>QANY01001536.1:487983-731487 GCA_003255025.1 Datisca glomerata
GGATGGATGGATTTGCACAAGTTTACTAGGTGATATTGCTGACTAGTGCTTCCTTTGATAGTTCACATTCTTCCTCCAAGTTTATCCTAGATGAACACACAAAAAATTAGAGTGAAAAAACATAATGACACCTTCGCATTTTCAAACACAAAAATCCAGACAATATTACCAAAAGGTAAAAGATCTTTCTAAATGATATGCTATATAACACCATGAGAAAGGACGGAATTATAAAAAGATTTTCCGGAAAAACCTTTCTTCAATTTGCAGAGAACAAGAACATCGGCCAATCTGGAACCTCTGCAAAGAATGCTAAAATGACCCTGTGGCTCAAAACTATGGATATTGGTATAACTCAGAGAAACCCCCATCTTTTCTTTATCTTAGTGGGGTGGCAGTTCTCTGCTTCGCAATGTATTGTCTCTTCAAACCCTTCTCAGGTTTTGTTCTGGAGTTGGCGGCTTTGGTACATCTGACCGCTGAAGACCCTCGAGCCCCTGTGGGGGATGTATTTAAGTTTGGTGGCTGACTTGCAATTTCAGTGTCGTTTTGATTTTCAAGACATCCAGGAGGCTCTGTCCCAGGGGATAGAACCAATTCAACATGGTTTGCTGTGATAGCCTCCTTCCATCCTGCATCCACAACATCCAATCATGCAACATACTCAAGAGTGCACGAAACACAGCAATAAAGAAACTAAGTAGAAGTGAAAATGAAAGTGAACTCACTCTGTGTAAGGAAAGCTTTCACAGCATCACTGGAGAATTCTAAGTCATTAGGTGGTACACTGCCCTCCACGAGGAAAGAGTTGTCCCAAATGCCTTCATATTCACCTTCCAGTGAAGACCTTTGACAGTTTTCATTAGGCAAGTCTTCACAATTGCCCTTAACAGTGATCATATCAACTTCGGTTCCTCCATTGCAACTTTGAACTGGAATTGCACCTTGTATTCCATTGCGGCTTACTGGCCTCCAAAGCTTAACTGTTGTCCGACTAGTTATTTGCATAGAGTCAGACTTGATGGACTTCTCCTCAACAGTACTCTTCTTTGGCATTTGATACTCTGCTAGGCTACCAACTGTACCAAAAGCCATATCATTACCCTCTTGGCTACAGTTTCCAAGAGTGACAGATATGGAACCAATCAAAACCTCATGGCTGTTGGATTGGTCTGCCGAGTTTATGGCCTCCTTCTCTTCTGTAGCTTTAAATCTATCGTCAGCAATTCCTAGTTTAGGCTTCCGGCTCCATACTTTACTCCCATTAACTAACTGCCTGTGGGTTGCATGCTTCTGCACGGCTCCAATTTTTGATGCTTGAGAGTTTTGATCTGAATGAAAACCATTAAGCAGACGTCGTCGCGATTTTGGTAGCAACTTCCATCGAGCAACGACATACTTGTGGTCCCTACTTTGTGCTACCCGTTGTTCAACATTCTGATCCATACCAAGGTCTGTGTACCCACCGACCAACCCTATCTGAGATTCAAAATCTTCATCTTCCTCACTGTTTGAGTGTTGAAAGGCTTCAAAAGATGGCGGAATATGGTCTGGCGGTATGTCTGGAATGTGCATTTCTGAATGACATTCTGCTGAAGAGCTGGACATATCAGCAGATGGCGGAGTCTCTAACGCTTGGTCAATGCTCTCTTCATTATCCTCCTTATTCACGTCCTCATCTCTTTGCTCCTTAGCTTTCTGTTCTTTCTGCCTAAGCTTCTTCTGCCTTTTTCTTTCCAAGAGCTCTGCTTGCCTGCAGAAACTCCAGAAATATCAGTGAGGACCAGGTTTATAATAGTTTCGGTACAATTTTGAATCATATAGGAAACATGAAATTGTCAAAGTGGCTATTGATGTCCAAGTTATGAAGAGAACTCTTATTGTTTAAGATACTAAAACAGAACAAAAAATTAATAAATCCGATGAAGATCAATATCCCAACAATTGTATTAGCACTTGCATCCTACTTTCTCTTTTGTTTACCCTTTTGACTAGCTTCATTTCACAAGTTAAGAAAGATTTATTCAGTTACCCTATGCCAAATACAGATAGAAAGCCTCAAATCATTTAAATATGGGGAACAGAATAAGAGAAAAGAAAAAGCTACAGCACCATGAAGCAAAAGCATTGTTCAAGAATCAGAATGGGTTGAATAAATGACGATTACCTCTTCTGAGCAGCTTCTTCCTCCGCTACTAGCAACTTTTGGCACCTTAAAGCTTCAGCATCTTTGTCAGCAAGCCATGCATTGACCTAGTAAGAAATGAAAACAAGTTCTATCTTGATGAAAATGGGAAGGACGATAGTGACAGTCTAATGGAATAGCACAGTAAACAATGAAAAAAAGAACAAATAAAGAGGTACCAATTTCTGTTCCACCAAGAAGCTCATGCAAGCAATCAAGTTCTTTGTTTCAAGACCAATCTTCGCAGCCTCCCCATCAAATACATATTTTTGCATCGATACAGTTGTTCCATTTAGAAATGTTTTTTCGCTTGCATCGTCAAGAATACCAAATAACTCTTGAGACGATATCGGAAATCTGGAGGGTCTACCTTGGACAGTATCCTGAAATATCACTCACATTTATATTGCAATCTTAACAAGAAATGAAAATATTGGAACTTTCAGCTCAAGAAAGTTTAATATCCCTTACCAAAAGGGAAGAACCAGCCCTCAGATAAACATGCGGTAGAGCAGAAAATCCCGGTTTTCGAATAAGTGCTGTCAAATTCTTGACAATGACAGACCCTGGAACTTCCTAGATATCGTTTATAATCAGGAGAAATCAGTTAGGGTATACATTTTTTATCAGCGTCAGTTAGCATATATTTTATATACACAACATAAGAACATAAGAAAGAAGATAATTCAAATATTTAACTTCTAACTAGCAAACTACATTTAAGACGGGTCAATCATCAATTTTTAATTAAGAGAATAGAACAACAAACATTTAGCAATAATGTAAGTCAAACAAACAGGTACTCGACAAATAAGGGCTTTACCTCCAATGTGACATTTTTGAACGATACCACCTCTTTCATGTCTTCCAAATAGAGCTGAATACGGCATGAATAAGTATGATAGCAAAGAGATCTTTACTTGTGACATCAAGAAAGAGAAAGAAGAGTGGCGGTTACCTTATCCCAGAATGCTGCCAAAAGTTCCCTAGTCTTTGTAGAGTCCTACAAGGTACCAGGTATGGTTAAAAAACTAGCAACAAGATCAACATACGAGGAAGCACAGATGAAACTTGATCGTTGATAAAATATAATTTATTTCCAATATAGTAAAAGCAAATATGGTCAAGGAAATTTATACAAGTCTAAGAATGAACTCTTTGTTGTATAGACCTTATCAAGCTTCTTCAAGCGATGATATGCACGTATATGTCTTCTATGGTTGATTGGTGAACAAAATTCTCGCGTACACTTATCACACTTCTGCATCTGCACCTTTATAGGAGAAAGCAAGGGCCAACCTGGGAGTTCTGCCAAAATGGTGGAACAGAGTTCATGACATCAGAAAAGGGCTATTGATTGTTGCAAGTTTACAACACAAAGACCTACTCATAAAATATTACTATTATAACTTTTTTTATCGGGAAAATTATGTGTCCTTTCAATAAGAGGCCTAGACTCAACCCCATTCACAGCCGATTTGCCTGAACTGAGATTAAAAAGCTCCAAAAAATGATACGATGAATTACATAGACTTGAGAATTTCAACGCTCCTACAACTCTCTTCACACAAACTGAATATTTTCTGATACCTTGCTGATCTAAAGCATGAAGTAATTGAATCCACTGAACCGGACTGTCCCCAGCTCTTGAGAAAGAAAGAAATGGCTCTTTTCCAATTGCTTGTCTAATAATAGTATCTAGAGAGTCATTTCCCTCCTCTGTTTTCATCACATCTGTAGAGTTTGAGGCCTTGAGTTTTGCAAATGGCATCTATGCAACGGGGAAGTTTTAAAATCAAGGCTCAGGAGAGGCTACTGCATCAAACATATAAATGATAAAATAGATAAGCTGGCTGAAACCTTTGTAACTATTTTACTAATATACACCAGAGAGAGGTCTAAAAAGTTGAGAAACATTCTGTCAAATACATTTAATTTAGGGTTAATATCATAGGACCCCTAAACTTTGTCCCAAAATCAACTTACCCCCCTAAACTATTTTTTCTTCCGATTTGGTACTTAAACTTTCTCCATCCATCACTTTACGCCTATGACCGTTAAATGACTGTAAAATGATCACATGCACGGCACATGCCTATTTTTTTTTCAATTTTGCCCATTTCTTCAACCTTATAAAGTCATGGGGGCGATTTTTAACTGGGGCAGTTTCGATATTTCATTGATCATGTGCAATACACGTGATCAATTAAACGACGTTAAACCCGAAATTTCAGTTCGAGGGGGTAAAGTGATGGATGAAGAAAGTTTAAGTACCAATTCGGAATAAAAAATAGTTTAGGGGGGTAAATTGATTTTGAAACAAAATTTAGGGGGGTCATATGATATTAAGTCTTTAATTTATAATAAACCTTGTTCATAATCCATCAGCTTATTTCAATCAAGAGGAAATTATATGCATCATGTCTTTACTGGCAGCAAAAGAAAGGAGCGTGTGTTCTCTTTATAGTTAAGCTTTCAAGTACATGTTGACTTCTAAGAGAATGTCCCAAGGATTGATTTCTTATATTTTAGTAACTGAAGATTTATTTATTTGTATTCCAAAGTTATGACCATTGCTGAAAAATGCTGTATTACAACACAAAATATATCTATGGTTGATGTGTTATATCAGATAAACTACATAATCTTCTTCTCAAGCAAGCTACCCTTAATTACTCAACCACAATGAAATATCTGCCTATTAAAAGAAATGCTTGATTTCACGGCCAAATAAATATTTGCCAATAACAAAATATTTGTATCATTTTACTAAACCATTATATACATAAGGATTCTCATTGAATAATGATATTTCTAATATGAGTTGTTTGTTCAAGAGTTTCTTCTTCTGTAGTCATCTTAAGTTACACATAACACGATAACCAAATTTAATATACACGTACCCATGTCTACCTATAAGATGGAAGTTTCTAAAACTCAAGCTCTGATTACAGAAAATCAAACATGTTCAATAAAGCGAATTACATAGAGGCCATAAACTGATGATCTAACAAACTTTTGCATGCATCACATGTTCCCCTTATGAAAACCGTATGAGAAATAAGGTATCTTAAGAAGATGATATATTCTAATCATTGCTGAGGTATCTTATGAAGATGATATATTCGAATCATTGCTGAAATAAAAGAGCATTGGGAGACTTCTAGAATTTAGAGAGAAGTAAAACACAGAGCCCTCTAAATAGTAGAGAAATGAGCCTCTAAATGGTAGAAAACTGCATATAGATAATATGTTGATCTTTCAGTGAATCAGTGTTATCTTCTCCAACCAAGAAGGTTTTAGCTTTGATAGTTTAAGAAGCATACTTTCAGAACTCTAGATTAACTGACATCCAGCTAGCATAAAAATAAACATAATAAGTCAAATGACTGGGTCACTTAGTAAATACACCCATATTGATTTAATATTGACCCGAGATAGGAGTCCCTTCACCTCCTTACAATTACAACCAATAGAAGTATTAACACTTTATGCAAAATTTGAATTGAATCTTACGACAAATTTAAGCAGAGAAGATAATCTAAAGAATACGAAACAAAAAAAGGTGTGTTGGATCACCAAATTCAGTCTCATAAGCTCTTTGTTGCTTCTGAGAAGGAATCAAACGTAAGTAAAACAATGTTTGAGATATCAATTTAATATAGGTCGGAACTGATTACATAAATCTCATATCAACTTAAACGAACACAACTATTAAGTTAAGTTATTCTATGGTTATACAAGAACAAAAGAAAAACATTATACACGTCTATGTTCCTAACGCAAAATTTCTCAGCTACTAAACATAACATCAGCTAAACAATGGAAAATAAAACGAATATAAACAATTGACAAAATCACAAAACGAAAGCTGGCTATGGTTTAGAACACGTGATCTGCGTTTAAGGCCAGATTTTTAGTAGATATAATACGCGTATGAATACGAACAGCCAGAGTATAAGTGAAGACGTACCAGTGAAGATGGTCAGAGGAGATATCGATTCAAGGGGAGAGAAAAAAACAACTGCAGAGATCGGAGATTTTCAAACCGACCGGAATAGATTGAAGAGTATTGCTGGGGAAGTAAAATCAGGGAGAAAATGCGAGGAACTGATCGGCGGAGAAGGCCTTTTTGTGTGAGTTTCGAGAGACGAGGAAAATATAAAGGCACAGAACGAGAACCTGTTTGGTAAGCAAATTAAAATGAAAAAATGAAAATAGATTTACGAGATTTTATTCATGAAAATGACGTGAGGGAAGTAAGTGCACGCGCTGACAAGATGCGTTGAGAAAACGTTTGGGAATTGCCGGGACTCCGGGAATAATAATATGAAAAAGCCCACTTCTTTTGGTGGCTGGCTGGACACAGGACTGGTCATTGACCTCAGCAGAATTAAGCCCAAGAATTTAAACCCAAATTCAAAAAGCACAAAAGTGAGAGAGAGAGGAATTTCTCAACTTTTGTTTTACCTTTTTTACTTTTTAATAATAAAGAATAATAATAATACCTTTATATTCACTATTTTCCCTTTTTTTGTGTTTTTGAATTTGTTTGGCTCAGCCAATTTACTCAGATTATAGATGATAGTTTAAACAAAAACCAACGTTCATTTTAATTTAGTGCACGACCGTATCAAAATTTAGTGAAAGAAACTAAAGTATTCCTAGGATCTAACTTCTAAACGAGAAACTGATATTGAGACAAAAGGGGGAAAGGAAGCACTTTCAAATGTGGATGAATAAACTATGATTCGTTTGGTTCGCGTATTCTAGAATGATAATCGTAATTTAATTGCCGGTAATTCAATTGCTTGTAAAATAGGATTGTCATATTTGATTATATATGATAATTTATGATGTGATGTGTGATAATTAGTTATTGATATGTACACTACACGATGACTATATTATGATCGTGTAGGAATCGTGTACACTACACGATAACTACACTGCGATCTCTGTACACATTGCCCCTACTTTTTATTCATTATTTCCCCTTAATACTTTTCTTACAAAATATCAAATCAAATATCAAATCATTCTTCTTCAACACTCAACCTTCATATTTATTAATATTTAAATAAATATATAAAATTAAATATATTACATATGTACTGTACATGATATCTACACAACGATCGTGTACACTACACGGTGACTACACTACGATCGTGTAGCCATTGTGTAGACTATACAATCGGTACACAAATATCGTGTAGTCTACATAAAGGGTATAGGGCGTCGTGTACCCCTCTCTCTCAACGTTCTCTCTCATTCTCAACGCTCTCTCTCTCTCTCAACTCTACGTTTTGTCTTTATCTCTCTACGTTCTCTCTCAAAATTAACAAAATCCATTAAAATTAACAAGACCTAAAAAACTTAACAAAACCCATTAAAATTACATTACACGATTACTACACTACGATCATGTGCCCATTGTCCACTGCTTTTTTCTTCATTTTCCCCCAATACGATACCCGTGTAGGCTGCACGAGTATTGTGTAGCCATCGTGTAGGTTGCATGATGCCTGCATAGTCATCGTGTAGGTTGCACGATGCCTGCGTAGTCATCGTGTAAGCTGGACGATGGGTACACGAATATCGTGTAGATTGCACGATGCCTATGTACACGTCGGGTAGACTCGTACCCAAAATTAGCAAAACCATCAATGAACAAAATCTATAAAAATTAACAAAATTCATTAAAATTAATAAAATTTATTTTCTCTCTCTCAAATCGGGGTAAAAGCCAAAATTAACAAAACTCATCAAATTTCGGCCAATATTCTATCCATTTTTCACTAAAATTTCAAAAATAAAATTATAATTTTAGCTCTCAACCTTATTTTTTTAGAAAAATGAAAAAGTTCTAAAATCATGAAGCAAATGATACATGAAGAAATAAAAAATAAAAATGGGTTTCTGAAAAAATAAGACAGAGATGAAGATAGAAGATGATGAGAGAGAGTGATGAAAATGGAAGATGAAGAGAGAGATTATGGGCCAATGTGTAAGAAGTGAAATGAGGGAAAACAAAGAGAAAAAGTGAAGGGAATGTGAGCCCGGAATTAGGGAGTGCGCAAATTACTGAAGGGATATAATTTACAAAATACTTTTTCCTGAGATATAGTCTTGCAAAAAAATGGATGTGAAGAAATTTAAGTTTCTATTTTATTGTAATAGGATCTCAGTTAGATTGATTTAATTTCTTTAGGCTCAAGAATACTGTTAAGCACACCTAGCCCAAAAGAAAAATAATATTTCTGTCCTAAAATAAACCCAACCGAAAAAATTCGAAAGGCCCATTGTGAAACCAAGATAAAAATCATTAAGGGGTGAAACTGGTCGGACCAGTTTCTACAAATGACAAAAGTTCTCAGAATTTACCTCAAATCGGATCCACCGATTTGAACTGGATGGACGGGTTTCCACAGAAGGCATTTTTGCGCTTTATTTCTAAACTGGATCCACTGGTGGATATTCGGCTAGATCGATTTTCAAACCAGTTTAGACAGAGCAATGTCCATACTCCTTAAAAAGACTTCACCATCTTGAGTAAATGGCAATCATGACTGGAATTTGTTGATAAATATCAAATTATGGTCATATGTGCATCAAAGAATTTGCTTTTATTTACAATTATACAGTTTAATGTATAATTTGTTAACTTATATCAAATTATAGTCATATGTGCATCAAAGAATTTGGTTGAGGTGAAATATTCTATAGACAAAATGTGGACATGGGAGTAATATTGGATAATGGAAATGTGATTTTAAGGTTATGGGTTAAAGTGAAAAGGGAGAAAAACATTAGGAAAGTTGGGAATTATGGAAATATGGTCTTCAATCTAATCAAAGTACATAGCACTCTGCAAACCGGTCGATCGGTTTGAGATCGGATGATCCGGTTGCTACAGTATCGTCTAAAAAAACACACCCTCTTTTATACATTCTTTTATTTCCATTTCCATCCACGAATCTTCTCGCTCACTCCAGATTCAGAAGTGAAGCCAAACCCACACCGGAAGCCAAACCCAATCCGCGACTCCTCTCTCTCCCACACGCTGCTCTCTTTCTGTCCAGCTTCACTGCACCTTCCATCCAGTTTTCAACCTGTCCCACTCACATCTAACCGGCTTTCTTGCTTAGTTTCTTTTTATTGCTTCTCCCCGGTTCCACTCTCACTACCGGTAACTCCTCTACTTTCTGTCATGAGGAGTAAAGGAAAGCAATTGATTCTTCAAATGAGGAGCGGTATTTATTTTGTGATGAAGATTGTGAAACTCATTTTAATCAATATATATCGTGAAAATTCTATGTAGATGTTTGATTAAGTATTCTGATCTTGAGGGACTATAAACCCATGACTTGCTTGCTAGAATGGGTTGGAAAAATATTTTGGATCTGAATGTAAGGATTTATCTAAGATTTGTCCAGTTATTTTATGCAAATTTGATAGTTGAGCATGATCCATATATGATTTAAAGATACGTTGTTGGTCAATCGATTATTTTGGACGATGCAAGTTTAAGTCAAATTTTTTGTATACCAAACTCTGGATTAGCTTTTTATCATACTTCGAGTTGGCCTCAGATTGAAAATTTTGATCCATTAGAGGTTGTTTAACTAGTATGTAATCAACCTCATCTTCAACATATTTTTCATCCTCAGATTGGTTGTCTTTCCGGTTAAGCAAGAATCCTTCATCACATCATCACCTACACTTTTCTCCCTCGGGGTGAACATAGGGATGAAGTTAACTATTTTGACATTTTTCTTATCTCCAAGATTTTAAAAGGAGAAGATGTCAATATATGTTACATTGTGTTAAGATTTATAGAGAATGTCGTTCATAATCTAACGCTCTCTTCCTTTTGGGATGTGGCTTACACCAATATTGGATCATTTTGGTGTTGATCTTCGTGAGGAAGAGTTTATAGAGCTGAAAAGGAATGATATCGTAACAGAAAGTTTGTTACGAAGGATGCATATAGAGAAAATCAATGGTATATGGGTCAAGACGCATCAATTTGTGAACCAACAACATGATCCTCCTACCAACACTATTCCCCCTCTCGATGAGATATTTGAGGAAGATCTTCCTTCTGACCTACTCCAACTTTCACACCCTCCCTCCACTTGTCCAAGAGTATCATCCCATGCCCCATAAGCTGACATGTACACACTTGAGTGATTGCATCATAAAATTGATACCCTTACTGTTCAACATGCTCAACTTCTACAGCACACTCAATTTCAAATTGACATACGCCATGATTTCTCTGCACAACTCACTCAGTTTAAGGAGGAATTTCGTCAAGAACAACATGCTTACTACATGTCCATCATGCGTGCCTTGCATAGTTCTCCACCTCCTTCTTCGAGCGTTGCATAGATTTTCATTTTTTCTTCATGCATATCCATAGTTGTTTGCCTTGTTCAGATTTATTTCTTTTTTATTATGACAAAGGGGGAGAAAGACATAGGTTTTATAAACACATATCTCTCTCTCTCTCTCTTTTTCACATGGCATGTATTTAGGGGGAGTTAGTCTATGCCATATGCTTTACTTAATGGTTTGTCATCATAAAAAAAATGGGAGATTGTTGACCCGGTTATTCTAGAATGAATTTTGATGATGGCAATCATTAACATATTATTAATGTATTTAATCAAGTGTACATGGATGAAATGATATCGAGATGGATGTGCGAAAAGCTTGAAGAAAAATGGATGTGAAGTAATTTAAGTTTATGTTATTTTGTAAGAGGAACTCAATTAGGTTGATTTAAATTATCTAGGCTCAAGAATATTGTTAAGCACACATAGCCGAAAAGAAGAAAAATAATATTTATGTCCTATCAACCCAACCAAAAAAAAGTCCTGAAAGGCCTATTGTGAAACCAAGATAAAAATCTTTGAGCGGTGAAACCAGTCGGACCGGTTTGAAACCGGACGGACCGGTTTCTAGAGATGGAAACTATTCTTAGAATTTACCTCAAACTGAATCCACTGTTTTGAAACCGGATGGACTGGTTTCCACAGAAGGTATTTCTTGAGCTTTATTTATAAACTGGACCTACTGGTGGAGAATCGGTTGTTCCTCAGATCAAGTACCGGTCCTACCGATTTTTCAAACTGGTTTGGACCGGATCCAGATTCAATATTGCCTATAAAATGAGTCGTCCCCCCCCCCATTCTTCACACACTCTTCCAACGTCTTCTCTCTTTTCTTTCTATAAATTACTCCTATTACTATTTGATTAACCGAAATTGGTTGGATGAGAAAATCAAAATCAAAAATTAATATTAAAAAAAGAAATAAACGCAAATTTGAAAGAAAAATGGGTTGTAAACAATTAAAATAAGCCTAGGAATTAAAATCAACTGGGCATCTCTCATTTGGTTCCATGGCCATATACCAAAGTTCTTTTATAGTTTGGCTTACTTGCTTGAACAAACTGTCTGTAAAGACATAGTTGCTCACTGGAGTTTTTCAGTTGATTCAACTTGTGTCTTTTATTCTGAGAGTAATGATAATGTTGCTCATGTGTTCTTTGAATGTAATACCATTAACAAGATTGTCATGGAACTGTTCTTGAGATGTAAACTTCAATGCAATACGTCTTCTTAGAGGGATTTTCTTCTTTGGCTTTTTCAAGTGGAGTCTAAAATCAATGTTTATGATTTTGTTGTTAAACTTATTTTCACAATTTCTCTTTACTATACTTGGTTAAAGAGGAATAGAATACTCTTTCTTGGCAAAGTTTTAGACACCTTTCTTCTTTTAGACACATTTCTTCTCTTACAGAAGATTATGAGGATGGTCAGAGAGACTTCAATTTCTTAAAGATGTCAATCATATACATGTTGAGTCTCAGGTTTTAAATTATTGGTTTTAAAATTTTCTTAGTTTACTTTTGTACCCGTTTAGGGTCTTTTTGTCTTTTCTAGGTTATGTCCACTGTATTGTGTATGAGTGTTTTTTCTTTGATTAATATATTTTTCTTTTGACCAAATAAATAAATAAATAAACCTAGGATAGATTTCACAAGAATTCGATCTTTATGTCTTGAAAGTTCAAACTATCATTGTTAAGTTTTTACTCACTACAAGAAATATGATATTCTAGAAGAGAAAAAATCATGTGAAAAGTAATTCACAGGATTCTCGCGGCACCTGTGACAGCCTCTCATATTAAAAATCTGTGTTTTTCTCAAGGCGCAATGCCTCCTGCGACGAACGCTATGGTCTCACTTTTTACAAGATTTTTTGACTCATGTATAACGTTGTTTAATAGGATTTTCATATCCATGTTGAATGTATTCAACACGTATTTTTAATACTTTAAATGACATTTTATGCATGTTATTTTATAATCAATTTATATATGCCTGATTTTCATACATATTTAATGCATTAAAAAATTTTATACACCATTAACGAAATATTTAATAACATTAATATATTATTTCAGTTCAACAAAAGTATAATATGAAATTAAAAAATATTAAAAAGTATCATCACTAGGTCTAATCATCCACATATCACCTTCATTTATTCTAAAAAACTAAAATCATCTAGATGTGTCACAAAATACTACAAATAGCCTAAAAAGTTCATTAAAATATCATATAAAGCCTATAATCCAAATCTTCAAACTTTAAATGTCCATGTTCATAGTCTCAAGTCATTGTAAATCCTGCATTTTAAAGAGAACTAAGTTACCAACATTGAACTTAATAGTTTACTATAACATTGAACTAAGTTACCAAAATGTATAGATACCCAATACCTACACCCTACCTGAATAAACCTAAATAATATAAAAAAAAGTTATAGATAAAACCGTTGATTCATGAGATTTGTGTATTTAATATAGCTTGATCAATCTTCCACTATTCCTTTAGAAACTACCTATCTAACAAGGGATTTATCTGCAATAATTATTTATCACGTACCAGTTTGTGTTCGCCTCAAGCATCATTTTTTGCAACCTTGCTATTGCATATCCATCATCTCCAAGGCATGTCGCCAACTACAAGGTTCCATGAAAATAAAAGATGAATACTGCCAATGACATCCCTGGCTCAATACCAAGAGAAGGTACACAGAAATAGGAAGCGATCTCTTAAAAATGTACAATAATCTACAGCCCAACTACATCAAGTGCACAAAATAAGTCGCCATATAAGGCAATAAACAAGCAGAAAAAAATTATGTTATTTAAAAGAGCAAAGAAATGAGAGTGACTAAATTTCACACGAAGGGTGCCCAAATAGTTACGTCAGACATATAATAACTGACCAAAAAAGTCAGGTATACAATAAGATTATTTATAAGAACAATATAATGAAGCAAACAAAATGAGAAATACATTACCTAGGACCATAAAGAATTTTGGTGTTACAATTATTGTAAGCTCTTCGTAAAATGTGCTAAAAATGGCATCTGGTCTTTTGTTGCGAAGCACCAAGAGAAACGCTGAATTTATTTGGGATCCAAAAAACTATATCCAAGCAGCCTTCAAATTGTGGTATTACATAATTATTAGTAGTGCACATTTAAGAATGCATATGACCATACTACCTCTCATATCATGGTAAGATAGAGAAGCACATTTCACTTGAAGTAGCTAAAGGCAACAAGAAAACAGAATGCTGGAAGCAACTCTACATTATACAATACATCATATACTGAAGACTTCAATTTAGGCTTTATACACAGAGATCATTATAGCTTCTAAGCATTCTTTTTCTATGTACTTCGTTGTTGAAATATAGATCACGAGTGAAACACAATTAGGAGATTATGTATCTAGCCACAGACACTGCCTCAATAAATCAAGTTGTGCTGCCTCAATAAATCAAGTTGTGCACAAAACGGTTCTCGGTATTACCATCTGCAGATTTTGATACATATGCTTTACAATAAGTTGCATTACCATCAAAGCAAGGAAAATTCAGGAAAATCTTTGATAAGATCAAACGGTTGCATCATAGCAAGTAAATGAAATTTTAATTATCAAGAAGAACTTGCTCCAAGTTGAAAAGGTGATCGAAAAACCAAAATGTAATACCCACATAACGAACAGACAAATAGATTTCAAGTTTATGAAAAAAAATACAAATCTAATTTTCATTCTAATTATTATCATTATAACTCTATATATGCTAAAGAAAATAAAGTCAGCAAATCATAGAAGCATAGAGATACAGAGACCGAATTGGGCTGTATGAAAAGGAGGTAAAGGAATAAGAGTGAGTAACGAAGAACTACACCTGAAGTAGATAACTAGATTTCAAGTTTATGAAAAATTTCGATCTCAGTACATCTTACTAATACTACTTATAATAATAAAGGACCAAGATCTAAGTTTGAAATGCATTTGAACATATTGAGAAGAAAGGGAGGCTGGACAACAAGAGAAAATAACTATTGAAAACAATATCTTACTATCTTATAACTTGACCTTATAATAGGTACGGAGGTGCCACTGCTGAAAATCTGCAAAAATATGAAAGCCGTGAATAATACATATTAAGAAATTAGAACAAACACAAGCACTCCCAAACACACTATTAATCTACGATAAATGAATTTAGAGTTATAAAAGGAATATTACAAACCTTGCTTGCAGCTTATAGTAGGGGTTTGTTGTGAGGAAATGCTCTGGCAAACCTGGTGTTTTAGACCAGTGCTGTTGAGCTCATCCAATATATACTTCATTGCCTTAAGATTCTCGCACAAAGACTTAAAATCACCTGTTACATTATTATTTGATGCCCAATAATGGAAACCTCCCTGTAAATCTACTTTTCCTAATGAACAATGGGAACCTCACCACCCCTTGCCGTTAACTAAAATTATTCATCAATTACAACAAATTGCAGACTTCATTCGCCCATCCTCACCTTCTTCAGCTTCAGTAACTCCAAGGTGTAATGGATAGTCCCAACCATGAACATACATTTCAGCTACTGGCAAACGATATGCCTGAACCATTACTACTGGGTTACTTACTTTCACTGAGAAGACAAAATTATGGTAGTCCAACTTTCGGCAAATCCTTGCAAATTCAAATGCAGATTCAACCTGCTCAGAGATGATATTACGTAAATGTGATATCATATGATGGGAAACAAAAAACAAAAAGGTGTTTGGAGAATGAAATAAAGATTTCACCATTCATTTGGAGAGTGTCCTTCATATTCCTCGGAGTCAGTGTCCTTCATCTTCCTGGCCATGAGATTTAGGAACTCTAGAGCTCTGCTTACGTTGGGTTCTGACCTAGCGAACGCATTACAGTCCCAAGTTCCATCCTACTGATGCAACCTGCAATATTCATATAAACAAGAAAATAACCATATATTTTCATCGTTCAACCACCTCACTCAGCGCCCATTCTAGTATCTAAGCCCTAAAACTCCAATCACTATTCAGAAATGGAAGAAAAAGTCTTGAAACCCATAATTTCAGACTTGCGAACATATCTGAAACAAAGCCCTAACCTCTTATTAGCACAAAACTCACAAGATCTGTAATCCCTAATACTAATACTGATTTTCCCAAAAACAATTAGAAAAGCGATCAGATTTCTAGAGTGAAGAAAGAGGAAGAGAAATAAAGGGATTTTGACTTCTCTGTGAGAGATGCTCACCTTCGTGACAAAGAGGTTATCGGGTGACGGTGGCGATTGAAGACGAGGTGAGCACGAGGCAACTACAGTGGAGAAGGCTAAGGCACTCTACCCATTTCTTCTTCATGCGACATCTCGATCTATTCTTCGGACCTCCCTGTCTTAGAATGAGAGTGAGAGAGGCTTTAAGTTGAAACGAAGCTAAAATAAGTATCGCTTTCTAATTTTTAAGTTCCGCCTTTTCTTTTCACTTTTACAACATTTGTTTTACAATGTTCATATAAATGTAATGGTTTTACTTATTTCACAAGAGAAATGTATGAACCGCTAATTTAAAATTTGTGGAAGCTCGTATTTGAGATTAAAGTTCAAATTCTCAAAATTTACAATATTTTCTCTTGAACATTTATTACATTAACTCCCAATTGCCAATTCATATATATCATCATTGAACTTAATTACTAAGCATGTTTAATATAAGATTGTGAGTAAATGATTTTCAGAATAAGATTGTTAAACTATAATTGTGAAAAGGTATATGTCTAAAAATTTAAGATTATTTTGTTTGTTAACACTTGAAAATGTTTTGGTATAATGGTGAGGATGTTAAAATACTTTATTTTTTTTCAATGGAATAGGTAATTGAATGCTATAAACATTATTGTCAAATTTCAATTTTACTCTTAGACTAGAAAATGTTTATATGTAGTTATTATTTAATTTATAATAAGATGACCAATATAAGTAATAACAAAAATTTATTTTTTTATAAATAACATCATGGATATTCTTGAATATATGTTTATTTATTTCTCGATCATTGTATTATGACTAAACCATTATATTATGACACACTGTATAGATTTCTCATCAAATATAGTCCATATAATTGAATTTATATTGCTCCAAGTGTACTAATATAGCATAGAATTTATAATATAAGATAATAATACTTATAAGAAAATATCTATGATTTTCAGCTCAATTACTAAGATTATAGCACCATAATAAATTTCTATAAAGTTTCAACCATAATATTAAGTAAAAAAAAATTAATCTAATATCAACAAAAAATTATTTCTCAAGAAACAAATTGAGAAACCAAAACAAATTTACAGAACCAAAACAAAATCAATTCTGACAATACTATACACGGTTTCAGAACAGAACAAACCAAAACAAATTTACAATAACAAAAGAACCAAAACAAATTTACAATAACATAGAAAAGAACCAAAACAGCTTCGTCGTTGCATAACCAAATCTACTCCTCGAACTCTTCATTCCTGCATACTCCTTGAAGCACAACCAAATCTACTTCTTGAACCCTTTATTCCCGCATAAATTCACCCAAATCTCAGCTTCGAGGAGTACAGACAAGGAGAAACAGAGAGAATCCTTCATTCCCACAAGCTCAGCTTGGGGTTGCACTTGCTCATACTCTTCGAAGCTGAGATTTGGGTGGATATATGCAAAAAATAAAAATAAAAATGCAGGCTCCATGGTTCAGAAATGAAACTTTTTTGGGGTTCAAACACTACCTAAAGACACACACACGGAGGGAGGTAGAGAGAGAGAAAGAGAGATCAGAGAGAGCTTACCATTTCAATGGGTCTGATGGAGGGAAGTGAAGTTCGTGAATGCGGTACGAGTGAATGAGAAGGATATATTATGGAATATGAAGGCAATAAAAATGGGTGATGGTGAGGATACCACTCGATTTAGAGGGTATCAAAGTACCCTAAAGGAAAGTATCTTTATACTCTAAAAATGTTAAAAACACTCTAAAAAAATTTTAACCAAACAAATGAATTTTCTACTTTCTCACTTTTCAAGCATATTGTCTAATATATTACCTTATACCAAACGTGCCCTAAAGAGTTTCTTGGGTGCTTTTGGAATTTCTTGTACATCTTATAGGTCGTGTTTTGTATCTCTACTTTTCATTCAACCTGCAGTAATTTTAATTTAAGTCTAACTAGATTTCATCTCTCGATCTTAGCCAAGTCCATTAAATCATGAGAAATTTTTATAAAGAGTCCCTTGTAGAAGAAAAAATGATTTAGGTCCCCTATTTGGTTTTTAACGAAATTCAGCATTTTTACAGGGAAAAGTACTAAGTTGTCCATTTAGTTTAAATTTTTCCGGTTAAAATTCATCTCTATAGACCAGAGTCTAACAAAAAAAATTGCTAGATCCTAGTCTAGCGAGTGTAAGTTTTAACGGTAGAATGCTAGACCACGGTCTAATTAAATGTGAGTTTTTATTGTAATGCATGAAAATTTTAAATTTTTTGATGAATAGGTCTAATTAAATTCCCTCTGGACCTCTTGAAAACAAATTCTTGATGGACTCTAAACTTTGACCGAATCGATCAGTTATTTTACAGTACATCAATTTAGTTTATATGCACATAATTGATCGGTTATGTCTTTATTATAGCGATATGAGAATCAATATGAGATTCAAGGTGATAATTTCAAAAAATTAAGGGGAGAAAACACATCCTTTTATGGTTTAATCTATCCTTACCAATAACAAATTGAAAAAAATCACAAAGCAAAGGGGGGCAATTTTTTGAATTGAGAGAGAACAGATATGAAACTATGGGAGAGGAGAGAAGAAATTTTTTTCAAAGGTTTATGAGAGAGGAGGGAGAAGATTATCTTACTGATTTAACTGAGGAATATTTTTATCTATAATATATTAAAAGATACAAAATATTATTTTTATCTTTAGTATGATGATCATTTTTAAACAACTTTGTCCACTCATTATTTTATTTTCAAAGTATACTTTGAGTCCAATAATTGTATATTATTATTAGTCAATTATTTTTTTATCTTTCTTATAATGGTTGTGTATGTCTTTATGAGACTTTTGTTTTTACTTTTTCCTTCTTAATTTGAATTTTATTTTATAGTCTGGATAATACTTTAAGTTACTTCGTTCGTTAATAAATATATTAGAAAATTCAATCAATTAAAAAATAAAACTTGTTTTTAGTTTATTTGTCAAAAAAGATTAGAAAATAATATACTAGAAAGCGTATCCTAGACGGTGCATCTATGTTCTTCTAATATAAATAACTTATTTTGAGAAATTTTGGTACGTAAGATTTATAAAAATCAAAATATTATTTTCTAATTTTTTTACAAATAAATATATTTTATTAAATCTTTTATTTAAATAGACATATAATATATGATAAATAATCAAAATATAAAAAACGTATACATCACATGCACAACACGTATAACTTAACTAGTACTAATAAATTTCAATAAGAGTAATTATTTTTTAAGTGGTTCGGCCAAAAATGACTATTTTTTATGTTTTTTTTTAAGGTTTGGATTTCACTTCTATGTAGTTTTTATTATGTTGCTAATAGTGATGAAAGCTCAATTCAAAATCCCAGAAAGACCAAAGATTGGGCTAAGGTTTTAGTTATCCAAAACTTGTTTTCCACGACCTGGGACTTCTAAATCTGTTTAAGATATATCTTTATCTGAATTTATTTTTTCATTGTTTGAGAAGGAGAAGATTTTTGAAACGAGCCGATTGAGCTCTATCTTTATATACTGTTTATGTACATGTTTCCCTTCTTATACGTTAGAATGTTTATATTTATCTATTCTGACATTTGTAATGATTTATTTATATTAAAATGTGATAATTTTATTTCAGATCTTGAATTGTTTGTAACTTTGTTGTTTTAATGGATTGGTACCTTTTTCTTAAACTTGTTTTCCACTACTAAATTCATGGTTTTATGAGTTTATTTCCTCCCGCAAAAAAAGAAGAAGATGAAGACAAGATAAAATTAAGAAAAATAAAAAGGCGAGCAAGCATAAAATCAAGATTAAGAGCATGGTAAAAGTCATGTAAAAATTAAGCATTCAATGAGTCTTATAAATAAAATATGATTGCACTTTGTTTAAATATGATTTTTTTATCTCACTTTTGTCTTTGATTTAAAATGTTGATTTTTTTTATTTCTCTTATTACTTAGACTCTTTAAAAATTAGAACTCTTTAAATAATTAAATAAACTTTAAATATCTAATAATAGCTCAAACAGAATTCTTAAACAAACAGTTTAATTTATTAGCCTTCCAATGTGTTTTCAGAGCATGCTATTACACTCGAGCTCTGTCAGTTCGCAAGTCTTGGTTAAATTTTTCCTAACATCTATAATGACGTTTTTACCTAGCTGGTTAGAAAATATGTTGTAAAAGCTTTAAGTTTGTTTGTAATCTCTCTTTTTAATCTACTTTTTGACCAAAAAAATCATGAAATCTACACAACATACAATCGCAAATGTTTTTCATCTTCAAATAGGCATTTGAACCATCACGTAGGAAAATAGCCTAAAAGTATAACAATTGCAAAAAATATAATTTTTTTCCTTACTCATCACATGTTAATGTAAAATTAAAAAAAGAAAAATTACATGAAAGAGACTGTAAAGATTGTGAGTCTTTTGTTTGTTATAGAGGTATATAGGTAAACTAACTTTTATTTTTCAATTAATTTTTAGTAATCATATATATATATATAAAGATTAACATGTATATTCATATTACATCTAGGGTCAATTTTGTTTTACTCTGCTTACGCTAAGTGTCACCATTCTTTACCTTTAGTGCTATCACATTTATGAATAAATAAATAAGGTGGAAACACAAAACTTATATATACACACACGCATACATATATATCTTTTATATAGATATATAGATAAAGTTAAGTATATACACTTAAAATTATGTCAAGTATCATACTTAATTTGATGCTAAGTATAAATTATCAAATTTGACATCTTTAATGAATTGATAAATAAAGTTTTATCTAATTTACATTCCTAAAGTTTGACCCGTCAATAATTTTTATACCCTTAAACTATTTCTTTAGCATCAAATACCTTTAAACTATGTGGATTAGCCATTTATATCCCCTCACTAACTTCTGTTAAAAATTAACATAAAAATTCTTTTTAATCAAATTAATTCAACTGAAATTAGTATTTTTAATCAATTAATAACTAAATCAAACACTAAATAAACTAAATATCACTAAAAACTAAAAACACAAAAAATACCTAAATCCCTAAATCACACCCCTAAGTTTCCCTTCCCCTTTCCCGACTCCATCCCGAGCTTCACATTCCCCTTCCTCGACTCACCCCCGACTCCATCCCCTTCCCTGAGTCTCCCCCAAGCTTCCCTTTCTCCGACTCCATCCCGACTCACCCCGAGCTCTCATGCGATATAGATTTCTAAGACAATGAGACTATTTCTTATTTCAGGGTTTGGGTTTCTTGCGGTATAGACAAAATTGGTTTCTGTTTCTGATTTTGGCTTGAAGTCCTCACATATCTCTTGGTTTGTTAATAAACTTGTTAGTTTTTCTGTCGTGGTCCATGGTATGGGTTTTTGTTTGATTATAAAAGCATGAGTTTTTGTGTTGATTACTATAAGTGATCTATGATATGTGAGACAATGACTTTGATTTGTGTAAAAAGTCATAGGTTATTGCAAAGTGGTCCATGGCATGTGAGACAATGACTTTGATTTATGTAAAAAAGTCATAGATTATTCTAAGTGGTCCAAAGGTTGTCTGTGAGTGTGTTTTGGTGCATTAACTGCGAGTGTGTTTTGGTGCATTAACTGTGAGTGGGTCTTATATAACATAGTTTATTTAGATGTGTTGAAAATTTTGCACAATTTTTATCTTTTCCAGGAGCATGGATCTTATAAGATTAGAGTTTTATCACGGAGGTAATTTTTTGTATGCACTTGTCACTAGATATGAGGGTGGAGATGTCGTTGTGCAATTGTATGATCTCGGTTGCTTTTTTGTTGGTGATATCAATGAAATGGCACGATCTTTAGGTTATATGAATGTCGTAAATGTTTGGTTCAAATTTGAAGTTGGAGGCTTTGATAGCCTGAGGTTAATTTTAGATGATATAGATATTTTCAAGTTGTTGGATGACATACACAAAAATGGGCATAAGGTAGTTTAAGTATATGTAAAGCATAAGGTGGATGATGTTGATTCAAGTCCACTAGCACTACTTGCCACTTCCAATTTTATTGATGCACAAGTGGAGGTAGATGTTAATGACTACACTCAATCCGAACCTTATTTGAATGATGATAATGAGTTTGACATAGATTATGTTATTGATGGTGATGTGTATGTTGATGAGTCTGAATATGGGTCTGGTAATGATTCTATGATAGTTTTGATGATGAGCAAGATGATGACCATGAACAAGAAAGATTGTTTGATGATAGTTTTAAGCTCACAGATGTAGTTTCAGATTGTGCTGACAATGATGATGTCAGGAGTGATCATTCATCCAGTGATGAGGATAACGCGCATCATCGTTATCCTGAATTTCATGATGAGATAGGGTTTATGAAACCAATCGATTTCCAGAAGGGTGTGATTTTTAATTCACACAAAGTCTTTAAGAAAGCCGTGAAGGAGTATGCAATAAAGAGAGGTTTTGATTATGTGTTAAAAAGAATGACCGAACACGAGTAACCGTAATATGTAAGAGAGGTTATGTAAAACCCCGACCCTTCGTAAGATGTGTTTTTGTAAAACTAACCAAATAGAAACTGATACGTCAACCTCTAAAGTAACAATTCAACATATACATACCAAAACTCTACATTTTTTTATATATCTTCAACCTTCTGTTCCATTAGAGCTAAATATAACTTGAAATTAATTAACTAATTATATCAAGAAAAACAAATTAAAAAATAGCCATGGTGATAACTAAATAGTAACAATAACAAAAATCTTAAAAGACTCATATGAAGAAAATCTTACTCGCTTAATTGTAAATATACCCGCAACAACCGCCTGCCAACATTTAACCAGGTGAGATTGAAAATAAACTTGGAGGGCTCTTTATATTATCATCACTTCCTATGATCTTATCTTAATATGACAAATGAGCCATATTGAACAAATATATAAGTCAAGAGGAAAAGAAAATTGAAAGAAGAGTACCAATGATAGCAACAAAAAAATACTGGGATGTGAAAATTTTGGAATCAAATTTAAGATTGAAGTATAATATAATTTAAGCACTCTCATTATGCTTTTTCAAATAAGATACCCGTGCGATATACGTGATTGTGTACATCAAAACATTAGAGTTAACATATATTAAATTAAAATATATGAAATATGTGATTAGACGAAGTTAAAAAGTTAAAAGCTATTAGTGTACATTTATAATAATAAGAAAAGTAATAAACGAAATAACACCAATATAATAGATAGAAACTAAGATTAAAAGCATTTGATAACAACATCTTAAAAAAGAATAGTACAAATATACTTTAAACAACTCTAATATAACCCAAAATGGATGACGATCTATGTTTTTATAACATGTTAATGTTAATTCAAAGTACATGCTTGTTTTGCATATGATATGAGATGAAGATTGTGTAATAACTAAAAAATTCAGAATGAATATCCAAGTTACCTACTGCTTATACAGTTATCTTAAGCTTGTAATCGATCATTCTCTTGAAGTACAAAATATCTTGTGATTAATCATAGTGTTCTCACATTTGCTAAGTCCTATAAAATTAGCGGTTCATTATAATTCAAGAGAACAAAATTATCAATCTTAATTTTACAATGATAGAACCACTATATGTAATAAAAGCCTTAATAAAACATCAATTAACCTACATTCTCAAAAGATCGAAGCCCAATTTTCTTCGTTTCTATTGTAGTTCAAATACCAATTTTTATCGATGAGTTTATCACAATGGAGTTATTTCATAATCTCATCTGAATCATAATATCTCTAAATTTTTTTGGTACAATCAAAAATAAAAATAAAGAAGAATAAAAACTTCAACATAAACACAACAAAAAATATTAGATAGTAAACACTCAATCAAGCAAGGAAAGAAGAAGGGAAAAGAAAATTAAATAAAGAAGGAACATACTTAATTAGAAGTTAAAACATGATGCATGGAAGATATTAAACCAAAAAACCAAATCTTAGAACCACATATCCAATAGATAAATACTTTATTTGGAAAGGTTAAAAAATGTTATTATTAGAATATTATTGATCAACTCAAGAACTATTTAAAAAACTCAAGAACTATTATTATCCTTAAAAAAACATTATTCTAACATAACACAATTCAAAATTATCTATATTTCTCTTATATTGTTAGTAAATATTGAATAAGATCATTCGAGAAGTTTAAAAAACACTTAATTATGGGTGAGATGAAAGATTGTGATAAAACTATTCCCGAAATAAAACTATTTTTAAAATTCAATTAAGCAATCTCAAGCCAACAAATTACACAATACACATATTGCACTTTCTATGCTCACCACATGCATGCCCAAGTGAGTTCTTCACTCAAAATCTTCTACCTTGAACCAAAAATTGCTTCTGTTTGCATCAAATTGTACCTTATATAGATCACAAGGGTGCGCCAACATCAAAAAGTTAATATTCCACCAAATAATTAAATAAATAATTCAAAATAAATGTTAGTGCATGTCTTCATAAGTTTCACGCATTCAAAGAATTTGTTTCACTTTCCAAAATAGTTAATGACTTTAACAACACATTGAACGTGAAAATTAAAGCAAACTCTTCTTACTACTATACATAACAAATTGCATTCATTACCAAATTAATTTACTTAATAAAGCATTGTATAACGAAGAGAATTAATCAAAATTGTCAAAGAGTACATAAAAGGAAATTAAGAAGTTTATCCCCAAGCCCCTTTTATTGGAAGTGAGCAAGTAATTAAAGTTTTTCTTTATTTTACCACATCAACCTATAAGACTTTTCGTTAATAGGGCTTTTGAGAAGTCCAATCTAGTTAACAAATGTGAAAGTTGGAATAGTGTACGTGTAATTGCAATTGAGACAAATGTTATAAATGAAATACAATGAATCAAGCTTTTGGTACCAAAATTTTACAGATGGAGTAAGAAAAATGTTTATATATGAAATAAAAACGATTATATAATTTAAAAATACAAGGGTCTTATGGAAAATAAAAATTTCTCCAAGTTAAGGCACTTTTTAAAATATTAGAGTAGATGTACCTCACGTCGACGCACGTGTTAGGTATTTTTTTAATTGTAAATATTTATTGAATGGGTATTTTCTTACATGCAACATTTTTTTTTGCATAGTTTATCTTTATATCTTGCATTCTCTAATCTAACTAAAATATTTAAATATTGAGAAAATATACATAAAAATGATTAAAGTACGTATTTTATGTAAGATATATAGAATACTTCATGAGTTGCAACTTACACCAAACATTTTATCTTTATGTTTCGCATCCTCTAATCTAACTAAAATCTTTAAATATTGAGATAAGATATATTAAATGATTAAATTACATATTTTATGTAAGATATATATAATATTTCATGAGTTGCAACTTTTTAATGTTCAAGAAAAGTTGCAACTATTGATCATTAGAATTATTTCTACTGATATCTATCATTCAAGCATTGTTCATTTTTTATTAACTATATATGCAGAAGCAACAGTTAACTGCTTTTATTTTAAAAATTATAACTTTTGACCATCCGTGTTCTTTCCACTGATATCATTCATTAAAAAATTGGTTCAAAATTTTTTTGTTTACTATGTATTGCGGAAGCCATGGCTTAAGACTTTTTTTAAGAAGATAATTGTAATATAATTTTTTAGATCAATATTTTATCGTACAGTAATTTTAACGCCTGTGCGTTAAAAATATTGTACGATAAAATATTGATCTAAAAAATTATATTACAATTATCTTCTTAAAAAAGTCTTAAGCCATGGCTTCCGCAATACATAGTAAACGCTCTGACCCGAGTAGCATGGGGCACGTGGAATCCCGTGTGAATCAGCAAAGACCACATTGCAAGGCTAAATACTCCTGGGTGACCGATAATGAAGTAGTACCGTGAGGGAAGGGTGAAAAGAACCCCCATCGGGGAGATGAAATAGAACATGAAACCATAAGCTTCCAAGCAGTGGAAGGAGACCAGGACTCTAACCGCGTGCCTGTTGAAGAATGAGCCGGCAACTTATAGGCAGTGGCTTGGTTAAGGGAACCCACCGGAGTCGTAGCGAAAGCGAGTCTTCATAGGGCAATTGTCACTGCTTATGTAATTTTAACGCCTATGCATTAAAAATGTTGATGTTTTAAAAGGAATTAGAAGTTAAAAAAAATGTAATATGAGTAGCATGAATTTGCAACGTTAGAAAAATTATTATTTATCATGTTAATTATATGTAAATATTATTTAGTATAAACTTAAGATGATACGTAGTATTATAGTATTAATATTATATGTAACCAAATGTAAGGAACCTATAGCAAATCCCACCCAATTTATATCATCACGCAGAATGAAATCAGTCTCGGACTTTTATGCCCATGAAATGAAATATAAAATTACTCCCGTATCGACCATCTTGTAATTGGGGTAAAAATGTAAGGTAACCAATAAAAAGTAGACATGTATTTAAGTGATCAGATTGTATTTTTTAAAAGAAGTGAAAATACAAGGCAACCAATAGAAAATAAACATATATTTAAGTGAGGGATATAATTGTAATTAATTATTAATTATTTGGACAGAAATGGAAAAAAGTTTTTCACTTGATTCTACTTTTTTATATATTATAGACTAGTCAAAAATTACGTGCGAAGCAATTTAAAACATATATAAAATTTGAAATCAATAATAATGTTAAAATAAATAAATTAATTTTTAAAATGAGTGTAAATCTAAATTAAAACCAAATAGTAGTAATAATAAGTACATTAACTTGTTAATAATATTGATAAAATTTTATTATTAAGAATTGCTATTTGAGTAATATATAAAATGACTGTTCATCAATTTGTTAGATTCTATCATATTAAGAGATAATTTGTATTTTTAAAAAATATTACCTTAATTCATTTATATGAGTTTTTATGTTCTGACAACATAAAAATTACTATATATATTTTTATTTTATCAGTTTTTAACTAATAAATTATTGTTGACCTAAAAAATAACCTCAAAATTTATTACATTTGTGTTTGCATAATATTACAAAACTATTTAATTTTACAAACTATATATAAACAAATTATTATTTAATATAAAATAATATGAATTATATTAAATGAGATAAGTGAAAATCTGTGAATCTGTTTATTAGAGGTTGACGTATCAGTTTCTATTTGGTTAATTTCAGATAGCTAGGTAAGACCTCTTAAATACGTAAATCTTGGGGGTAGAATGATTGTAGAGGTGAAAGGAAGAAGAGTGAAACCTAATAGAAGGTTGTAGGAATCACCATAAGATTAGTAACAAAAGTACAATATGAAATTCTCAATAATAAGAATCATTTAGTTAGTTGAGCAATGAGTAGATTATTTATGAGTAATTCTTCTAGTAGTAATAGGTCAACAATAACCTCAATACATTATGAACATATTGAATTAGCAAATGATCAAGTAGATCATAGGATATAGAATATACCTAAAATTCCCAATAAAAATATTTATAAATCAACATAGTCTGTTGCTTCCTTCAAACCTCAGTATCATGTAAAAATAATTGAAAAAATATATGCTCTTGAGAAAGAGCATGAAACTTGTCAATTACTTTCCTCTGATACAATAAAACATTTTATTCAAGAAAGATATAATTTTCTTCATTTTGATTTAGTCTAGATTGGAGTTAAACCATTCACAATAAGAGGCTTAAAATACATTTGTCTTGCTAGCCTTGCGAGATGCAAGGTTTACAAATTTTATGATAGTATTTTAGGATTAATTGAATCCTCACTTTGTAATGGTCCAATCCATTTTGATTGTTTCCTAGATCTGTCTGTTAAAATCATTAACTTTAATATTAAAACTAGTGGTTACCAAGTCCTAGAAGACGCTCAATCCCTAGCTTTAATCTTTAGAATTCATTACAAAATAACTAAAATAAATATGAATTTTCAAACCATCATTAAGAGTCCAAAGAATCAAACCATATTGATACTAGTCAAAGTAATGTCAATATTATAGTTTCTAAAACAATTAGGTGGTCTGATATTAACTTACCTTTAAATTGGCTTTTAACTAATGAAAGTCAACGTACTCAAATTCAAAGACCGATTGAAGATGTAAATTACATCCAACAATACATGGATGATATTGTAAAAATTAACTTTCAATCATCTTCTAGTCCACAAATTATGGAGTATAGCTAGTCTAGTACCCCTATAAATTCATTTTCTGAATCATCAATTAGTAATGATCAAAATATTAGGATTCAACATTTAGAACAAGAATTAAAGAAATTCCAAATTAAAGATTTAAGACTTAAAGGCATAACCACAAGTTCTCAAGTTAGACAGTCAATCTTTGATAATAAGTCTGATCAATCTGACGAACTTAAAGCACCCACTGGATCAGATTACCAAGGAATCTTTCATTTTTTTCAATCCTGAACTCTTAGTTCTGAATATATGAATCTTGAGTCAAGAATATAAATCAGATTGAGAAGGTTTAGCTCAACACAATAGTGATCCAGCCAATCTAGATAGACGTAATTGGTTTAGAGATTTATATAATATGGATCAAAGAAAAATCATACTTGCTGAATGGAAGACATTCATTCACAGAAAAATCCAAAATTACCATTCTTTCAGTAGTAAAGATTGATGTTGAAGGAAACTCAATTATTGCAGAAAATTGGGAAACAATACCTGACGGAATTAATACTCTCATTTATATAATAATTGAATACTTCATTGGTATACTAAGTAATATTACTTCGCGTATTCATGGTGTCCAACCTTAAGTGATTTTAATTGGTATAAAAATATATTTTTATCCATAGTCATGTCAAGAGATGATAGTAATTAACCATTTTAAAAAGAAAAATTTATTAATGGATTACCCAATCTATTTGCACATAAAATAATAACAGGTCTTAGTATGACCTGGGTAATATAGATTATGATAGTCTAACATAAGAAACAATAATGTGTTGACATGAAAATCAACAAACAAATTAAAAAAGAAAGTAAAATAGCTAAATATGAGTTAGGTAATTTTTGTGTGCAATACGGTTTACTCTCTATTGCCCCTTTTCAGAAGAACTAGAAGGTCTTATAAGCCCTATAGGAAAAATTACCACAAATATAAGAAAAAAAGTTTTGATCAAAATATTTCTAAGAATAAAAATTTTGATAAATGTTCTCTAGGAATAAAAATTATTCCAGAAAAAAAGTTTAATAAAAATTTTGATAAAATCAATATTACATGTTTGAAGTATGGTCAGAAAGGTCATATTTCTAACACCTGTCAAGTTAAGAATAAAATTAATCAATTAAAAATTTCTGAAGAAGATAAACAAGAATTGTTTAGAATCTTAGAAACAATAAATTATTATGAAAGTAATAGTGAAGATTTAGGAGATTATGAAACCCCTGAATCCTCTGCAACTAACCTCCCAAGTTCTGACAGTGATTCTCCTAACATCACTATGGGGAGTAGGGATAGTTGTTGTCAAAAATTCAATGTCTTAAATAAAAATAAAGAACAAGAAACCCTTTTGTTAGATTTAATTTATAAAATTGAAAATCCAGAATTAAAACAAGAATACCATGAAAGACTTAAAAAGTAATTCTAAAGAAAGAAAATACTAAATCTAATAATAATACTGCAAGTCTTTCACAAACTCTTGAAAAATTCAATATGGTAAAAGGGAAAGAAAAGGAAGTTACCTTACAGGAACTTTAAAAAGTAATTAAAAATTTTAAAATAAAAATAAAATAATTATGAAATTCTAACACAAAAATAAAGGAAGAATTAAACCTATTAAAAATAGAAAATCTAATTAATAAACAAGAATTTAGTGAACCAAGTAAATTACTAGTTTCTGATAATGAGGTTGAAGAACCTATTATT
Organism: Datisca glomerata; assembly: GCA_003255025.1. Lineage (NCBI taxonomy): Eukaryota > Viridiplantae > Streptophyta > Magnoliopsida > Cucurbitales > Datiscaceae > Datisca > Datisca glomerata. The sequence goes on from QANY01001536.1 coordinate 517,803, forward strand.
AACTATCAAGAAGAAGAAAATTTCATCCAAAATACTTAATCACATCAAAATAAAAAAATGACACATAATGGTCAGGATAATTATCTAAGATTTTGATTTCATAATAATGGCTCTTGTGAATTCAGGAGCAGAATTGAATTGTATGCAGTAATGATTAGTTCCAATCAAGTATTTCAAGAAGATAATAGAATCTTTATCCCCTACCAATGGTACGCGTATGTATATAAATTATGAAATACTCACAATACATATTTGTCAAGACAATATATGTCTCAAAACATCATTTGTCTTAATAAAGAATATGACTGACAAAATTATTTTAGGTTTACCATTCATTACTCTGTTATCTCCATTTTCAACAGAGTATGATGGAATAATTACCTGTGTCATGAATGAACTTATAAAATTTAAATTTCATTCTTTTCCTAATAATGAAAAATTAAAAACTCTAAAATAAAAATCTATTTCTAATTCAATAAATCTCATTCCTTGTAAAGAAAAATAATTGTATTTTTTACAGGATGAATTAAAATTCAATAGAATTGAATAACAACTTCAAAATCCTGCTCTTGAAAATAAAATTAAATTATTAAAATAAAAATATGTAAAGAATTATATTCTGATATTCTCAATACTTTCTGGCACAGAAAGTAATATACTGTCAGTCTGTCTTATATTAAGAGATTCAATGAAAAGAATATCCCAACAAAGGCAAGGCCAATTCAAATGAATTTTGAGATACTTGAGTTTTGTAAAAAGAAAATTGTAGAACTTCTCTATAAAAATATCATTAGAAGGAGCAAGTCTCGTTGGTCCTGCTTGAGTTTTATGTCCAGAAGGCCAATGAAATTGAACGAGGAGATTCTCGTTTAGTAATCAATTATAAGCCCTCTTACTAATATTTTGGAATGAATAAGATATCCAATATCAAACAAAAGAGATATGATAAATAGACTTGAAGATGCAGTGGTATTCTCTAAATTTGATATGAAATTTGAATTTTGGTAAATCCAGATAAACAAAAATGATAAGTATAAAACTACGTTCGTAACTCCATTTGGCCATTATGAATGGAATGTAATGCCTTTTGTTCTGAAAAATGCTCCTAGTGAATTTCAAAATATAATGAATAAAATATTTAATTAATTTATTGATTTCTCAATTGTTTACATTAATGATGTACTCATTTTCTCTACAACAATATAACAATATTGGAAACATCTTAAATCATTTGTTAGAATTATAAGACAAAATGACTTAGTTATCTCTGCAAATAAAATTAGGTTATTTCAATCTAAGGTTAGATTCTTAGGATTTCAAATCTACCAATTGACAGGGTAATACAATTTGCTGACAAATTCTCCAATGAAATCTTAGATAAAATACAATTGCAAATGTTTTTAGGATCTTTAAATTACATATATGATTTTTACGATAAAATGAGAATTGACTGTAAAACTCTCTTTGACAGGCTTAAAATGAATAATCCTGCATGGACAATTGTCTATACTGATTTAATCAAAAGGATTAAGACCCATGTTAAGACACTTCCTTGTATTGGCATTCCTACCAATAAATCTTTCAAAATCGTTCAAATAGATGCCTTTGAAATTGGATATGGTGGTATCCTATTACAAATTTTTTTTCCAAATACTTAAGAACAAATTGTTAGATTTACATCTGGAACTTGGACCCAGTCCCAAATCAATTATAGTATAATAAAAAAGGAAATATTATATGTTGTATTATGCATACAAAAATTTCAAGTTGACTTGTTAAATAATTTTTTTTTGTTAAAAATTGATTGTAAATCTGCTAAGCATGTTCTAGAAAAGGATGTTAAAAATATAACCTTCAAATAAATTTTTGCTAGATGGCAGTCCATACTCAGTATTTTTTATTTCGATATTGAATTTATTAAATATATTAATAATTCAGTTCCTGATTTTTTAGCTCGTGAGTTTTTGCAGGAGTAACAAATAAGAGGGGGTCTAGGCCCCAGGACTAAAGGAGAACCTTTAGTCCTGCAATTGACTCTCAAGGCCCAAATTAAAGAGGAAGTCCTCTACTCCTAACCAAATGACAGTACTTGGGTCTATTAGACCCAACTATCAATTGGCTATGGTCAACCAATTTGACTCATTCGCAATTTCTCAACCCTTTGATGCCCAATTAGTAAATCAGCCAATTACAAAATCCAGAAAATCGTCTCCTTATCTTCACAAAAGACCAAGTAAGAATCTTTTTTATATTGAGCTCTCATTCACTCATCTGGAAAATCCTGCTGAAATAGCAAACACACATTTTCTTCCTGATTTTCATTTTGTCCTTGGTCACAGAGACAAAAATCTCAGTTTTCATAAAGACATTCTTTTAGAAACTAAATCTTTAAATATCAGCCCAATCAAGAATGGAGAAGGAAAGATCATCTATCACTCCTTTTACATTCTCAAAATTATAACATTGGAGGAATGGAAGGCCTTTCCTTCAGGCTTAAAATTCTTTTGAATAAAAAATAATACAATTATTTTGACTACATTGATGCCTGACATACACTTTTCTTGCATCAAGACAGTAATTTTTCCTATTCATGGTTTTTAAATTTCGACAAGAATTTTAAAAATAATTTTTCAAAATGATTTTTAAGGTGGTGGTCCGTTCATGGTCCCCTCTTAGAAGTTTTCCCAATTGATCTACAAAGAGTTTTGATTTATTTTTAAAATATTATAAGCCCTCACCAATTGAAGCTTCTTTTCCTCAACTACTTTGCTTTATAAATAAATTTAAATTACCATGGATTCTCAAGTGGTAATATTCAATAGAAAATGAAATTCTCACCAGACAGTATTATGTGAAATGGTGGGACAAGTTCAATACTCAGAAAATAAATATATCCATCAATCAAGAGTTTGCAAAAACCATCATAATCTGAAGCTGGTCAATCCACTTACCCAGGTTCCATTGAGAATAAATGAACCTACTAGCCCAGGTTCCAAAGAATCTAGACCTAAATCAAAACCCTTCTCAAAGGGAAAAACCAAGGCCACAAAGGCAAAATCTAAATCAAAGCAGGAATTGGTCCAAAAATTACTTCTCATGCTAGAAAACAATGACGATTCTGACTCTAAATCTTCAGTCTAATCAAATCACCCAATAAAATCAAAATTCCAAAAAGGGCAAACATCCAAGACTCTCCATCAACAATTGACAGACAATGTAAATCTTAAAAGGCCGCGTCTTAGCTCAATGGGTCTATGACGCATTTCAGGATTCACAAGATCCATTTGATAGTACCAATTTAAGCAGTAATGAATAAAATCAAAAGTTGAATATTTCTCCTTTGGCAAAATGCCAACAACAACAGACAATATCAAGTAATGCAACAATCGAAGACAACATAGAAATCTGAGATAAGCAATTACTGAAGAAAACAGTGGCTCCATCAAAATACCAACAGTCTCAATCACTTTCAACAAATCATGATAGACACGAAGATCAAGATTTCAATTATCAAGATCCTTTGTAATTTGTCGTTTTGTAATCATTGTACTAGTTGTTGAATAATTAGGCAATTATTTATGTTTTTTACTATTCTTAGTCAAAAGTAGACAAAAGTATGCATGTAAAATGTTTTTACTTTTGTAGAAAAGAATAGTTCATGTAAGTGATGGGTTCCCGGTGAATTCCACTTTCCTTGGTTATAAATAGGTAGCTCTCTCCCATTTGTGGATCATAACTCGTTTTACAACTCTTAATTATTTGAGAGCTAAAACATGTTTTGTGAAACTTTCTTCTTCTTCTCCTCTTTTGTAAATCATTTCTTGTTTTTTCTTCAACATAAATTAGAAAGAGAGAGCGCTAATTTATTGTTTCCAAATAAAAGTTGTTTGTGTAAGTTTTTAATCTTACACCTCAATACAACTTTTGTAATTATTGTTTGTTAATACAGTTTTTATTATTTATCTTCTTGCATCTTAATACCCCCTCTTAAATTACTTCCGCGCCTTTTAATATCAGAGACAAACCTGATGGAGATAATATTGTTCATTTACTATTTTTACTTCATTTTTATTTAAAACATTAATTTGAACTATCTTAAATTCAACCTTTTCTTGTTGTGGTTTTAACTTCAACTTAAAAAATCGCAATTTGTAATTTTTTTTGAAAACTAGGCCAAAGATGGTTTGGAAAAATGTGCCTTTAAGCTTTAAAAAAATTGAAGTTCGAGTACAAATACTTTTTAAAAATGGTATGTTCGAGTAATATTATTATTCTCCTTAGAATTTGTAATATAAGTTTTGACCTAAAAAAATTAAAACCACTCTCTGTTTTTATTTATACTCTGTTTTACTCATGGTTTTTTCCTTATTTCTGTTCAGTTTTTGTCTCTTTATCTTCTCACTCACTTTCCCCTTTTCACGTCTCTCCCTCTCTTTTCTCTTTTCTTCTTATCTCTATTTTTTCTCCTATTTTTCCCTGAATATATATATTAGTGTATCACCTTACAATTCGCTTCCTAAACTGTTTAATTCATTCCAAACATTGTGTTTAAAATCATATATTTTCCCGTATCTTTACAACCTTCAGAACTCCTTCAGAGCTATCCAAAACGCCGCCCTCTAGCATATTTTACATACCCTTACTTCAATTTCTTCTCAGTGCCTATAATCTAGATCATCAATGACATAAGAAATCGAACTCCATTGTAATGTTTTAAATTATGCAATCACTTCAAGTGCCAGTGACTATCGGGTCCAAAAGTAGTTTAACAAGAGAATAGTGATGGGCATCTCAAATAGCAATCAAATGGGCAAATAGAATGTGTTATCATTGAAATTGATGTTCCAAAAAGAGAGATACTGAATGATTCAGTAAAGCTTTTATAAATATTCAGATCAGCAGACAAAATACTCGAGAAGCTACTGAATGATTCAGTAGTCTTGATAATAGTTTAGTCACAAAGGTTTCTTGTACACATATATGGCAACAAGGAGAAGTAGATTTCCTGATCTATCAACTTATAATTTTACTACATCTATACATAGGTTTACCCTCCTTTCTATTTTCATGTGGCCTTTACCACGTCTATAAGACAGGTAGCGTTCTGACTGTATTCCGGTGGTGTGTACATTTGTTTTTTACTGATCAAGACGATTGAAATAGATTGCTATGGAGAAGTATAGTTGTGAACTTGTTATGAAGAGCTCACCATTATGTATTTACATGCTAGTGATGTATGCGCGAGAGACTATGACCCGAAACTGTCAAAGTTGCTGCTGCCACTCTTGAATTGCATTTTGAAGAGCATAATTCGGCACGAGATTGCAGTGTTCGAGCTTTAGATTTGTCATGGGTGAAGTGTCGTGTCCAGTATTGAACCATCCTCTTATTGCCTCTGCTTCATATGTGAACCCATCTGCAGCTATGAGTGGATCATTCATGATTTCCTGTAAATTCAAATCAACAGCATTTGGTCACAAGGGACAAACAAAAAAACACTTGAGCTACATGGTCGGTATCGTATGAGACTTGTCTTTTAATGTTTGAAGCACATAATATTTCATCAGTACAATAGTACCTAGAGAAATCCCGCATGCTATAAAGAGAGTACAAATGATGAGACACGCAACAACAAGCATTTTATAGGATTAAATGTGAAAACGCCCCCTACACCTTTAGTTGTTCTGCCAGCGAATATAGTACTTGCACTTCAAAATTTTTACAATTAAGCCCTTGTTACACAAAATCTGCTAGTTTTGAAGCATCGCAACCTAAAAAATCATTTAATTCCCTTTTGAAAACCATTTAATACAAAACAATTTGCTAACATTTTGTATCAGTGAATTTATACTGAAAATTGAGAGCATATCAGTTACACACCGGGCATAACCAAAGCTTAATATAACTGTAATATCACATGAATTAGTTCACGAGGAACTCATTAGAAAATGATATATAGGTTGAATAAGAAACGTTGAGTGAATGGTTTGTGTGCAGACAGTAAATTTAACAGATTTTGTGCAATACTAGGTTTAATTGCTAGAATTTTGAAGTGCATGTACTAAATTTGATAAAACATTAGTACATGAAGTGTGCTTGCAAAACCACCAAAGCACACGGGATGATTTCAATTTAACATTTTCTTAAACTTTATCATTTGTCTATTGCTCTAAGCACAATGACATATTCAGCAAAGCTATAAATATAGCACCATGTGAGCTGTTTATTACCTGAAGAATTGGACAAACGAAATGGGAGGGTGCCCGGCAACATTTATTGGAATCAAAAAATGATGTTGCCGCAATATCTCTCATTGGCTCCAGAACATTCCATATTTCTGACTCAAGGTCTGGCCGATCTAATTTGTTCTTCTCACAGCACCTCAACGCTAGTATAGCAATTTGTTCTGCTAGCTCAAGTGGCCATTCCCCAGCTGAGATGTCCAAAACTGCACTAATGTTCTCCATTTGTAGCGCACATTTTACATCCTTCACTATTCCGAGAAGCGGTCTCCCAGTTAGAAGTCGCAGCAATATAAGTCCAAAAGAGTACACATCTGATTCTGGAGTAAACTCCTTCGTTTCAAAAAATCCAAGATCTACATACATAGTGGTTTCTTCTTGAAGGTTGATATTATCATGTGGGATGAAATGAAATATACCAAGGCCCCCAAGTTTTGTGACAAAATTGGCATCAAGAAGGACTTTGCTTGGTTTTAAATTACCATGGACTATACAAGGCTTATTATGGTGGAGGAATATAAGGACGGAGCATAATTCTGTAGCAATGCTTATTCGCAGTTGCCATGGAAGCGGGGGTTTGCCATTTTTGCAGGCAAGACGATCTTCAAGACTTCCATTTCTGAGGTATTCATAGATAAGTGATCTAGATTCTGGAGATGATCCAACTAGTGTGATCAGGTTTGGATGCCTCACCCTGCTCAAAACTTCAACCTGTAATTCACCAACAGAATCGAAGCCGTCAGAAGACAATTAGTTATCCAAAACAAAATAAAGTGACCAGCAGCGAGTATTTCAATTACTCATTCCCAAAGAATGAGCAAACTTTAGTGAATGAGAGTTCTTATGTGATAATCACAACCATAAATACAGTCTTGACTCTTGAGTTTTTTCACTTCACCATATTATAATGCCGATCTAGAAGGCTACTTCAACTTGGACTAGTTCAGAATGGAGATCATGTGGTAATATTTACCTCGTATTGGAACTCTAATTGGGTTTGAGAGCCATAAGAGGGAAACATCTTTATGGCAATATCCATGTGGCGATAGAAACCTTTATAAACACTTCCATATCTTCCTTCTGCAATCTTCCAGGACGGATCAAAGTTGTTAGTTGCCTCAATTACCTCCATGAAAGAGAATATAGGCATTTCTGCCCTACAAAATGTTGGAACTTCCTTTTCAACCAAGTTCCTAACTTGCTTCAGTTCTCTTATTGCATATTCATGCTCTATCTGGACCTTATCCCTTCTTTCCTTAAAACTTATCAAGAGTTCAACAGCTGTGATGATCTTGTCCTCCAACTCCTTCACACTGCACTGGCATTCTGCAAGTTGACTCTCAAGTAATGATTTCTGCTCCTGGACTAGTCGGAGTTCTTTCTTGAGCTCATCACAATTACTTGTCATCCTTTCAACTTCTTGCTTTTCTCGTGCTAGCATTTCTGTCATATCTCTTCTTTTGCTAATCTCCTCAACATATAAGCTTTCTAATGCTTTGGCCTGTAGAAGACATAATTACTTGCCATGATATTGTTACTGAAAAATGAGAGAAATAGAATATAAAGCAAATTAAACAATCACTAAACATGACATTCCCACTTAAGCATGTACACACGCATGTTTATAGTTTAATATATCACAATATTCTCCAAACTGCTGCTTCATGTTGTTTTGCTTCTTCTTAGATAGTTTTTTGTTTCCTTTGTATTTCATTAATCTTAGGTAACGCTGAGAGAGAGGGAAGAGCCCAGATCACCAGCTAAGGACTGGCAAAGGTGATTGTTGCCATAAGGGTGTTAATGATAAAAAGGCAGAGATAACCAACATGGACATTGATAAAGGATAAACAAATGAACTTAACAAAAATCCCAAATAAAGCTCACCTGTTGGATCTTAAGTTATGGAAGTAAAAACTTATAACGGATATCTCTTTTTCTCTTTTACTGTCCTTATTTTTTCTCGGTTAATGGAAATCAGGACAAAATATTGTGGCATCTTGACAAGCCAAACAGTTTACACTTTAGGCTCACTCTTATTTAGTTAGTGAGATAAGCCAACACTTGGGCTGATGACACAGCATGTATGTGTTCTCTCAAAAGCATAAGTGGATAGTGACTTTATCATCTCAATTCAGCTTCAAGAAATACTTGAGTCAATACGATGTGGGAGCAAATCTAATTTAAGACAAGTTCTCTATTTGTTCCAATCACACACAGGACAAATGAATATTAAAGAAAACAACAATTTAGAAAACATGAATGATTGCAATCTATGTCAAATGAATGATTGAACTTATTGGAGAGAAAAAGTGATTGATGAAAGATAAAATTTTCCTTAAATTTACCACCATGGCAGCATCTTCCTCTTCCAATGGCTTCACTACCACTTCTAATTCTGTTCCTTTTGAGTTTTTAACATCCATAACAGCTTGTTCGGGCACACTTTGAATGTGCTGAGCTATTTGTACCTCACTTTTTTCTTCCTGTAAAAATTTACGACCCAAGAAAAAATTGAACTGTGTAGAACACTGGCTAGGACGAAACTAAAGATAATTTCTTGATTTCTTCAAGGTCAATCACAATTTTATTGGTATTTCAAGGAGTTCAAGTAATCAGAAGCAATGGAAAATATGTGGTCCCATCAATATGTGAGAATACCAATAGAAAAAAAAAAAAATCAAAGTCAGAAATTGTGCACGGAGGGAGATGAATCACCACTTCTCACCTCATCCTTCACCAATGGGATTGGCGTCAAACTATCAATTTTCCTGTGGTTAGAACAACTTGAAAGCAAAATGCAGTTGGAGCTCAACCTTCTTAACATTCCATCCAATCCAATCTCATCTTCCTCTGAATCTGAAATGCCCTGCAGAAATGTTACTCAGCTAGTACTCCTTGTGGGGAAACCAAGACAGCATGAAAGGTGAACTGAACACACCTTTCTCATAGACAGCCAATTGAGTTACAGACTCTGATCGACAGATTGCAAACTCAGTTCCAATTTCTGAATTCGACAGCAGCAGCGAAGAAATCTGTGCAGCAGATCTGTCTACATGGCCTCCCCTATTTTAGTGCATCTCTCATTAGTGGTGATACTTATATATTTATACAAGCAACCAGTTGACTAGAAAAGAAAAAATGAAAATATCTGGAAAGGAACCAAGAATTGAACTTCACAAGCTAGGCAATAACTGACCAAATATATAATTCCAAGTCAACTCATGACACTAGACACATGACAAGCGGTAACAAAGTCCGCTGCTAATTAAAATTGACCTGACCGATCCAATCAAGGCTACCCATCTATAAGTGGTCAAGATGTGTTTACTACACCAACTTCTTGATAAAAACATCTAAGATAAGTTTCATGAGCAAACAAAGAGGCAAACGGATTATCCAACCTCCAACCTCCTAATAGAAGACTTAGGAGATGAACAAATCCATTAGTTAAATGTGTCATACCAATATCAGTTATTTAACCAAGAATGACCAATGACGTAATGATAGTACAGACCAGTTACTAACGCACTGTAAACAGAACACTCAACTTTCGAATATTCAAACACTAAAAGTACCTAGTATATAAGAGATTGCCTTGGCAGACAACCCAAATGTGACAGAATTTTGGAGCTTGATGGCATACAAAGGATGCTTTCTTGGACTGTAACCATGCTGGTCTCCTATAACAAAGTAAATCAGTAAAGTAAAGCTGATGCATGGTTGCACAGAACTTCAAATCCACAGTCGCATCTGTCTCAAAACCTAACAGCAAGCTTTTCCTCTCTCAATTTTCTTCTCTCTTTTAGCATGTTTAATTGCCATAGTAAAATAGTTGTAGAATGATTTGAGGGGAGAGACGCAATGCACAAATTTTTCATCCTCAACTTCAAAATGGAAAAATGCCTAATGCACCATACCGCCAACACGATAAAATCATGAAACAAATACTCAGATCAGAAAATATTAGTCCTTTCCTTATGCACATGTGGCTTGAGACAATTTATTCATTCGAATGATTAGAAAACCATTATTGTTCACTAATAATAGAATCTCTAGTGCAGACCACTTAGCATCTTGGAAAATTCATGTAAGTTACATATCTGACATAACATTATCTCAAACCTCTATCGTTCTAATAACTTACATGAATGTCTGCAGTTACTCATCATCCTGCAAAACCATGCTGCAACTTTACACTATTGCAAAGACATCAAGTAATTCTATCTCAACAAAGGAAAAACATTTTTACAATGATAATGCATGATGGTTGCATACCCGGGTTTGTACTTTCTGGCTGTTGAACCCATGACAAGCCATCTAACATTGTGCTGAGCAATAATATTAACAATTCCTTTCTCAACAGTTTTCATCTTAATCTTAACCCATACTTTATTGGCCTGTACCTGTAAATTATAAGGCAATATGTATTGATAGATAAACTATCAAATTCATAGTCTACCAGATAGAGCTTCAAGGTGTGACAACCATACACACATTACAATAGCTAAACTTGAAAATGGAAACAAACTATTACCCCTGCCTGGGCAAGAACAACAAGGTATTGATTAAGAAGTTCATGTAGCTTCTGCATTTCAACTTCACAGAATGCCTCAACAGCCACATGTTCTTTTTTATTGGAAGATTGATCTTCCATTGCTGCAATAAAAGAAAGACTGTAAAGACTGAACCTTACATTGATAAAAGCAATCATATACTACAAAGGAGAACTAGTAATTAATTTCGAAGTTACCTAAAACAAAAAAGGATAGTGAAAGATAAAGTTATTTTCAATTCTATTCAAGACATTCTACTTTCTTATGGGAATAAGTATACTCTTCCAATACTTCTATTAGAACAACTCATGAGCAAATCTGAATCGTCACCACATATGAAAGAGAAAATCTTTTTAATTTAAGAACATCACAAACAATAAAATATTGTCTCACACCTTCTATGGTTCAAACATTAGTAGATTATAATCCAACAAAAACTAGCAACAGAGCTAAAAAATTTGATTTCTTGGTTTCCGTTAAATTCAGTTTCAGCACAACTCTTAAAAGCTCTCCAATTATTGAGATCAATTCAAATAAATGACAACATCGGAATTGACAGAAAATTCAATGACAACCTACTTGGTCACTCAAAGAGAGGAGAAACATGGTCAAACTCTTTGAGTTTCTTAAACTTATAGAGATAAGTAGTCACTATCATTACAGTTCTCCTTTAATTCTCTCTATTTTAAATGAGAAATGGAGCTTCCACAAAAATTAACCACTTAAATGTAACCGACAAGTCATACAAACTTTACCAGAATTCAGACCCCACATTCAAATCCTTTTAACTTTTCAATTTCCTTAGCTTCTTCAGCAGCCAAACAAAACCTTCACAATCTTAAAGAAAATCGATATCTAAAGTGAAAAACGTCAAAGAGAAGAAACTCACTGAGAGCAAACCCAGGCGCCGGCTGGTGTACGTGAAGCAAACAGATATTCTTCCCTGAAAAGTTATGTACTGCCCAAAATAACACAGTTTTGCTCTTCTCCACATTCGTCCCCACTGCCACAAATATAGTATCTTCCACATCGAACTCTAGCTCTTCTACTACAGCCTCTTCAACGCTGCCCATCTAAACTAATCCAATCCACTTATTCAACAAAGCTCAATCAATCGCTTTTCGGTCGAGACTTCTGGAAATAGAAGAATACAAAAGGTGGAAATTGATTAGCGACTCGGTGAATCATCTCGGTCATGACGATGCTAATAAACTTGGTCGCGAACCGCGATTGACTCTGAATTAGCATGTAAGACAGGGTCTTATTTAGTTATAATTTTTGTTTTTTTATTACAAAGTTATTACAAATTTTTATATGGTCTTAAGATTCGTTGATGTTATGGCTACAACAGTATAACCCAAACCAAGATGTCATGTTGTGAGCATGAAGAAGGAGAGAGTATGTTTATACATGAATTTTTTATTCTGACATATCTAATAGGTCTACTCATTCTGATCGAATTTATGTGATTATTTATCTAAAATCGTTAAGTCAAGTGACAAGATTTGGACGAACCATTACCATATTGAGAATGAATTGGAGGCATACGGCTTGGTAGGTTTAGGATGAGGTTCGTTGTGTCGGTCCGCCACCACGACCTCCTCAGTAGATTCTAGATGTGTCGTCCTCTCATTGAGGATGAACCTAGAGACACGTGGCAGCGTCATATACATTGACCTTACATACACTTGTCAATCGTTAGGGTTTACCCCCACCCCCACTTTCTATATAAAGGGGCTCAACACTCCTATTGAGAGGAGGATATACATTAACATTACACACATACATTTGGGGGCTCTCTCTCCTACTCACTCTCATTGGCAACCTCAAAGAGGCGCGTTTACTGACGGTTGTCACCATGTAGGCCGCTAATGATACTCATCCTTTCCTCCACGCTAGACCTCCATGTTTCCAAGGTTTTTTTGATAATTAGACGACTCCCCGTTCATGACCCGATCTGGTTCCAAACTCATTCCCTGAAACAATGGTGAACCCACTAGAGAGTCGTCTGTCAAAGAGAAGCCCCCATGAGGAAGGTCTGTAGTGTGTTTATTTCTTGAAATCAGTCTGTTTTTTTTCTTTGATTTCTTCATGAAAATTTGGACCTCAAAATAGAAGAATGAATTTCTAGAACTTAAATTTTTTTTAAAAGAATGTTTCCATTACTTCCTTCGTCCATGTTCAAAAGGAAAAAAATGAGTTTCTTGTATATTTGTGTATTCGGTCATGGGTTTCGCTTTGCTTTGGATGGTTAAAGAAATAATAATAATAATAATTTATAACTCATTTTCGTTCTTGGTCTCTTGCCATGGCTGAAAGTAAAAAAATAGATAAAGATGTGATTCTTTAAAAATGGTGAAGAAAGTGGTTTTCTCATTTTTGGAACATTATTAAGTCTCTACTTGATAGAAGAAAAATTGCATGTTAGCAAACAAGTTTGGTTGTCTGTGTTTTATTCTTGGTTTAGATCTTTCAAGAAAATGGTTGAAAGGTTTAGAAACATTTGATTCATCTTCATCTTCACAAAATTTCTGGTTTGTTATCAAAGAAAATGGTGGTTTCTAAAAAAAGGCAAAAAAGAAAAAGAAAATAGTGTACTGTTAGAGCCAAGAGGGAATGGATTGAGCTCTCCCTCCTCTTGACGGTTTATGTAGAATAGGGGAAGGGGGAGTGCCCTTCTCCCCAAGGTGCTGCCGATGCTGGCGTCAGCCCTTGCTAGTGTCAGGCGTGGGGAATCCCCCATGCCTCATCCTTAGGCGTGGGAAGCCCCTCATGCCTGATCCCTAGGCGTGGGGAGTCCACATGCCATTTATCAACAAAAGGGATCCTAGGGACTCCTATGACTTGTTCCAGAATTTGAGAATTCTTTTAGACGGTCTTAAAACATGATCTCTTCTTACACTATAATAACAAAACAACGATATGCGTTCTTATTATTTATTTGAAGAATGGATGGATACATCAAGCCCGCAAATCGTTAGAATGACACAGCGCTCAAATCAGAAGTTATGTTCAAGCTTGATTGTTATGCCTTCAATAGTGGATAACGTAATTATGGATTCACGTCACTGAGAATGATATGTCAAGATTGAATACATGGCGTCTAAATACACCCGTGTGACACCTATGTGGCGTAACAATAAACTTCACAGGATCTATGACTAAACATAGTTGAAGTTGGTAGTCCCTAAAGTTTAGTATATGTCTTCAGATTTAATGGCAAACGTTCGGAGACCCTTCCTTGCCTTAGAACAATCTGGACTTATTATCGATGGAGATTTCTAGGCTTATTAATTAATTTATCACAAAGATTTATGGACTTATTATCGAGATCATCATAGAGATATCCAAATTATCCACTGACATATTATAGATATTTGAGATTTATCAATCAACTTATTATGCAGGTTTCTTAAGTGACTATCTGTTATCTGACTTATATTGAGGGGATCGTTGGATCTATCATTTGGCCTATCATGGGTATTCGTGGATTTATCAACTCAATTATTGTAAGTATTCATGGAATTAATTATTATTTACACTACCCCATGATCTCTGCCACATGAATCTGAATCAACCCTAAATGGGGCTCTAGTATGCATATGAGGGATCTAAATATATATTTGATATTCTATATTGGCCTATAGTCTCTACGCCATTATTGAATTTAGTCATGGCAGATACAATGACATATTTCTTTAAGCTTCAAAAAGAAGGAAGATATCAATATATACATATTCCTTGTGATGTATTCTACACTATCATTTTTGTTTGGAAAATCTGCTCTCACAACCAGTTTTCTATTTTACTGCGAGATTCTCCTTCTGACCAATAATCGAGACAACAAGAATAAGGACTTATTTTTTGTGAGAATTTTATCGTTCATAGCTACATTATCATTATGAAAAAGGCTTCTGACCTCCTCTAAGTGTGTCAGTAATACCACATAGTGGAAATGTTATTTATGTTGGTTCTGCACACCCATGGTAACAGAAAAATAACCATGTCTGATGCCTTAAACAGAGTATTCCAAGTCGATTACTGCCTCGGTGATAATAAAATCACCTTAATAGGTGGGTCAATGACTCATCGCTAAGTGCGCCCGAGGTAACGACAAAATTACCACGAGGGGTGACTTAGGACTGTTGAGTAAAAATCATCATTAAGTGCACCCGAGGTGACTATAAAATTACCAAGAGGGGTGACTTAGGACTGTTGAGGAAAAATCACTACTAAGTGTACCTATTATAGGTAGCTTAGGATCGTTGAAAAGAAAAAATTGTCATTAAGCGCACTCGAGATAATTAAAAGCTTGTCACGAGGGGTGGCTTAGAATTGAAAGACGTTTAGCATAATAATTTTTACTTCGGCTTTTGTAGCTACCAAAATAACCTGAAAACTTATAATTGGTCAGTTATCTACGAACCCATTGAAGACGTTCCAGCAAAGTTGACTCCTGGAATGCATTTAAGACGTTCCAGCAAAGTTAGTTCCTGGAACGCGTTTAAGACGATTCGGCGAATTCCTGAAATGCATGTAAGACATTTCAGCGAAGTTAGTTCCTGGAACACATTTAATATGTTTCAGCAAAAATTTCTCTCGGAATACATTTAAAACGTTTCAGCAAAGTTGGCTCCTATAACACATTTAAGAAGTTTCAACAAAGATTGCTCCTGGAATGCATTTAAGATGCTTTCAGCAAAGTTGGCTCCTGTAATTCATTTAAGACGCTTCAGTAAAAGTTAGTTCTTGGAACACCTTTAAGAAGTTTCGGCAAAGTTAGTTCTTGGAATGTGTTTAAGACGTTTCGGTGAAGTTTGTTCCTGAAATGTGTGTAAGACGTTTCACCAAAGTTAGTTCCTAAAACGCATTTAAGACGCTTCAACAAAGATTGATCCTGGAACGCTTTTAAGATGTTTCAGCAAAATTTGTTCTTGAAATTCATTTAAGATGTTTTACAAAGATTATTCCTGAACTGCGTTTAAGAGGTTTCAGCATAAATTGTTCCTGAAAAGCATTTAAGACGTTTAAGCGAACTTTGTTCCTGAAACGCACTTAAGATGTTTCAGCAAAGCTTGTTCTTGGAACGTGTTTGAGACGTTTCAGCAGAACAGGACCCTGGGATGCATTTAAGACGTTCAGTAAAGATTGTTCCTGAAATGCAATAGAAACATTTCAGCAAAGGCAGTTGGGCAGAATTTAGCCGCCATAACGTACTTGAAATACACAAGTTGTTTTAACTTTTTATACCACAAAATATGACCGTTAACGCGTGGATTAAATCTAACTTAGAGTTTTATTCTGAATATGCTCGTGTTAAAAGTCGTATGTGTGATAATAGTTCGAAGCAGGAAAGAATAAGCATGTCTGATGAAAATCAAAGTATGAACTGATGCATGATAAAATTTGAAGTATGGATGGGTATATAACCCTCTAAGCATGACCATTACAGATAGTCCAATGTGCACACCTCTCCCTAGGCAACTTGATTATATTTTTTGTACATGTGTGCGCCTCTTAGGTAGTATCATGCAGGTTCTTACGTGTGTGCACTTTCGCAAGTTAAACCGTCTACGGACGGCACTCCAGCATGTGCATTTGCCTTCGGGCCATTTCTTGATGAACTTCGCCCTGGTTAGTTATCTTAATATCAGAAAGCGGTGGCGCGTTTACTCATGATTTTAATGTATTATTTCTTGAAATGATTATGTATATATAATGTGAGTAGAAAATGTTACATGACTCTATGCACTTGTCATGATACTTTGGTATTTGGACACACATTATGAACATGCATATGCTACATATACTA
This sequence comes from Datisca glomerata, assembly GCA_003255025.1. Classification (NCBI taxonomy): domain Eukaryota; kingdom Viridiplantae; phylum Streptophyta; class Magnoliopsida; order Cucurbitales; family Datiscaceae; genus Datisca; species Datisca glomerata. Next base: position 534,410 of record QANY01001536.1, read on the forward strand.
CCATGTACAATCACTCATGCCTACATTGAAACTTAAGGTTGTGCATTGTTAGTGTGTGTGTGTGTGTGTAAATATATATTGTTTCAGCTAGTCATCCTTTCTTGAATGCCGGCATAATCAGATTCTTTATTGAAAGAGACATACCTAGCCAACTACTTCTTGTAACTCTTACTGAAGGCTATATGAAAGCGATTGGTACATCATCACATCCAATTGGGGGCCACAACAACAAATATAACCTTACATGATCGATTCAGTGAATAAACATTCATCATCACAGTTGAACATCTCAAAATTCGATTGTTCATCAAGTAAGATCACAACACACACCGAGACTCTGTATAAGTTCAAGTGCTACACATTTGAACTTGCACATGGGGATAATGTTTATACATGACTTTTCCATCCTGGACATACCCAATGGGTCCACTCGTCCTGATTGGACTCCTGTGATTATTTACCTACAACCGTCAAGCCAAGTGACAAGACTTGGACGAACCCTTACTGCCTTGAAAATGCATTAGAGGCATATAACTTGGTAGTTTCCATCCTGGACATACCCAATGGGTCCACTCGTCCTGATCGCCCCCCTGTGATTATTTATCTACAACCGTCAAGTCAAGTGACAAGACTTGGACGAACCCTTACCGCCTTGGAAATGAATTAGAGGCATACAACTTAGTAGTTTAGGATGAGGCTCGTTGTGTCGGTTTGCCACCACGACCTCCTCAGTAGGTTTTAGATGCATCGTCCTCTCATTGAGGATGAACCTAGAGACACGTGGAAGCGTGCTATACGTTGACCTTACATACACTTGATAATCGTTGATTGGCCATCATAAGATTATGGTTCACCCCCCTTTCTATATAAAGAGGCTCAACACTCCTATAGAGAGGAGGATATACATTGACATTACACACACATTTTGGGGCTCTCTCTCTCCATCTCCCTCTTCTTGGCAATCCCAATGAGGTGTGTTTACAGGCGGTTGCCACTATCTATGCCGCTAAGGATGCTTATCATTTCCTCTACGCTAGACCTCCATGTTCCCAAGGCTTTTTCGATGACCAAACGACTCTCCGTTCATGACCTGATCCGGTTCAAATCTATTCCTCGAAACAAAGTATAAACGTAAGATTTAGTGTAGGACAAACTGTGTTATTTAATGAAACTTATGGGGTATTTATAGGAAAGAAAGAAATCACGTAAGGATAAATAAGAAAATCATACACATGAAGCTAAGTAAAAGAGAAAAGCATAACATAAGAAATAAATAAATTGTATATTCTCTAAAATAATTACACGGAACTTGTCATATTCTCACATCCTCTTGCAATTCTAAAATAATTGTTCTAATTGTGTTTCAAGACCATTGAAGCACGTGAATCACCAATTCTCAACTCTTTGTTTTTAAGAAAATATACGCCATCCATGAACATGCAAAAAAATATTAAAATATAACAACATTTAATCCACTCATTTTAATATTTAAAAAGGAATAAAAGAGAATTTATTGGCCAAAGAAACATTATTATGCTTTACGAAGGTGTGAGTCCACGTTGTATATTCACTAGTATGACAATAATATCTACTCAAGAGTTGATAATGGTCTTAGGTTTTTTTTGTCAAGGAGAAATGAGATATAACATGAGCTTTGAACCTCTAACCTTGAAGTTAAAAATTTCTCTTATAATCATTTAACTTGGAAGACCTAGTTTAATAATCTCAAACTTGAACCACAACAACTTAAAGAGATACAGAATTATTGCTCATACATGATAGTTATGTATTCGAGCTAAGTTTTATTAGGTAACACGTTACGAGCATGTATTGCTCTTAGTTTTCATGAACATATACGAGAACGAGCTCAATTCTCATAAAGAGAGGCCCCACTTTTATGCTCATTTAGACGAATTAATAGTGTTCCCATAATTGCCACACCCCACTTATATGAGCTATAAATTTTATTGAGAGCTTAAAAATTCACACCTCAATCACTGATGATAAATTCACTTACACTATAATGATGGAAATATTAAACGTTCATTTATTTCAGTCAATTTATGATTCATTATTCTCAATAAACTTAAATCTGATGATCTCTATTTTATGGGTGAGTATCCTCATATATGGCTCATTAATATATGAGCTTCACTTCTATCCCCTTTGATGTGCTCTAGACTATTTTTCTCGTCAAGGCCTTGGTTAATGGACATGGAAGATCATCATAAGATTTAATGTAACACAAATTAATGAAGTCATTATTCAACAAGATCTCACATGTCGTGTTTCTTCTATATGTCTTAATTAATCTTCGAGGTTATTTAGTCTACCAATTGCAGCATTGTTATCACATGATAAAGAATTATAGTCGACATCATTATAACCTTCAAGAACAATCATATACTTTTTATAAAAGAAGCGATAACTTTTTTGTTTCGAGAAAATATTTCACTACTCACTCAATGTCATGTTAGTTCTCTCATTGAATTACGTGTACATCTACTTACTCTCTATTGCATCTGCAATGTAAAAAGTTTAGTACAATTTGTTACGTAACGAAAACTGTCAATTAAGCTAGCATACCCATTTTGATTAATCACATCATTATCACATTTAACAATAAATAGGTGAATATTAGAGCAAAAAAGAGTACTTACATTCCTATCATTAACATCATTATAGTTTCTCAAAATGTTCTCAATATAATGTGATTGACAAAAAAATGTCATCACATGTCGTTGTGATTTCCATCCCAAAACAACATTAGGCTCAGCAAGACTTTTCACATTAAAATAGTTATTTTTTCATATTTTTTGCCTCAATAATAATATGCAAATTAGAGCAAAAAGATTAATTGGTCAGCAACATAAAAGACTAACAATAATATGTGAATCGCAACACGATTTACAATAAACATATTTTTCACATTCATTTGGTGTAAAAGCATTTTCAATCATGTTGCGAATTTTTCAATCATTTATTTAGCTTACACACAATTGTTTTCTTACGCGTCCTTTTAGCTGAAATATGAGTATATAATTTATTATAATAGAATTATAAGAATAATGGAAATAGTATATGCTTGAGAATGTTGCTTGACTGGAGAGGTATTTCTTTGGGAGAAATTAGTCATGGTCATTCTTCAACTATTATCCTTAATTACAAAATTCCTAAAGTGGCTTTTTAATCTACATGTGGTGATTGTTGATCTATTTTTTGTTTTTTTTTTCAAATCGATTCATCGTTACTTTTGTCAAAATTATAAGATATAATATTTAATTATTAATCAATAATTTATAATTTAAAAAGAATGAATCAAATAAATTTTTTCAATATGAAATATAGGATTTAATGGGTTGTCCATACATTTTTCATATTTCGAAGCTTACTGGTTTGATGCATTGTATAAGCACTTGCATCTTTTAATTAATGAACACTCTGCATTTTCCAAATTTTCAAAATCTTTTGAACATGTGGTCTTCAAGCACCACCTTAGATGTCGCAATGATTTAGGCATGGATATGCTGGTGAGCAGAAATTATTCTGGTCGTTTGATTAATAAATGAACAGTAAAATCTGTTCTGATTTAAATAAATAAATAAAAAATATATTTGTTTTTTTTTATTTTCATTTTAAATTAATCAAAGCTGTTCAAATCTAAACATTAAACTAAATTTAAATAATATTGGTCCCAAATCATATTGTGCGCGGTAGACAGAATAATTTATAGTAATTGGTCTACAATTTTATTCGATCATATCACGTACTGTCTTTTACCAACTTTTGTTTGTGATTTGATGTACTTTTTTATTTCTTCAATGAATTTTTATCACTGATAAAAATGTCAAAATAAAATTAGTCAAATGTCTAAATTTCACTGTCATCACAACAAAATGAAGGTCTAAAAGACCAAGACTATTAACTTTAAGTTTTGATTTTTTTTTCTCTAACACTTCTTAGTTTGTCTAAATTACATACACCACTCTTCTAGGATTTGAAAAATGATAAATAAGTTCATTATGCTAAAAGTCTAAAGGGAATATTATCCATGTAATCAATCTGATCCAATTATTTTTTCAACACGAAACATAAATCGGTTCGAGTTTTTTCAAGTTTAATTGAATTTTAATTTGAATATTGAAAGATAAGTTAAATTACACGGAGACTCCCTCTATGTTCAATAATTACACAAATCTTCCCATTCATAATTTCCCATCCATTTCTGTTAAGTTTTTAATGAAAACCCAAAAATACCCCTCCCATTACAAACACTCACAACCCTCACACCCACGCCCAATCTCATGAAATTTCCAAACCTCACAAAATCCAAACCCTACTGTTGCGGGAGAGAAACGCCCACCATCTCCGCCATTAGCCCAGCCACGGCCACGAGCTCTGGGCACTGCCACGAGCTTCGCACACCCCAGCCACCACGAGCTCCGCACACCCCAGCCACGACCAGGAGCTCCGTGCACCCCATCCACGGTCTTCTTCTGCATTTTGTTGTTGTTATATATTGTGCTAATTTTTGCTGTCTTGCTGTTAGTTTTGTGTGAAGCGCTTCTATTTTTTGATTTCTTACTGTTAGTTTTTGGATTCGATTGCATTCTTACTGTTTTGTTTGGATTCGGTTCGTAGTTATTTGCATTCTTGCTGTTTTGATTCGGTTCGTAATTTTCGCACTGTTAGTTTTGTGTAAAGTTATGCTAATTTTTGCATTTTTGCTATTTTGTTAGATTCGGTTCGTGAAGTTCTGCTAACTTTTGAAGATTTTTTTGGCCTTTTAGTTTGATTATTGCATTCTTGTTCTTGTGCACTTTCGGTTCCTTTTTTTGTCTTTTTAGTTTGATTATTTGCATTCGGTTTTGCATTCGGTTTTGCATTCTTGCTTCCTTTTCCCACTTTCGATTCAACCAACCCAAGCTCTACTCCAAGACCCAAAGTCATCCACTGAACGAGTCTTGGTTTGTATTCCAGTTATGCCTATCGTTTTGTATTCTTGCTCTTGTACATTATTGTTTAGTATATTATGTATTGAATTGCTTAGGTAGTGGTCATTCTCTTGATTTGTGTTTTTGTTCCTATTTGATTTTGTAGATGGAGGTTAGAACTGATTTGAAAATTGGTGGATGTGTGATTCTAGCAAGTAAGAGGTTGTAGCTATGGAGAGTGATATAGAGGAAGATTGTTTCAGTGAAAGTGAGAATGATAATGATGAAATATTATGTGATTATAATTCTGATGAGCCTATTGATGATGGCTTTGGTTCTGAAAGTGATATAGAAGAACATGGTATTGAATTACTAGGGGGATGGATGAAATGACATTTGTAGGTGTTGAAGGTGAAAAAATTAGTCTGACGGAGGGGTTAGTCTTTAAGGATGTAAAGCACTTTAGGGAGACATTGCAAAATTTTGTCATCCAAGAAGGATTTGATGTCATAAGGGTAAAAAATGAGAGGTTGAGGGTCACATGCATATGTAGTGGTATTAGTTGCACATGGAGAAGTCATGCATCCCCTATCTCAGATGGGGCAATTTTCATAATCAAAAGTTACAATGGTACTCATTCATGTGTAAGAGTATCTAAGAATCCTAATGCCACACTGTATGGATAACAAATGTTCTTTCCAACCAACTTAGAACTGACCCTAACATGTCAAATGATTCAATGCGTGCAGTTTTAGTTGAGAAGTATGGCATCGATCCACACCCAATGCAATTGTATAGAGCCCGAATGAGAGCAAAGGATGAGAACGTCGGCAATCATGCAATCTCATACAAAAAGATATGTGCATATGCAGAAATGGTGCTGGAGAGAAATCCGGGGAGTATGGTAAAGATACAATGTGATTGTACAACTTCAATTCCAGTATTTGAAAGGATCTTCATTTTCCTAGAGGCATGTAAGCAAAGCCTTTTGCAAGGTTGTAGGCCATTTGTTGGGCTCGATGGGTGCCAACTTAAGGGACCATATGGAGGGGTCTTATTGGCAGCCATTGTGATGGATGGTAATAATGGCATATTTCCCGTTGCTTATGCTGTGGTGGAAAGTGAGAACGAAGATAGTTAGTCTTTCTTCCTACATCTTTTATTTGACTTCGTAAGTGATCACTCCAGACTCTAACTTTTATGTCAGATAGGCAAAAGGTAATTGACCATGTATATAGCCATAATTGTCTTAGGTTTTTTTTTTGGTTTGTACATATATTGATATTCATTATATTAATATCCATTTTATGATATGTAGGGTCTAGTTCACGCAGTGACTGAGATATTCCCCAATGCTAATCATTGTCGTTGTGCTAGACATTTGCTCAAAAACTTCAAGGACAGATTTCTAGGTTATTAAAGCTTGAGTTTTGGGTCGCTGTGAAGGCTTATAACAAGTTAGTCTTTAACAATGCTATGGATAACATAAAAAAGGTTAGTAAAGATGCATTTGATTGGTTGGACGCTATTTCAGTGAGCTCTTGGTCTAGACATGCATTTGACCATAGGGGGAAAAGTGTAACCAATAACATGATTGAGTCATTTAACCATTGGGTGGGAGCATATAGAGATAGCCCAATATTGACATTACTTGACAAAATTCGCACAAAGTTTATGAGTGGGCTACAAAAGCGATATAAAAAGGATGTTGTTGGAATGAGAAATTGACTCCAAAATGCAGGAAGAAGTTGGACAAAGTCATACAAGCTTGTTGGTTTTGTAGTGCTCTTCCTTCTAGTTTGGAGGAGTATGAAGTGATGGAGGGTGTTAGCAGGTTTGTTGTTAATTTAAGTAAACACTCATGTAATTGTGTCTATTGTGAAGTTTCTAGTTTTCCTTCTAAGCATGTAACTTGCCATAAACTTCAAACGAGCATCAATTGAGGACTATGTCCATGAATTTTATTCCAATTAATTGTACCTAGAGACTTATGGTAAAATCATCCATCCGGTGCCTGATTTGACGATGCTTGTTGAGGGTAACATAAGACCCCCGCCTTTGAGACGACTTCCTGGAAGACCCAAGAAAAATAGGAGGAGGGGTCTTCCACAGTGCGATGTGCTAACTGTAAAGAAATGGGATTCAATAAGAGAAGATGTCAATGCGCTCCTGTTAAGAAGAAGTCAACAGTCCAATTGAGAACCAAGACCAACTCACAACAAACACCAAGTACATTTACTAATAGCTTGGTTCAAGAGAGGGTGATGGAAAAGATGACTGCCAAAAGACTAAAAAATGTTAGTTTCCATCTAGTAACATGTTTCTATTTGTCTATAAGCTAACATTCTATACTAGTTGGTTTATTTACGGTGCACAATTTGAAGGCAAAGGAAGGCTCTTCCATGCAAGGGAATAGATTGAGTGTTGGATAATGATTGGATTGATCTCGGCAAAGAAGCGGTACAATGAATTTTTTTTAGAGTCATTTGTTGGCTTTAGGCTATATCTTTTAGAGCCACTTGTTGGCTTTAGGCTATGTCTTTTAGAATCATTTGTTGGTTTTAGCCTATATTTTTTAGCCTATATTGTTTAGAGTCATAAGTTGGCTTAATGGATAATTTGGATAATTTTATGAAACTAAGTAGATTGAATGATTTAGTGGTTAAATTATTTTTGAATAATTATATGAAGCTAAGCAGATTGAATGACTTAGTGGTTGATTTGCATTTTGGATCATTTTAGTGTCGTTTGAATGGTTTTAGAGTAAAATCGTGTTATTCAGATTGAAATTCTAATATTGAATTAAATTAGTGCTATTTATATGATTTTGGATGAATATGATGTTTGGATTAAATTGTCAAAATGATGTTTGGAATGCTTAGTTAATGTGTTGATTTTGGATAATTTTGGATGAAAATGAATATCTCATAGTAGTCCATTCTGTTTCGGTGGCCGTTTTGGTTTCTTAACAAAATGGAACGTTTCGATTTTTTACACCATGTTCCGCTCCGTTCCCATCCCGGAATCGGAATGTTTTGGTCATTCTGGCCGGAACGGAACGGAACGGAATTGACTACTATGATATATCTAGATTAAATTAGTATTGTTTAATATTATTATGTATTGAATTGCATAGGTAGTGGTAATTTGAATTAAATTATGGATAAGAGTATTTTGACATTTCGGCATCAATGTAACTGCTGTTAAAAATTGGATCTAATTGTTATAGAATGTGAAGTACATGTGAGGTTTGTGTAATTATTGGATATAGAGGGGGTGTCTGTGTGATATAATCAAACCATAGGGAAAATATGTGTAATTTACCCTAAAAGATATTAGTTTTGAAGTTTTCAGAACTATGAATAATATGAGAACTATGAATAATATGAGAGGTAATTTTAGTATTATGTATTATTTAAATGATGATTAATTTAGAAGTTAACGGTTATGGGTTTTTGTCAATAAAACCTCTATAAAGATAGGTCTCTGACGATTTTCAAATTAGATGGATATCTGTGTCATCAAAAAAAGTTCGAAGGAATAAAAATGTCATATTCATGGGGGGTGAACGGCTTTGGGTAAATTCATCCTTTTTGATCTGTTAAGGTACCAAATGTTATGACATTTTTATACAAATGTTAAAACAAAGAATGGGCAATTTTCCACGAAAGAGTCTACGATGGGGAATTTCACCTTCTCTTACAATTTTGGTCCAAATTTTGCTGTTTCCCGTAGGCCCTAATTCTGATCAGGCAGATTTTTCTTCTACATTTGCGTTTTTTTACAAGTCGAAGCAGCGTGCGGGTCTTCTTCGGTCCGTTTATTTGATCATGATGCTATCTGATTGCTAAAGGCCCCACTTTGTGATTGCAGATGACAGTCACTTGATATTGGTCTGTCAATACTTGCTATTTGTTATACTTGGAACTTTGCTTGATTGTATTTCAGCTTTTCCTGTTCTAGAGGAAGTTTGATAGACTAGGCTCAACTCCTCATGGTATTTCACATTTTTCTTTAATGGCGTCCATCAAGGTCCTGCCTCCGTTATATCGATTTATTTATTTTTACTGCATTGCCAGACCTACATGGATTCACCATTTGCATTCCTCTGCTTACGGGGTTTCAACTTCCAATGAGGTCCTAACCATTCTTGACACTGTTAAGGCCATGGAAGACGCCCTAGAACTCATAGTCCCCCATCTTTCTGCTGACTTTGTGTCTTTCGTCATTCAAGAGCAGACCAATCCCGACTGAGTTTTCGGTTCTTCATCTGGGCAATGAAGAGAAAGTGTCTTTCTTCTTGTGCCTCTTGAAATTTGGTTGTTGACATGCTTTGTCAAAGATAATGCTTTGGGATATTTGGAATATTATACTCTTTCCGCATTCACTGAGGATTTTTAAACCCATTTTTCTAGAATTTTACACATGGCCCACCGCAATCAAGATAATTTTTTTTAACTCTATTTCCTCATTATTTCCTTTCCCGTTTTTTCTATGTAAAGATCAAATCAATATCCACTCCTTCACTCTTCTTTTTCCCTTATTGTTTCCTCTATACTTTCTAGTTTGTTTTCTCCATGTTTTCCTATTCAACGAAGCAACGAATGTTTGTTTCCTTCATACTTTCATGTTCTGTGATGTTATTCTTCTCAATCGTACTGGTTTTGACCATGGCATAGTCGTTTAGGCTTCGATGGTGGTGATGGGCATGTGGGATTTGTTGGATCGGTGTCGGTTTGTAGATTTTAGTGTCCATTGGAGGTGGAGTTGAGGGCAGAGAAGCTCTTCAAAATCGAGCATGTTCGAATGGGTACTTCACCAACTCAAATCTATTGGATCAAATCAAAATGGCAGAATGGGTACTTGATGGCACAAAGTGTCAGTGGCTGGAGAAAACTTGAGGCTTGAAAAAACCTTTTTTTGTTTGGATATTGTGAATTCTTTTACAGTTCTTTAGATTATAAGTCTGTCGACTAATTATGTTTTTTGATTGAAATTTAAGTAATTATCAACCGATGAGGGATTCAAGATTGATTATTGCGTGGATGGTGTCAATTTCTGTATCTAGATTGCTCACTAACAGGAGATAAAAATGACTACTTGAAATGTTCGAGTAGTATTTTTTACTACTTGAATACTTTAAATAGTTACATGCTCTATGTATAAATTATTGCATGAAACAAAATGACTACTTGAAAGGTTCAAGTAGTGTTTTACTACTTGAACCCTTCAAGTCGTTACATGCCCTCTATATAAATCATTACATGAAATAAAATGATTAATTGAAGGGTTCAAGTAGTCATAAAACACTACTTGAACCCTTCAAGTAGTTACATAACTTTATATAAAACCAACGACAACAAATAATTTGACTACTTGAAGGATTTAAGTTGTATTTTTTGACTACGTGAACCCTTCATAGTCACATGCTCTCTGTATAAATCAATACGTAAAACAAAATGACTACTTGAAGGGTTCAAATAATCTTTCTTTACTACTTGAAGGGTTCAAATAGTCTTTTTTTATCTCCTATAATGACTTATCCAGAATGTATGTGATTACTTGAATGGTTCAAGTAGTAAAAAATCACTATTTGAACCCTTCAAGTAGTCATCGAATATATGCAATTTACATTAGTTTGCTAACTAACCAAAACAAAATTCATACAATATACACACAAAATAGATTGATAAAATACATACAATTGATTGATTGTCATTATAACCAACATAAAATTTTAGTCTATTACTTATCATCTAAAGTAATTAAACAAGTTAAAACAAGGTTCTAATAAGCTAAAAAACAAATGATTACCACAATTATAAACGCTAAACACAACGTTGTCAGGATCGTATTTTTTACTCGGATCGGTGGAGGTGTCTTCCGAATCAGATCGAAAATCGTAAGATCTTACCAAATGTTAATAATTATAATATTAAATAACTGTGATCCTTAAAAAACAAATTAACTATTTTTAACTAAAATTAAATAATGAAAATAAGTTTTACTTTACTTTATAAATGATTAAAATATATTACGTCTTAAAATAGTCAATTCAAGCTTGATCCTAAACATATAATTTTTTAAGTTGCTCATAATAATTTCCTCACTCAAGTATTCTAAATAAAGACGATTCATTTTTAGTTTCTTAAAATTCTCAATTGAAATTATAAAATTAATTTTTAACAAAAATGTTTCTACGAAAATTACTTTACTCTTAATATCATGAACACACGAATAAAATTTTATAAATTCAAAAATTTGTATGAGAAAGTATGAGTCAAAACCCATAGAATATTACAAACATTTAATAATTTTGATTTATGACAACATATTAACTAGGAGGTGGGCTTCAATTACATTGAATTGGATTTAGGGAGGTTTAAGAAATGGACTTCAACAACCAGTCTTTTGACAACATTTGATAAAACTAAAAAAATATGTTATGTTAATAAATAGTCATTTTCTAAGAAAATTCATAAAAAATGGCCACAAGAATAAAAATATGAAAAAATAGTCATCTTACATGATTTTTGAAAAAAAATGGACTCCCACGCGGAAGGACGTTTTCGCGCCATGCGCACCATAGCTCAAGATTTTGATAATTTATATAATATATACAGTATAAACATATATACCCGTATAATTTTTATATTATATATATAGTATATATTATAATATATACAGTATTTGGCGACTCCGTTGGGGAGTGGTTTGTCACACTAGCGAGCACTATCATGGCTGGACGTGCAAATGGAAGAGCAGCTTTATCACGCACGGAGAGAGATAGACCCATACTCAATGAAGAACGTGGACAAGAGGAGGAGAACACCTCTCGTGAGTTACCACCAAGCGCACCTACACAAACACAAGAGCAAGCCGAAGTCATTCAGGAACTCCAATATTCTAACGCTGAGATGAGGAGAGTCATTGATACATTGAATGCATATATCAGTTCCACCGCACCACAACACCCACCGATCACCTTCATCATGGGTGCGCAACCAACCTCCACCATGGGCGCGCAACCAGCCTCTATCATGGGAGCGCAACCAACATCCACCATAGGCGCGCCACTGACCTCTCTCACAGGCGTCCAACCATCCTCTGCTGTATGTGTTCAATCACAAGCACTCACCTAGAACCATGTTCAATCGAACATTCAAGCCGACACTCAAGCTCTTGCGTAGGACAATGTTACACTAACACCACTTAAAAACTTCGCCACCTCGACTACTACAATAACTCAAACCAACCTCACCCCAAGTGAAATTATCCTCGTTGGAAGTAGTCATTTCATTACCCGTGCAGTCCTCCAAAAGGTACTCTGAGAGGAGAGGATAAGAGTATCTTTGAATGAGTTAGTTGTTGACTTTAGGCCACCATGTTCGGCTGGCATAGCCTTGAGACCATACCCAACAGATTATGTCCTTCCAAAGTTTTGAAAGTATAATGGCCAAAATGGGTGTGCAAAGAACATGTGATGCGTTTCATTGATTATATGAGACTCTATGGTTATGATGAGTTCATGCGTTTGAGTGGATTCTCCAAGTCCTTGACAGAGTGCACTTGCACCTAGTATGCGAGCTTGGCACCTGAATCGATCTTGACATGGACGCAAATGGTATCAACCTTCTTGGCAAAGTTTTTTGTCAGAGGAGAAGACCAGCATACTAAATCTAGAAAGGCAAAGGATCACTTGCGACCTTGTGTCATTCATTCAACGGTTCAAGGAGAAGGTCATATATTTCCATGAGGATTGCAAGGAGGAAGCCCTTGTAGAAATTTGCATCAGAGGGTTGTTGGGTGACTACAAAGTCTACCTTGAGAGCTTGGGGATCGTCACATTCGCTCGCTTGATAGAAGCATCTAAGAGGACAAGCGCTTCAGTACGTAGGCCACGCAACTAGAGAGGAATGACCGTCCTGACCTTCCTTGGAGACCCACCATGTCACGCTGCCATCGTCAAGTAGCGGCTGCACAACCACAAGGGCACGGTTGTAAGAGAGGTAGAGATGAGAGGAATGACCCGCCGCTTTTTCCTTGCACCATGGATAAAGTGGAAGCACTAGTGGATGTATGGATAAGGACGAAGAGATCACCTTGCCTTGGGTCACCGTACTACCTACAAGGGAGGAAATGAGTTCTCCTAACTTTTGTAGATATCACCGCACTACATCACACCCCACCTAAGAGTGTAAATTTTTTAGAAGATTCTTTGATGAGAAGTTGAAGAAGGGCAAGATCATTACGGAAGGTGTCAGATCCGTGGATCCACCCCTTTTTCCCCAGCATGCCAATGTCAACATGATTAGCGCCGACGCAATAGGATCTACCTTATATGTTATGATAGTGGAGGAAGCAACCATAGGGAGAAACGTCACTTTCATAGATAAACTCTTGACACGAGGACTTGTAAAATTTTTTTTGAAACGCTTAGGTTGGATAATATTGCACGGCAACAAGTCTCCAAAACACTAATAGATGTCGCTCGACAAAATTATGCTCGGATGAATTGTTTCTTTGCACAACCGCCTTTGAGCAAGATGAGGTGGAACGAGGAGAGTGTCATCACATTCACGAATGTCGATTGACATGTTAAGAGGATGAGACACAATCACCCCCTTTATGTGGAGGTAACGATCAATGGTGTGCAAGTAAGGGGCGCTCTATTGGATAGCGAATTAGGAGTGAATGTCATGTCTTATGCTACCTTCAAGGCGGTTGGCATAAAAAAATGAGACTAGTGAGACAATCAATAGTTGTAACGGGTTTCTTATCAGTAAGTGTACGGACGATGGGTTATGTCAATGTGGAGTTGCAAATTGGGTCAATAAGAACCACCGATTGTTTTGATGTAATCGAGTACAATACGATCTACCACATATTGTTAGGAAGACCATGGATTCACGGCCACGAATGTGTCCCATCAACCTTGCATCAGTCCCTGAAATCACGATGGCGTGGTAAAAACATCACGGTGGCAGCTACCAAAGCGCCATTTGATGAGACTGAAGCTCACTTGATAGAGGTGACGCTCTTTGATGAACTTGCAACCGTAGGTGCCGCCGTGCCCAGAAGGATGATTGCCACCCCTTTGTTGAAGTGGGAGGTTGCAAAAGGAAAGGAAGTACTTACATCGGGGACAGAGTTGGTAATCCACGTGACTTTGTCAAATGGAAAGAGGGCATACCGCTTATGATGGTGCGTGGGGTCAGTGTACGGCCTGATCTCCCTAATGCTGAAGAAAATGAGGATATAATGATGGAGGAGGCATTCACTAAGGCACAAGGACTTATGTAAGGAATCCATGTGATGAATTGCGAACCACCAGATGTATGAGGGGCTAGAGGAAGTCCTTATTGGGGAGGGGAGCACAAATAGGCTGGTGTTCCTAGCAAAGGACTTAGAGAGTAAACAACAAGATGACTTGATAAAACTTTTGAGTGAGTTTGAGGATGTCTTTGCGTGGTCATACTATGAGATGTCGGGATTGGATTCTACCTCAGTGACGCATAACCTAGGGGTCTATGAACAATGCACACCTGTCAAGCAACACCCTCGCCATTTTCGCCCTGAGGTGGAACTCCAAATCAAGTCTAAAATTTCAAAGCTCATAAAGGTGAGATTTATCAAGCCTATCAAGCATCCCATATGGTTAGCGAACATTGTTCCGGCAAAGAAGAAAAATGGTAAGATCCGTTGTTGTGTTGATTTTAGAGACTTGAACAAGGCATGCCTCAAAGATGACTTCCCGCTACCTAATGTAGACTCCTTGGTCGTTACTACAGCAGAACATAAAATGTTGTCTTTCACGGATGGGTTCAATGGATACAATCAAATTAGGATGACGATCAGAGATGATGAGAAGACCTCCTTCTTGACATCCTTTGGAAACTTTTACTATGTGGTAATGCCTTTAGGGTTGAAGAATGCGGGGGCTACTTACCAACAGGCTATGACAACAATTTTCCATGACATGATCCATGATTATGTTGAAGACTATGTGGATGATCTGGTAGTTAAGTCCAAGAGTGCGAGTTAGCATTTGAAACACTTAAGGAGTGTCTTTGAAAGGTGCTGGACGTACAAGCTTAAAATGAATCCGTTGAAGTGCGCTTTCAGTGTTTCATGGGGTAAGTTCTCTAGGATTTTGTGTACCCAAGCGGGGTATAGACATTGATCAATCCAAGGTAAATGCTATCATGGACATGCCCCCACCACGATCCATGAAGGAGTTAAAGGTGTTCTTGGGGAAGGTATCCTACGCCCCCGATTTATACTCGCTCTAGCCTAGTCCATCAGTGATATACCACCACTCTTGAAGGGAGATCATATCTTTTCATAGACGCAGGAGCACCAACGGAAGTATGATGCCATAAAGGATGTGCTCCTCGCACCGACCACCATGGTGCCACCGCGTAGTGACCTACCATTGCTGATTTACATCACATCAACCTCCAAGTCCATTGAAGCCTTGTTGGCACAAGAAATGGAGGGGGCGGAGTGCCCAATGTATTATTTGAGTAGGGTCCTAAAAGATGCTGAGCTTAGATATACACCTTGTGAAAAGCATTGTCTTGCTCTTATATTTGCCACGTAAAAATTTTGACACTACATGTTGGGTAATCGAGTTCATTTAATGACCAAGTCCAATCCTATTCGTTTTCTCTTAACCATGCCTGCATTGAACAGAAGACTAACCTGATGGACAATGTTGCTGAGTGAGTTTGACATTATGTCCCTCACCCTGAAGGTGCAAATGAGTCAAGCGTTGGCTGATTTGCTGGCCCAGTTTCCAAGCGGTGAACTGGAAACTCTAGACAAGACCATACCTGGAGACCTACATGAAATCAATAGTTGTGAGGGTGCGTCGTGGGCTCTGGCATTCTACGGGTCATCGACCCAATCTAGCGGGAGAGCAGGACTTGTCTTGGAGGATCCCTTGGGCAACATTTATTCAATGACATATAACTTGACATTTCCATGCACAAACAACGAAGCAAAGTATGAAGCTTTATATTGGGACTTCGATATGCAAAGGATAAGGGTGCCACCACTATCAAGGTCAAAGGGGACTCCAACTTGATCGTCAACCAAGTTAGATGAGATTTTTCCATGAATGAACCTGCTCTCGCACAATACTGCTATGAGGTTGAAAAGTTTGTCACCACATTTGATGATGTTTTCTTTGAACACACCCCCGGATATAACAGTCGCCATGTTAATGCCCTGGCAACTCTGGCCACCAAACTCCCTCTCACAAACCCTATTCCAGTGGTTGAAGACGTTGTTAAAGCCACGAGCTCCGTAGTTGAGGGTAACACTAAGTCACCATCCCAGGATTGGAGATGCAAGATCAAAACGCAATTATCTCAAGGGAAAGTTGCTATGAACAAGGAGTTGAGAAACTTTATTAATTTGAGTGGAGTTCTCTTCTATAAGGGGTTGATTGAACACTATCACGATGCGTGAGTTTGGAGGAAGGCCACAACCACCTCAAGCGTCTACACGAAGACTATTATGCTAGGGAAGGGCCGTTCTAACACCGACGTCTCCAAATGATTGGTTTCTTTTGGCCAACATGATTGAGGAGCCACGACTACGCAAAAGAATTGTCCTAGGTGTCAATTGATCCTCAATCCAAAGAAGTTCATCTATTGGAAGTTACGCCGGATTGATGACAACCTTACATCTCATATTTGAACGATGATACTCTCCCATCAAGCACAACAAATGCCTCCATTATTAAGAAGTGGAGTCCTCATTTCTTTATGCTCAATGGAGAGTTATGCAGGGTTAGTATGGACGGTCGTCCTCTCAAGTGTTTGGGTATTGATGATCAACAAACTATCATGGAAGAAGTACACAAAGGGGCATGTGGCGAGCACCAATGAGGCAGGAGGCTATACGAGGAATTGCTCAGGATAAGGTACTATTGGCCCATTATGGAAGATGATACATTGGACTACGTACAAAAATGTCACGCATGCCAAGTCCTCGAAAATGTTATACACGCCCCATCTGTATCCTTACACCCAACGGAGGTCCCTTGGCCGTTTCATACTTGGGCTCTAGACTTCATTGGACCCATCTCGCATGCGTCAAAAGGCTACATATGGATCATTGTTGCTACAAATTGTTACACTAAGTGGGAAGAGGACATAACTCTCAAGAAGGGGACATGTGAGCAGGTCTATAACTTTATCAAGGAGAACATCATATATCAAGTTGGCTGCCAAAATGAATCATCTCGGACAATGGGACGACATTCACAAGTAAGGTGGTGGCTGAACTGTTCGAAGCATACGACATCCGCCATGATAAGTCCAAACCTTATCATCCTAAGGGGAATGGTCAAGCCGATGCAACCAATAAGAATTTACTGAGGATACTTAGTCGTGTGGTCCACGACGCCCAGAACACATGGCATGAATTACTTCCTTTAACACTATGGGCATACCGAACAACGAAGTGGTCTCCGATGCAAGCCACCCCCTTTGCTTTAGTCTATGGTTGTGAAGCAGTCGTACCTGCAGAACTGATGGTGTCATCAACTAAGCTAGCGTCTTTAGCATGAGTCGAGTGCCCCACCCGTTTTGGTGATCTAAAAGCTATAGATGAAAGGAGAGATAAGGCTAGGGAAAGCATCCAAGCCTACTAGGAGAGAATGATCAAAACTTACGAGGCCATGGTACATCCACGAGTGTTCCACGAAGGTGACCTAGTACTGAAAGCGGCAGATTATGTCATGCAGGGCATGCACGCTCAAAAATGTGTTCACACCAAAATGGGAAGGCCCATACGAGATAGCATCCGTAACCGAAAATGGATATTGTCGTTTAATTGATCCATCGATCCCCAAACAAGACGCCCATTACCATCACCTATCAACTTCAAGTTTATCAAGAAGTACTATACGTGGGCATTTTGTTAGTTGCTTATTTTTGTACATGAAATATTTTGTCATTGCTTGAAACAATAGCCACCGAGGCAACTACGCGTAATATAAGCCAGTTGGCCCGCTCTTCTGCACTCAAACTTGGATTGAACGGAGGAACTTCAAAAAATTTTGACTCTAAAAATGTGCAATGAAATATTGCTACTTAATGGGGCTCCAATGCCCTTCTTGAAAACACCTATAATAAACGTCATGCTTGGTGAGTTGCATAGGCTTTCACGCATGTTCTTGAAAATACCCATGATAAACGTCATGCTTGGTGAGTCGCATAGGCTTTCACGCCTCTATTTAAGAACACCCATGATAAACTTCATGCTTGGTGAGTGGCACAGGCTTCCACGCCTCTACTTGAAAACACCTATGAAAAATGTCATGTTTGGTGAGTCGCATAGGCTTTCACGCCTCTACTTAAGAACACTCATGATAAACGTCATGCTTGGTGAGTTATGCAGGCTTCCACGCCTCTACTTGGAAACACCCATGATAAACTTCGTGCTTGGTGAGTTGCATAGGCTTTCATGCCTCTATTTAAGAACACCCATGATAAACGTCATGATTGGTGAGTCGCATAGGCTTTCACGCCTCTACTTAAGAAGACCCATGATAAACGTCATGTTTGGTGAGTTGTGCAGGCTTCCACGCCGCTACTTGGAAAACCCATGATAAACTTCATGCTTGGTGAGTTTCATAGGCTTTCACGCCTCTATTTAAGAACACCCATGATAAACGTCATGATTGGTGAGTCGCATAGGCTTTCACGCCTCTACTTAAGAACACCCATGATAAACGTCATGTTTGGTGAGTTGCATAGGCTTCCACGCCTCTACTTGGAAACACCCATGATAAACTTCATGCTTGGTGAGTTGCATAGGCTTTCATGCCTTTATTTAAGAACACCCATGATAAACTTCACGCTTGGTGAGTTGCATAGGCTCTCACGCTTCTACTTGAGAACACTCATGATAAACTTCATGCTTGGTGAGTCACATAGACTTTCACGCCTCTACTTAGGAACACCCATGGTAAACGTCATATTTGGTGAGTTGTGTAGGCTTTCACGCCTCTATTTGAGAACACCTATGATAAACGCCATGTTTTGTGAGATGCGTAGACTTTCATGTCCTTCTTAATTTAAAACACCCATGATAGGCATCCTGCTTGGTGAGTCACATAGGTTTTCACATTCCTGCTTAAAGAACACATAAGATAGACATCGTGAATACTTGTAATACACCGCTCAAATCCACGTATTTGATGTATCATCCGGAGTCGCGTGTCAGGCTCTAACGACCTCACACGATCTCACCAAGGACACTCGCAATGTGTTACCGCATAAAGATTACATCTCATTCACGAATAAAAGTTCACATTAGTGTGAGTTATTATTACGTCAAAAGGCATAAGGGGTACATGCATAAATACAACCAATCTAATTGTGGTTCCCAAAAACATCATCCGCCACAAGCTCTTCAGAGTTAAGCCTAACGGCGGTGCTCCTCGCTTGGAGCTGACGATCCTCATTGATCTCCACATCTAAATCTGATATCCGCTTGCGCCGTAAGCATTCGCTCTTGTTGATAGCAACGCCACTCTTCTAAATGATCTATGTACACCTCCTTCACCAATCGCCGGTGCAACCGTCAGAAGTTACAAATGGCAGGTCTCAACTAGTCCAACATTATATGCAACAACTTCATCTTCTTCCACATGTTCAACACATAAGATACCACCTCCAGGTGGGCATAAGATGGGCTAAAATGAATAATGTCTCGCCAACCATAGTGATACAGGACTTACTTATATGCCTGGTAAAGCTTAGGAACTGAATGCCGCAATCAAAATGAGTTTCAATGGCCTTATGAAGATACAAGATCAACGTTTCATCCACTAAAACCTGATCATATTCAATCATCCGTCCATAAAGCTCCATCTTGAATTCATGTGCACCATAGGCTTCGTAACTCATGCAATCGCTCCCGAAACTATCACCATCTGACCTCTCCCTACTCTGTTCTGAAAAGCGGTCGCAGCATGATCATCATCATCCAATGGAGGATCTTCATCAACAGACGCTCGATGGGGTGGAGATGCTGCTACCCTCATCTCGAGCTCGCCTCTCACGATCGCATCACCACGGTAGCTTGCATTGGTTGTTACCATAGTAGTAATAACTGTGTTGGAAGCTGTGGTAGTCACATCCAAGGAGCGTGCTACCGCACTATCACCTCCATCCTCTAACCCGCGGGGAACACCCCCTGTCACTACAATAAGCCCATCCTCAGTCACATCAGTAGACCCTTGCATGGTGAAATGCAACATGTTGTCAACATGAAGAATTTGTCCACAAGGACCAAGCAAATTGATATTGGCAAAGGCATTTACAAATAAGATAGACTACGCTATCAAAACATGCAATAAAAATGTTACCTCTACCCTCGCGTAGGAATTTTCCACGAGAGAAGACTCATCTACCCCTTCAAATTACATGATATCAAGAGGGGAAGTCGTAGAATCAGCCATGTCATTTTCTGCCACGACAATGGTAGGAAGTGCCCCTCGCTCGCTAGATGGAGATGAAGCCCGGTCACTTAGTTCATCCTCGAAAGGGGATAATTACGTTGGCATTGGTACTATGAAATCCTTAATATGAAAACATCAGTTTCAACTTGGACCAAGGGAAAATGCATAAACATCGCACAAATGAACCAAGACAAAGTTCACATACCTCGAGATATGCCTCAATGCTTTCTAAAACAGTTGGCACGTCCCCATCGGTTCAATCTACCACTAGATGATCCTCCTTGATTGGGCCACGACCGTGCTCCTATCAATAGAAAGAAGGTAAATAACAATCTTATGAAAGCTAATTAGCAAAAAAAGGAGAAGAATGAGAGGAATATGTGTATATACCAACGTCCTTGCCTTCATGGCTTGGACTAGCCTAGTTGAGGATGTGCCCTCCAACACGAGTGCTGCCTTTTTTCCTTTGTCGCGTTAATTGTGGGAACTCATCCTCACCACTAACCAATCCTAAACTCCCCAAAGGACCCTGAAACAAATGCAAGTATCAATTTACTAGTTCATTGTAAAGAGTGCATAGAAATTGTTAATAAGAAAGTATAAGTATTCATACAAACAAATAGGGAAATACCATCGAAGGTGATGACAGAGCACCGAGAAGAGGGTCTCTGCTAGAAGCGTTAACGAGCCCGCGCGTGGCAATCCCCTCAGATGCAGGCTTAGGCTTTCGGCTGTAGGATTGGTCTTCAGGCGAATGGTTCTGATCATATGACTCTCTCCAGTAGGGGCGACCTCGGTTGTAATTGGGACTCTAGAGGTGCCTCTCTCCTGCACCGCACTCGAAACTCCCACTGGCTGAATGTTGGAAGTGACCTCTTGACCTGTCTTAGAATGCATCACCCCGGATTTAGGTTTGGGAATGAGGCCTAATGTGATGTCACTCCTATAAACCATTGGAACATCTAACATCTTCAGAGGACATGCTAAGCTTCTGGTTCATCTCAACTTCTGATTCAGCCAAAACACTTTAAGCTTTATTGTTCGACGAGGCATGCGAGCGGCACGAGGGACGAGTAGCTTGTGAGGAGCAACGTCCCCATAATCCCTATCACTCGTCCATAGCATCAACGCTTCCTTTCCCCACACCCGCTCCAAATTAAGACTAGCGGTATCATGGTCATAGCTGAACTAACGTACAACCCGATTACACTAATAGGGTGTCAACGTGAAATGGTTCCCATCCTACCCATCCTTTAACTCCACCATCATAGGAAGAGTGAAAGGCATCATGATCACCACAAGAAGCTTGTCAAGACTTGACCAACCAAACACAACTTCCCTACTAAGTATGCCCACCATCCCCAAAACATGGTGCAGGTGTAACCGGTACAACCATCTAAATAAGGGCGAGATCGGAAGTAGTTGTATACATTAATGTTTTGTGAAAATTCGACACGAGCGAGAGTCCGGATCCCACACCAAGACCATGCACGAGGCGGTTTAGAAGAGTGTTCCCACTTCTTGTAATCAACCTTCTGAGAAGCACAGTGAACGAATCATTCTCATACGAACATTTACAAAAATGCGCAGTCCATGAAGGTTGTAACCTCATACCTGCCCGTGGACTTCTTTAGATCACTGTGGAAGCGATCAAGCAAGTAGTAAAGATTGTCCAAGAACAAGGGCCCAAGCACAATCCTCTGCCTTATTGCCAACATAGCTGCCATTGGGAGTACGCGCTTACTCACCATCTCTGTCGGCGTACCTACAAAAACATTTGAGAAGAACAATGTTAGACCAACAAGGCATAACAACAACGAACGTAGGCTGCAAAAAATCATCACCAGACCCTCACCTAGAAAAATGTATCTCGACAACCACATGGATAGGAATGCAGCCAGCTCCACATCCCTATTTTTATACATGACGTCGTCGATAGGAAAACATCTTGCAGATTTCTTCAGATTTGAATCATAATCCTTGAAGAAATGACCCACCCATCCAACTAGAAAAGTTAGCCCTTTTCCCGCGTCTAGTGCCAGAAGAAGGACTGTAAGATTTCTTCAAATCATCCTTAAGAAGATCAATCACCTGTGTATTTCAGGACCTATAGTGTTGAAGCGGGCTCAGTAATCACCAAACATAGGAAGATGCAATAGTATTTGTACATCCTCTACTGTAGGGGTAAACTCCCCCCAAGAAGCGATGAAAGTGTGTGAGTAGCTGCACCAATGGTGAATAAGTGTATGAACTAGAACAGTGTCACACCGGATTGACAGTTTGGACGTCACCTCCAATGCTTCCAAAAATTTCGGCTGTTTTTAACAAGGTGACATACTCAGAGTCAAAAAGTATGTGTGCACACCAATCCTTCCAGCCGACACCCGACTTACAATACTCCCCAAGTCAATGGGGGGAATCAGAAAATCACCACGAGTGTTCGCAAGGAACAACATTTTCTCAAGCCTAAGGAACTCTACCTGCTCGCTCTCCCCCTCCATTAAGACTCCAGAATAAACCTCCCCTTCAATCGAATTCGACATGCCATTAATCACGCGATCATCAATAGAATTCATCGAGTACCATGGTTTGGGAAGAACTGGAGGAGTTGGCCCACCTTTTCCCACAGTAAGCTCAACCTTTGAGGAATCCATGGATATGAATAAAATCCTGCAAAAAAATAGAAGAATATGTGTTACAAGCAAGATACATGGCTACATGCAAAATCACTAAGTCCATACATTTTTTTTTCAAAATTTTTCTAAGGCGGGAAGTATACTACAAGACCCCATGACAGAGGCACGTTCAATGGAGGCATGTCCCAGAGAGGCAAAATTTTTTTTCAAAATTTTCCTAAGCGGGGAAGCATATTACAAACATCTTATATGGGAGACATGTTCATCGTGAGACATCCTACTTGCAAAAAAAAATCTAAGTACAACAATGAGTATTTCACTTACTTGAAGCGAGAAGTCCAAAGTAGAGAGAACCCAACTCCTACCGGTGCACGCGACAACTCCTTGATAGTCTGTGAAAGCAAGACCTGCAAGTAAGCAAGGACTTGATTAAACCGAGGTGTATGTGGAGCATAAAAATGGCTAAGACATTTTATCATCTATTGGTGCAGTGACACGACCGCGACCCCCACTTGTCCAACGCGCTCACTCTCGCGCATCGCGCTCAACACCACACGAATCCACCACTATGGATGCCCACCCATGCCGTTATCAAGAATCCCACCTACACCAAGTGTCACCATCATGCCCAAGTGCACCCCATACCTCCAATGCCACCATCAAGGAGCTCTAATGCCACCATCAAAGAGCTCTGACGCCGCCATCCAATGTCAAACGCACAAGTCCATGCCGCATCCTACTCACTTGGAACCACTATCATGTCGCAAGCTACACTCCCCATGTCGCGCGCACCATGCTCCCCGTGCACGCCACGCAATCACCTGTGGGACCACTGCACCTCGTGTGCGCCATGAGCTAGCCCCCCTTGACCCATAACACAACTCACCTTCGAGACCCCAGTGGCGACACTCAACCCGCCATGGACCTAGCCAGCATGCTTGGCCGCCACTGAGCCTCAGTGGCAGCCAAGGCTCTATCTCCACGAGCTGTGCAACAGTGAACTCCAGCTCGCCCCTCCCTCCATGTTTCCTCTCCCTCGCGCGCCCACCAAGCGGTGAGAAATCAATGGGTTTACCTAAAAAAATGCAAGAAAAGTGTGAGAATTCAATGGGTTTACCTCAAACCCTAGCCAAAGATAAAAGGGGGAAGAGAACCTTGCTTGGAGCTTTGAATTTTTTGCCAAAAAATGCCCAAAAATCCAACCCTTGTTCTTCAATCTTCAAGCTTGCCCAAAAAAAATTTCTAAAATTTTGGAGGGAGAAGGAATTGATAATTTTGCCTAAATGCCTCTTTGATGAAAGGGAGAAGGGTAGGTGGAGTTTGTAATCCCTTTTATAGAGGGAGAAATGAGTAGGGAATCTCACATAATTTCAAAAGTCAAAATTATTCTGAATTTCACCCCACAAAATTAATGGCCAAGCATGCTTGGCCGCCATTGAGGCTCGATGGCGGCATGCTGGCCAAGCATGCTTGGACACCACTAAGGCTCAGTGGCAGCATCCAAGCATGCTGCCCAAGCACGCCAGGCCTCCACTAAGGCTCAGTGGCGGCATGTTGGCCTAGCACATCAGGCCGCCACTGAGGCTCGGTGGCGGCATGCTGGCAAAAAATACTTTGCCGCCACTGAGGCTCAATAGCGGCCAAGGTCCATCTCACAGACCAAGTGCGCCTCTACCCCCCCAATCGGACAAAGCTCTCACACCCCAGCTCACTGCCCAGTGCGCCTCGACTCCCCCCGCAGCAAGCATGCCGCCAGTAGACCATATCGCCACCGGACCCCTCCAGTGAACTCGATTGCGCCCGGCCTCACCCCCTCATGCCGCCACTCAACTTGATTTTATTTTTCAGAAAGGGGGAGAAGGGAGTGGGGACTTCCAAACAATTCCAAAAATTGAATTTTTTCAAAATTTGCCCAACAAAAATGTATCTTTATAAATTTGACCCTATGTAACATTGAGATGCTACACCACATAAAGAAGGCACATTGGGTATGGCGGATCGATGCATCCCTCATTCACCACGTAACGGAATGATTAAGGGATCGGAGAGTTGGTAATACGACTATTTTCTACATTGAAGAAATTGTGTGCAAGCCTGATTACTCTGCATCGTGCTTGCACATGGGACTAAAAGTACATGAGGGTTGACGGCCTCAACGTTGACTACCCGCAACGCGCAACTCTTATGGAGTATCGAGAGTGTCTCCACCAAGGACGTACCATGGAGTGTCACCGCTGAGGTGCACCCCTTGGTGTACCGCCACCAAGGTGCACCCCTTGAGGTGCCGCCACTGAGGTACTCATGGGGGTCGTCCCCATGGAAACACCATGGGGTGTCACCCCTACGGTAGCACCATGATGTCACCCTCATGGGTGTACCATGGAGGTGCTTGGATCACCCTTCGTAATGTAACTCGAAGATGACAATGACATACTTTAGACAAGACGTATCACACCACTACATTATTGTAACGAGTCATCACATCACAAACCACCAAGTCAAGTGACAAAGACTTGGGTGGAGTGGTGGCCTGAGAATGTTCGGGAGACTGTGGACTGGTAGGATTAAGGGCGAGGCTATGTTGTACTGGATGTGGGACATACCTCCTCAGTACGATCACTCTAGACATTGAGGGTGTGCTACCCTCCCACCTTAGGGAGGGGTTTAGTTTAAGAGAACCTTTGGAGAGGAGGAGTTGGGTGAACATCGCCGTCGCGTCTCACCGGCTAGGCGTGTTCTCCCTAGATCATGGTCATTAAACAAAGACCCACATAGCACCACCTGATTGGCTCATGTGTAATCCTCCTCTTACTCACCTAAGTATGATCAGTCAGCTTAGGTGGCGCGATTTATTGGCGGGTTTACAACTAATCAAGGGATTAGTTGCAATGGTCCCCCTCCTTTTGTTCACCTATAAAAGGAGCACTCCTTCGTTTGAGGGGATGTACATTTTAGAGAGAAGCTCACACTTTAGAGAGATAAACTCTCATTTCTTGAGTGAGAAACTCTCACTTCTAGAGAGAGAGCAAGCAAGCATTTGTCACCGCCCGACGTCCTCAGGCGTCGTTCCGGTCACTGGCTAGGACTAGACCACTCCTGCACTTCACCCGCGTGACACCCCTTGGCATTTACACTTTTGATTTGTATTCGAATATTCTTGGAAAGCTTAAGGATTCGGAAATTCTAATTCCATCAGATGCTCTTTTGGTCTTGATTGAAGCATATTCAAAACTAGGTATGACTGAAATAGTCGTTCAGACATTCTGTCCGATGAGAGATTTTGGCAGTAAATCCAATATTTTTGCTTACAACATGATCCTACATGTTATGTTGCGGAAAGGGGTGTTGTTGCGGAAGGGGTGTTGTTATTGGCCTTAGCAGTCTATAACCAGATGTTGAAGTCAAACTGCAGACCAAATGTAGCCACCTATAAAATCTGTCATCATCTTCTTTTTATATCTTCTCTTTATCTTTGTTTTTTTCTTGTACAAGAAATGGGTAAGAGGGGTCGAACTCACTACCTGGCAGAAAAACTCGCTCCCATCCGCCATCGCTATAGGAAAATGGAACGGAGGGTGATAAGACATGGATAAACCACCCTTCAAAAGCCAGTGTGAGATTTCAGACTTGACCTTCGCGAAGGAAATCAAGCCCCTACCACGTGAGCCCACCTACCTTCTTATGGAAACTTGAGGAGAGCTTGCATTGCATATGGAGGAGCACTTACCTCTTATATGAATATATTCTCACGTATGAGAACGTTTCAATCAGAGTAAAAGTTTTCTTATTCCGCCTTTTGTGGTGAAAGTTGTTTTCCACGGGTATTTTTATTTGCATGGCGGGCAATTAGGTAGTGGGGGGGATCTCTTGATATTAAAGCCAGGTTTGGAAGTTTTAGAACAAATTTATTTGACATGCCATGCATTACGTTTGACATAATGACTGTTCTTCTTCTTGATATGCTGCAGAGAATTTTCAGCAACTCCTGCTAATTAGCATCTGGCAAGGATTTTTGAGTGCTGATGGAATTGGGTTGCCCTAGGACTCGTTGAGTTAATCTTCTATGGAATGTAAGTTGCATTTAATTATATAATGTCCAAAGGAAGAAAGTTTCTTCATAATCTATCATCAACTTACACTTTCCTTTTTAATTTGTAGACTTAGTGGGCTGATGATAGAATCATTTTTGGATAAAATTAGTTGACTCTGATAAGATTTTGCAAATCAAAGCAACATATCAGATTTTGTTGAAGGCGGGTAAGGGCATTATGACCCAAATGGAAGACGAGCAGTTCTTTTTATTGGAGCTCACGGCTGGTCATTGTACTAACGCGAATTTTTTGTTTTTAAATTAGACGTCTCTAAATTATTTCATGTAAATTTATCCTTCTTGTCCTTGAGATATAAAATTACTAAAATTTATGATACAATAATCTCTTTTGCTCAGTTAAAATTATTAAAAAAAAACTTTTTTCCTGTTTTATATGATAAAAGGCTCCCCTGGGTAATTATAATATTTTCAAAATGTGTTTACTACCACTCACTAACAAAAGCATTATGTAAAATGAACTTACCAAGGTTTGGGTAATGAAAATATCCCCTTTTTTCCCTGTTACAGTGTTGCACCTTAGGGATCAAGTTGATGTTATATTCATTTATTGGAGGCTGTTGATCAAAATAGAGCTTGGAATTTCTGTTTTTTTTTAGAAATCGTAATGATAGGTTAATGTTGTAATGATAGAGATGTTGACCGTAGCCTCTGTATTAGGCTCACTCCGACCATTTCTCATTCAGACTCTTTGATCTGTCGACTGACAGATTAAGGTTACTTCCCATTCATTTGGTCTGGAAGAAAATTTAGTTTTTGTTTGTTGATGCTTAGGTAATTGTGAGATCAATACCAATGATTTGGTTCAGAAACGTCACTCATTCGTGGCCTTATCGCCGAGTTTTTGTGTTATGTATGATGAGAACAACGAAGAATTGGATCATCTCTTCATCCATTTCTTCCACTTTTGCATAAAAACAATCAGCACCTGCTTTCCATACATCTCCTACAGATCTTGGCATTCTATCCGTACCTGGTGCCTTATCTGCTACACGAGCGCAAATGAAACTACTTCAATAAACTTTTGTTGTTACCTTATCTACTTCAGAATTTGTTAATAACATCAGCAACCTCCTTATGGCCCTCCACCAGTTCCTTTGATTATATACTTAATCCTTGAAATGCCATTCAGGGATCTTCTAAGCAAAGATTTGTGGCAAAGTCCCCATGTTTTCATCTCCAGCCTTAAGCCATTGTAATCTAGCCCTCTAACCCCAATGGAGTTGACCCTTCTTGAACGCATCCGCATAATCTTCCTCCTATTTCCCCTTTTTTCTCCTGAGTTAGCTTCACAATTAACACAACATATTATGATCACATCTAAGTAGTCTCTTGCTTAGTTTACAAATTCTCTGAATTTTCTTGCTTTGCCTAAGTCAAAGCTTCTACCTCCGTACTTATCTTCAGATTCTTCACAAGCAAAGCATTTCATTGAAATCCCCAGGCTATGATCCAGATTACTGCCCCTGTTTGATTAACAATATTATAAAAATCATTTCACCTATGCTGTTCATTCCTACTCCAATATACAAATGTCAGTCTATCCCAATCACTAAAATTCATATAAAAAATTGAGTTTGTATTTGTATACTCATCCTCTTTCCTCCAATTCCCTCCTTTCTCCTGAATCCCTTATCATTTATCACCAATGCCTTAAATATATATGCTTCTTTTATCAATAAAAAGGGAAAAGTATCACTCACGAAAGAAAGCCCGTGAAAGGATAGATACAACCTAATCAACGTTGTTAGAATCCTAAGATTCATGAAACGTAGGCCTCTCCGTAAGTTCTGGCTTGTCCCTTTTCTCCTCCAGCATTTGTTACGGAGTCCACATTAACATCACTTCTCCTCTACCATCTTCTAATCCATGACAGTCTTGCCAGGACCTTCCTTATCTTCCAAGAAAGTTTCTCTATTCTGCATAGGAATTTTGAGATTAGATTCAGCACTTACCATTCATTCGAGTATCATCATGGTTCAAATTCCACATTTGTAACAAATCTGTGGCAACCTTTGATATTGCATTTCCATCAAATTGGTTGCTTCATCCTTCTTCTAATCCACGCAACAGGCTTCAGTGCTTATCAATTGACAATTAATTCCAACTCTCACAGATCTTGCCGGATTCCCTTCTAACGAGTACGAATCAGTATCCATGATTTCTCCTACCTCGGAAGAAATACTTCTACCTGCCGGCTCAATAACCCAATCTGGTGGTAGGTCTTGGATTTGAATCCATATTTAACAGAAATTTAAATCAATCTCTAAAGATTGGGATCCTGACATGCCTTTTCAGAATCATCAAAAACCATTGAAGCCCCCTGGGCCAGGACCCCTTATTCTCCACTCTTTCTATTTCTTTTATATTTCCAAACTGAAACAGGAACACACCTTTTTCAAGAACTGTAACCTCCAACCCATCTTCAATTCCCCAACTCCTCCACAAGACACGTTTGAACTGATCCCTCTCTCAGTAACTTGTTTACCAACTAGCCATCTCTCCACTTTCTTCTCAAAAAGTCGCTGGGATGATATCATCCAGGTCTATTATAGCATCGAATTATCACACAGTTCCTCCATCTTGCTTGTAACTTCTGACAATTCACTCACTTCTTTCACCAGATTCTCCAGAAATCTGTACTTCTCGAATTTCTTGATATGGTGGTAGAAACAGCACTCCGACAAAACAAGGCTAGAGGATGGAAGATGAGTAACTCGCAGTAAACAAACAAACAATTAAACGAGTGATTCCAAAAAAGCAACTGAAACACTGTACTATGGCTCTGCCTTGAGGACAGCAAACTAATAAATGAATTTAGTGATTCATTGAAAATACTTTCTTCTCACGTAAAAATTTCTTCAAAATCAGGCAAAAGGTTCATAGAAGTAAAACTTAAAAAGAAGTTTTTTACTGCAATTCAGAAATTTAAGAAGAAATGCATAAAGGAAATCATTACTACCACATCAGTATCACAGAAAGGATACAGAATCTTCAAGTTCTGATAAAATAAAGACGACAAATTATATTATTAATATTGCTAAAACAATACATAAAAGGCCATTTTACCGATCAGATTTTTTAGAAGTTTTACTTCAGAGAAGTTTGCTGCCTGCCATCTGGGATTGCTAATAGAACTATAGATTTTGAAGGCCTTATGTATGGAACATCGCATCTGAAATACCCCTTTCTCTCCAGCTGCAATATTTCTCCACGCTTCAGATATCGCATGTTTGAATCCCCAACTGCCAAAGTCTCTCTTTTTGTGCATGGGTTAAGCACATCAAGAAAATCTTCTCCTTCTTCTAGCTGTAATCACAATTTACAACACATCAACTACTGTTTTAACTTGTCATATCAATTTTCCAAACCAGGTATAAGAAATAATCAATCAACACAAATAGACGTGCCAAATTTATGGACAGGCTATTTGTCCACACGTTTGAAATTGGACAAATTACTTTCTTTTTCAGTCCCAATTTTGTAACAAGTTAGAAAAAAGGGTATAGACTTGCATTGTAAACCTTTGTTATACACCATAACCCAAGTACTATTTTTTTGTCGGTAAAGGTATTATGTATTATTCACAAAAAATCCCGAAGGGGATATTCAGCACCATTACTTTCTTGTTTTATTACTTTTTATAAGAACCCAAGTTCTGTTACTTATTTGAGGTACACTGATTTAGCTTCCTGCATTCCCAACTACATAGGTCTGACGTACAAAAAATAAGCTCTAAACTGCAGCACTCTTTCTTTCTGTACTCTAAGGTGTGGTGTGGTAGTTTGGGAAGCACCTACCAATCGTTTCTTTAGGAAGTGTTTCCAAGTGTGTAAAGTAATTTTCTAAGTTTATCTCGGTAATTGCTGAAACTCTAGTCAGAAAGCAACATGTAAACTACGCATGCTTGTCCTAACTCCTTAGTGTAGGTTATTGCTGATAGGAAGACAAACTCACAATATTGGCAATCCAGAAAACAACCATTTGGGAATTGATAAAATGTTTTAGTTACCAAAATCACATAGAAGGTGGTTTTTGCTTATGTTACGTACCTTCTTCTTCGTAATTAGATAATCAAACTCCAAAACCAAAAGGTTGACAAGTTCACTTGTATCAGGCAGCCAAGTAAGCTTCAATTTTGTGGTCTTAACAGATCCTTCTAAATGCAAAATCCCCATTATCTGTGTGACGTTTCCAAACTGGTCCTTCTCAAGTTGCTTTACAATGGCATTTCCCCAGTCCATTAGGGTAATTTCTTCATCAACAGAGATACACTGCGCATCCACCTGATCAATCCATATCTTATTTGTAAATGTTGTAGACTTTTCACCAGCACCTTCATATTTCTTATGCTTAGGTATGATACGAGAAAATGATTTCTCAGGGCCATTAGTTAGGGTGAACAATACACGACGTTGTTCAACGACAGCAGTATGTCTAGGACACACAGGATCAATAATCTTCTTATTTATAGTCCAAAGTTTGTCCCATTCCATAAGGTTAAGATTTTTCGAGGCCCCCTAAAAACAGGAAAAGAAATTGGGATAATAATTAGCTTTAAGAGGATGATATTAAAATTGAAAAATAAGCAAGACGAAGTGCTCTTTTTAAGTGTGGAACCAAGATTATATTACATATGAACTACTGAGAAAATACCCAGATGCTATGCATCCATGCTTGGCACGAATGGTTAAGAGAATGCAATATTGCTCATAAGAAGTTTAAACAAAATCCACCACGTTACTAGAGGTTTTGTTTTCCATTTCATCGGTTAAAAGAAGACCAGTATAAAATCCACTTCAGTAAACTAAAAAGACAAGCATTTCAGGTCATTCTCTCTTCCCTTTTTTTAACTGATCCTAAATTGACTTAGGCAGAAAATGGTAAGGATACAGCAAAGATGTTGGACATTTGATACATAGGTAAAGACATAGCATAGCTACATGCCACCATACCTGTTCAAGAATAAATTGTATAAGTGCTTCAATTTTCAAACCTCTACGAACAATTCCTTGCACTGTTGGAAAACGAGGATCATCCCATCCATCAACTTTTCCATTTTGAACAAACCACAAAAGCTTACGCTTGCTGAGAAGTGTATACACCATGTTCAACCGACTAAATTCATAGATTAGAACCTTTCTTAGTCCCATATCTTGCTGAATCCGGTAATACTGTGCATTACGATCATGGTATTCACTAGATCTCAGAGCATGCGTAATACCTTCTATTGAATCAACAAAGGGACAAGCAAAATCATAAGTTGGATATATCTTATACTTAGACCCAATTCGATGATGGGGAATCGGGTTGCAACGATAATAGACTGGGTCCCGTAAAGATTTATTTGGGTCTTGCATATCAAGTTTTCCACGAACACAGCACTGCAGACCTCTTTCAGTTCCTGCGATCATCTCCTTCCATAATTGTAGACTCTCCTCTGGACTGTTGTCCCTACACTTCGATTCAATCCCATCCATTCGTTCTTTCTGCATTTGCTCACGTGGAGTATCATCAACATATGCTTTACCCTGCCTAATTAAACTCTCAGCCATTTCCATCAACTGGGGGAAGTAATCAGAAGTATATGTGACAGCTTCGTACTTCACACCCAGAGTTTCAATATCTTTCAGTAGATTTTCCACAAACTCATTGCTTTCCTTTGCAGGATTCGTATCATCAAAACGAACAATTAATTGTCCTTGATACCGCTGAGCAAAGTACTGGTTCAACAATGCTGCTTTTGAGTGCCCAATGTGAAGATAACCACTGGGTTCTGGTGCAAACCGCAAACGCACTTTCCCAATCTCAGCATCTGGAAGATCAACTTCGAAAGATGCTGTGCTTCTTGCTTTCCCCTTGTCAGATGCATCCCCACCGACACTCTTTGCATGTTGGTTGACCATTTGTTGCCCTTTCACTTTAGATGCTAATGGTTTTCCCAAGCCTCTTTTCCCAACAAATGCTGTCATGATTTCATTCAAGACATCACTATATTCCACTAATATTGAAGTGAACCACCGTTGAAGATTTTGGTATTTGCTTGATTTTCTCAAGCTTTCCCATCTTTGACCAGTTGCTACAGAGAAAAGATATGTTTTCAATCAATGGACAAGTTATATGCAAATATGCACACCCCCTCCATACAAAAACACCCAACACCCCCCCCCCCCNCCCCCCCCCCCCACACACACACAAGAAAAGTTAGAAATTAAAATATTTTACCTGCAAGACCTGACCAGATTTCTATATCTGCAAGTGATAGAGATTGACCAACTAAAAATGTGCGTCCTTCCAAATACTCATCCACATACTTGCATGCGTTTTCAAATGCAGAACCAGAGGACAGGATAGGAGCATACTCCAGCCATTCCTCAATCTAAAGTAACAATTTCAAAAATAAAAGAGAAAAAAGGGGAGAGATTACATTATGGTTAGGAATCCGCAAATAGAACTATTTAGGAACCGAATATTGTTTTTTGCTTGTAGTTAAAAAATGTAACAAACCTGGCCAAATTCATATGCATCTTGCCAATAGAAATTGGGTATGTTGGCAACCCTACCAATATAACGTAGAAGAACATTTTTCCCCTGTAATTTTAACCTAGAATACAGGTTGGATAGAGGCAAAGTATGAGAAGCAGTAATTATTACTATGAGACTTCTTAATGTAAGGGAATTTGAAAGAAAATATGAGTCCATGGAAAAAGAATGATCAACATTAAAATGACTAAAATGAAAATCTTATTTGAGATTGCAAATAAAAAATTTACAGTGATCAGAAATGAAAGACTGAGGATCCAGTCTTTAACTATAATCAACTAAAATTCTTTCCATATAATCATCAAGGATCTGATCTGATGTATTCCCACATGAGATGATGCTATTCGGCAGAAGAAATAGCAACATTAACAGCATCATGAACATTAATAGGCGTTTTAACCCCCAAAAAACATTAATAGGCAAAACAGCACAATCAAAGGCAAATGGAGAGGGAAAATGAATGGAAATCATGCCTAAATAACTCAAAACAAGAAAAAGAAATGAAAATGATAGAAAAGAAGAAAAAGGAGAATGATATTTTTATACCCATTAGATAAAAGAAAAGTAGGAGAGCCAGAGCTGAGCGATGAATCAGTTGGTAAGTCAATGCCAGCAAGCTTTGCAGCCACAATGACCGATAGTGGAGGGCTATCTGCCGGAAATGAAAAAAGTTTGATGCCCATGTCCTACAGCCTGATAACGTTTAAAATCAGTGTTATCAAAATCGTTAAATGCATATAAATGAAATCTTAACGTTCCTTATGAAAAAAGAATTGCAAAATACGTGATTTATATATATGACAATGATATTATGAGATGACACAAAAATCAACCCGATCTGATTTGAGGATTTGCATGTTAGCTGCCTTAAATTCAAATAATTATATCTATACAAAGATGAATAGTGAAATAAAAAACACTAAAATGAAGAAAACTAGATAGATTCCAATTATAAGTTGGATTGTGATAATACTTTGATAACTTACGATCTAAGTAATGCATATGATATTAGACTTCTGAAGTCATTATCAATACAAGCAAACATATAGCGGTAACCACTATATTGGAGAATATATACAGAATTATTTAGTTTCCGGATAGCAAACAAATCGACATTGTTGTACTAGTACTAGATTGACAAGTAAACATTAGCGATAAAACTTTGAATTCAATAAAAGGATATCAGGATGTGGGGATGTAAACTAAGGTCATCATCTTTGATTGTGAACCAATCCAGCAAGAAAACTAAGTACGGAAACACTCAAAAGAACTGGAACAAACCATGAAGCTTTTAATCTAAATACAAAGTTAAAATAGACCCACCAGCAGAATGATGTCCTGCCAAATGCTTATGAGAGAGAGAGAGAGAGAGAGAGAGAGAGAGAGAGAGAGAGCGACAAGTTAGTTTGAGTGGACGGTAAGCTAAGATGGTAAGCCGCGTCCGGGGGGAGGTGGTAGGCGGCGGCTTAGGTGATGACAAGGAGATGAGAGGGAGCCGGCAGGAGAACTGGTAAGGGGAGGGTTTTATCAAAAGACGACGAACCCACGAACGAAAAAAGACGGGGGTCTTCCGGAAAGGAGAAATTTCCATGTAAAGACCCCTGTGAAGACATATAAAGAAATTAAGACCCCCAAGTCTTCTTTCAACGATTCTTGGCTTTCTTTGGAGGTCGAAAGACTTATCTACCCCTAATATTGCAAATCGCTCATGGATGTTCTCCATCTTTTCCATCCCCATTCAAATTTGAGAAACCCCCTCTCCCAAGAAATTCCAATCAGGAAATAGATAACATTGCATCAGAAATTCAGTGCAAATGGGAAATTTTCAGATGTGATGAATCTAGGGCATGAAATTTTCAATACAGGAGAAATCTCGCCTCTTCTTAGAGTTGCACCACGAACCTTGAAAGGTAGGGGTGTGAGTAGTTCGGTTCAGTTTAAGAGATTTTATCAAACCGAACCGTAACTGCAGTTTTTAAATTATAAAAACTGGATCGAACCAAACGATATGCATAACCCGAACTGATCCGAATCACGAAAAATCAACTGAAATCGAAAACAACCGGACCGAACCGACAGATTAACAGAAACTCAAAGTAAAACTCTAGAAAATACCAACAAATCTCAGAAAAACAAAGATGAAGTCTTTAATCTTACACACCTAGATCAAATATCATTAAGAAAAGCTAGAAAATTAAAGCCCTAAAATAAGGAATGAAACTTCCTTAAAAAAGAGAAAAAACAGAACAAATAATAAAAAAACACAACAAACAACCTAGATCTGGATGAGATGAGATGAACATAATGTTTCTCTTTCCAATTTTTCTTTATTTTTTCATTGTTTGGTTTCTCACTCATTTTTTTTAAAGATTAAATTAGCTATAACACACAGGACACTCTGTGCAACATGTAGATAGGCAACCACCTCACCAAATAGGAGCTGGAAATGATACACGAGCTGGGTGCTGTTGGAAATGACCTAACTCATGAGCTACAGATCCAAGTTGTTATTCAATTACTTCCTAAGTCTAAGGAGATCTTGAACCAAACTTGACACATCTATGAATGTAAACACTTTTGACTATGTGTCACACCATTTGAAGCTTGAGGCTAAGTGCCTATAGGCAGCCAAATCTAAGAGTGATGCCTTAATGGTTGAGTCGGTTTTGTGTAAGGCATTTACACCTTGTTGCAGAAACAACAAAAATGGCCCAAGGGATAATGTTATTGATGGACTAGCGTCAAAGAAAGCGATGAACCATAAGCATAAAAGAGGAAAATGTGGTGGGAAGAGAGACAAATCGAAGATGACATGCTTCAAATTGTGGAAGCAAATGACACTTCATTCATGACTCAAATCATTCCTCATTCTTGCTCATGCTTGAGTGCATTGAGCCGGTATTCCCTGACTTTGATAAATCATTTGCTATGTGCTAGCCAAGTTTTGGGAAAACATATCCCTACACCCATGCTTCAAGGATCCTCCTTGAAGATTTTTCTCTCGTGATCTTCTTACGGATGAAGATCAAACCTATACAAACCTATTGGCTTATCGTGCCAATCAAACTTTTACAATGAAGAACAATCAAGATTTTAATCTCTTAAAAACCACTAACTCTCTCAAAGAGTAGATCTCTCAATGTTTTTGCTCACAATAATTTTTTAGCTTCTCTCTAGAATATTTCGTAAATCAATGCTCAAAATACAAGTCTCTCAAAAATATAAAACTCTATAAAACTTCGTCGGAGAAGAGATTGAGAGATGTGTTGAGATTTAAAATTTATGGGGTATTTATATGGTTAAAAGAACTATTGAAACAATTTATTGATTTTGGAAAATGCACTAGTTGCAATTTTAGAAAAAAATTCTTAAATAGTCAATCGGTTCACTGGTCGGGAACCACAAGTGAACCAATTAGCAATTGAGGATTTTATTCCAAATTTGGGCCTTGGCATATTAATACAATTCAGTCTGGTTTGGTCTACTACAATCTAGTTCATGAGAGGTTCAGTCCGTTTCTGGATTTCTTATAACATTTTGAGTTCAAACAACTTTGACTCAACCCATTTAGAATTCATTTGATATACTTCGTCCTTCATTACATTACATGTATTTTGCAATGCACGGTGTCAATTACCATATATTTCTTTTGCATAAACACTTATAATAAAGTGCAACCTTATTTTCACTTTATTTAGAGCTTATACACTTGATTAAAATGTTAGTCCACAGGATATTTGTCATCATCAAAATTATCACATTGACTAGGGTCAACAGTTAGTCTATTCGAATATCAATGACCTAATAAGTATTCGGACTAGGCATAGAAATTCCTATTTCATCATATTTATTGATGATTATCATCGTACTGTTAATGTTTATTTGATCTTCACAAGCTAGAAGCATTGGATTACTTCAGATATTAAATGAGTAAGTTGAGAATTAAATTGACAAGAGGGTAAAAATCATCTACATTGTATGCAGATATGAATATCTTCCTAAGCAATCTAAAGAATTATGTGACAGAAAATGAATCCAAAAGCAGCTTGCAATGTCTAGTATTCTATAACAAAATGGTGTAGCAAAGTAATGGAACAAAACTTTGTTAGAGATGGTTAGTCAATGATGGTCTCAAGAAATCTTACCAATATCTAATTTGGGGATGCAATATAAACTGCAGCCCACATCCTTAATTGAGTGCCTTCAAAATTAGTTACTTCAATCCCTTTATGAGTTCTGGCTGCAATAGAAAACCGAACTTGGGTAAATTATGGCAAGGGGTTTTGTCAGAATAGTTCATAATACTTCTCACTATTCTTCTCACAAGTATGGAAAGTTAGGCCATAGGGATATGCATAGTATCTTTATAAGGTACTCTAAACATTTCAAAGACTATATATTTATTAGTGACAACCCGATAGAAGTGTAACGAAATTGATTCCAGAGACATGGTTGTCAATATAAATGAGTTTCCAAGCATAAAAAATGTTGATAAAGAGTTTGACTTTACGAGGTGGTAGATCAAGAAGAATGTGCTCCAAGTAGCTTAGTAAAGAATAGTGAAGAAATTCTTGAAACTCCTGAGAAATTAGAACAATGGGAGTGACTTAGTGCCTAGTGGTGCACTTTGGTAAAAATTGATTTGAAGAACCTCAAGAAACATACATTGAAACATTCCATATTGATGATTTAAGATTGTTGAAAGAATGAAGAAGAGAGAGGATATAGACAAATTGAGCTAAGAGAGATGAAGTGAATACTGACTTCTTCATTAACCAAAACTGATGCAGAGGCTAAAATAATAGATAGACTGAAACAAAGAATAATAATAACTAACTAATGTATAACAGACTAAATTAACTCCATTGAACTAACTTTGAGTTTCTGACTAAGTTCATGACAATGCTGAGTCAAGTCATTACATTGCTTACTATGTCCCCTCAAACTAAAGGGGGATTGAACCACCTTAAATTTGGATATGTGAGTTAGAAAACGTAGCTCAGGAAGAGCTTTTGTAAGTGCATCTGCAACCTGCTCTTTCGTGGGAATATGGCAGACTTGCAATTGATGATTTCCAATCTTTTCACGAATAAAATGAACATCTAACTCGATGTGCTTGGTCGTGGAATGGAAGACAGGATTGACAGCTAATTGGTTTGCACCTATATTATCACACCAGATGGTTGGACAACAGCAAAATAAAAACCAGTTTCACTGAAAAGGGACTGAATCCAAATGATTTTAGTTGCTGCCTCAATAAGGGACCTATATTCTGATTCTGTACTTGACCTAGCAACAACATATTACTTCTTTGAACTCCAAATTATAGGATTTTCTCCCAATAAAATACAGTAACCTGATGTTGATCTTTTGCCATTAACACAACTTACGCAATCTGCATCAGTAAAATCATTGATTGAGAGAGTTTGAATTGGTTTGAACATAATTCCATGATTGATAGTTCCTTTCATGTATCTCAAGATGCGCTTACAGGCTTTTTAATGGTCAGTGGTTGGAGCTTGTAAAAATTGACTTAACTTATTTACTGAGAATGAAATATCAGGCATGGAAAGAGTGATATATTGTAAAGCACCTACTATGCTTCTGTACAAAGTTGAGTCTGAGAAAGGAGTACCACCAGTGGCTAAGAGCTTGATAGAAGAGCACATGGGAGTGGGGTAAGGCTTTGATTATGTCATGTTGGTTTTAGAGAGAAGGTCCCTTATATATTTACTTTGAGTAAGATATAAACCAGAAGAATCTATGTATGCTTCAAACCCGAGAAAGTAACTCACTGAACCAAGTCTTTTAAGAGAAAACTTTTGATTCAAATCTGATATCACTTGACTAGTGAGCTATTTGCAATTGCCAGTGATAAGACTGTCATCCACATAGACCAATAATAACACAATTTGCTTCTTTTTTCTGTAAATGAATAAGGAAGAGTCAGATTTAGAGTTTGTGAATCCTACATGAGAGAAAGTACTCTGAAGTTGCTCAAACCAAGCTCTATGAGCTTATTTTAAACCATACAAAGCCTTGGACATTTTGCAGGCATGATCTTTCAAGATGGGATGCTCAAAACCAGTGGGTTGATGCATAAAATCTCTTCCTGAAGATCTCCATTTAGGAAAGCATTATTGTTATCTATTTATTGTATGTCTTAGTTGAAAGAAGCTGCTCGAGTGATGATAATATGAATTGTTGAAGGCTTTAATACTGGACTATAAGTATCAAAATACTATATTCCTAAATTTTGTTGGAATCCCTTAGCTACAAGCCTTGCCTTGTATTTGAGGATGGAACCATCAGGATTATGTTTAATTCAAAAAATCCACATGTTTTGAATGACATTCATGCTACTAGATCTAGGAACAAGTTGCCAAATTTTGTTAAACATAAGAGCATTGTATTCTTCATGCATAGCATTATTCCACTTAGGATATTGTAGGGATGCTTGAATTGAAATAGGTTCATTATCAATATCACAAACAGTCGAAGAAAAGACTTTTGGTTTGAAAATCCCAAGTTTAGATCTTATAATCATAGGGTAAGTAGAAAGACTAAGATTGACAGTAGAAAGATTATGTGTTTATGTATGTAATTGTGCTGATTCAATAGGTGAAACACAATTATCATGAGCATTGTGATCATAAGGATTGTTCGCATTATCAAGTGTGTGTTATGAACTAGAGATCATGTCTTCATTAGAATGAATAAAAGGAACAATGTCAAGGGGAACATGAGAAGTTGCATAAGAAGAACAATAAGGAGAGTTAACACTTTGTACCTGATTTGCATTGTCATTATTGGACTGAGAACTTGAGGAGGTTGCTTCACCATTGAAGTTTAAGAATGTATATGTATCACTTGAATGATTAAAAATATAATGCTTAAGAAAATTAGGAAATGCAAGATTGGAAAATCTAACTCATTAAATGATTCACTAGTTGAGATATACATTTTTCCAGTTTTAGGGTCAAAACACTTATACCATTTATGATTGTTAGAGTACCCCAAGAAGCACACTTGACAGTGTGAAAATTGAATTTATTCTTGCTGTAGAATCTAGTGAAAGGAAAACATGATGAGCCAAATGTTCTCATGAAGTTCAAATCAAGAAGTTTAGAATAGAGCATATCAAAGGGTGACTTATTTAACAAAACAAGAGTAGGCAATCTGTTAGTAATGTAAACAGATGTATGAAAAGCTTCCCACCAGAAGGTTAGAGGCATTTTGGCTTGAGCTAGGAGTGTCAAACTAGTCTCAACAATTTGCCTATGCTTCCTTTCCACTTTGCCATTTTGTTGGTGCAATTATGGACAAAGATGCCTAAAATGAATGCCAATGTGTGTAAAAACAAGTTGAAGTCTTTTGATTTCCCCTCCCCAATCACTTTGAAAACTCTTAATTTTGGCATCAAACTGTCTTTCAATGTAAGAGTTGAACTGAAGCACAATATCATGAGTTTCAGACTTCAATTTCATAGGAATAATCCAGCAAAATCTAGTGTAGTCATCAAAGAAGCTAATATAATACCTAAGCTCATTTGAAGATAAAATTGGAGAGGGTCCCCATCTGAGTGAATTAACTCAAATGGTTTAATGGTTTTAGGTTGGACAGAAGGAAATGATGCTCTATGAGCTTTGCCATATTGACATGCTTGATAAAAGAAAGTAGTTACGGATATGTTTTTGACAGAAAGTTGCTTTAAGAGTGTAAATAAGACTTGACTTGAAGGATGTCCAAGTCTTTGGTGCCAAACATAAATGTTATCATTCACACTAGAACAAGTAAGAGAATTACTTTGACTATTTGTATTAATGCCAGTAATAGTATACACAAACAGAAAATCGAGTCAAATTCAACAATAAAATTGTTGTCACAAGATTAACTGAGAAACACTTAACAAATTTTTGGTTATGAGAGGGACACAAAGTATATCTTTAAGGAAAATAGAAACTATTTGAGATTTGTTACTGAACATATTGCAATTAGAAGCAGCCTTAGGAGAAGATATACGAGAAGTGCCTACATGAGAAATAGGAAGAAGCTCACCATTACCAACTACAACTTTACCCTTGCCT
The DNA here is from genome assembly GCA_003255025.1 of Datisca glomerata. Taxonomy (NCBI): domain Eukaryota; kingdom Viridiplantae; phylum Streptophyta; class Magnoliopsida; order Cucurbitales; family Datiscaceae; genus Datisca; species Datisca glomerata. The sequence goes on from QANY01001536.1 coordinate 576,199, forward strand.
TTGTAATCAGCCTTAAGAGAGAGATTCTCCAAGTCAGATGTAATATGATTTGTTGCAGCTGAGTCCATGTACCAAGAGTTGTCTGTAACAGTTGATGGTGAAGCAAAATATGCAGAAGCTCCTAAATTAGGGGATTGAAATGTAGTGTCACTTTGATTGTTGGTGTTGACAGTGTGTGCTTGCGACTGAGCATTGAACTCAAGTTGATGAAAATCAGATTGAAACTTATTATAACAGTTAAAAGCAGTGTGGCCAATCCTTCTGCAAATTTGACATATAGGTCTAGAACCATTTCTCTCCCTGCCACGTCATCTACCTCTTAAATTTGCATTACCTCTACCAAAGGAAGTGTTACCACGACGTATTCTTCCATTAAAATTGGTTACATTTGCATTAGTATTGATATTACTCTGTTTAGGAAAACCAGAAGCAGTATTGTTTTGCTCTGGTCTCATTTCCTGACTTTGAAGAAGAAACTGAGCTTCTTGAATTATTACTGAATCTTGTCTAGAAGTAAGATTTACTACCACTAGATCATAGTCATTCCCAAGACCTCCAAAATGTACAACAAGAGTTCTTCATCACTTATCACTTGACCACAAGCTGACAGATTATCAGCCAATGATCTCATCTTCAAGATGTGATCATTGATGCTAAGAGCACCTTTTTTGGTTGATTACAACTGAAATCTTAACTATAATAACCTTAACTTTGAACTGGTGGTGAAAATAACTTCAAGTGTTAACCATACTTCTGAAGAAGAATCACATCTCACCGCATGACCTAGCATTGCTTCTAAGAATACTTAATAGAAGCCATCTTAACAGAAACAGATCCAGACGAAGCCACAAGATAAATTCTAGATTTACAATAGTTGATGTTACTGTATTGTTATCACCAGTGACATTCTTGGTGATGTACTGAGGATGTCAAGCAAAGATGCCAAGAATGTACTTCTCCATGCCATAAGCTTTTACAGAAGATATAATTTGAGAGACGCCAAAATATATAATTGTTCTGATCCAGATGTAAAGTTATCAGAATCAAGTTATTTGGAATTGAACTGATTATTGAAGAAGAAATTTGAGTAGTCTGAGAAGTAGTCGAATTATAAGCCATTAATAGAAATCAAAGAAAAATGAGTAGGAGATTGTTTAGAAAAATTATAGATGTGAGGAAAACAGAGACGGACAGAGCAGCTGAGAAATGAACGAATGAGGAAGAAGAAACTACGGCTTTGATAACATCTTGAAAAAATGAAGAATACAGACGATAGAGAGAAACTGAGCTAAGAGAGATGGAATGAATACTGACTTCTTGATTAACCAAACTGATGCAGAGGTTAAAACAATAAATAGACTAAAACACAGATTAATAACAACTAACATATAACAGACTAAACTAACTCCATTGAACTAACTAACTTTGAGTTGCTAACTAAGCTCATTACAATGCTGACTCAACTCAGTACATTTCTTAATAGAGATTAAAGGGAAATTTTCGTGGTTGCTCGTAAAAAGATGATGAGTCTAGATCATCTAGAAAGCTCTACTTCAAAGAAAATGATTAATGCGGATGAGATAAAGTCTTTGAGGACAAACAAGATTTAAGAGTTAATGGATCTACCTTCTTGGCGCATGGTCAATGGTAAAAATGGGTCTAAAAGTTCACATTGAATGCATATGGTTGTAAGGCTCTCCTTGTGGCTAATGGCTATACTCAGAAGGAGGATGTAGATTTTGACACCGATAGTGAGGTTTGCTCGATTATCTGAATCTTGCCATGATCGCACATAGATATTGAATTTCACCAAATGGATAAAATAAAATTTCTCAATGGAAATCTGGTTGAGGTCTATGTATAGATCAACTTGAAGGCTTTAAAGCCAAAGAACCTGAGAGCAAAGTTTGCAAGCTCAAGCGATCCAAAAACAATCATCCAGACAATGGTATTTATGATTGCATCGAGTTAGTATTTCAAATGGGTTTATGCTGATAAAAGAATATCATTGTGTTTATGTTAAATGGTCTAAAACATGTTTCATAATCATTTGTTATATGTAGATTACATTTGTTAGCAACGAATGAAGTTACATGTCATCACTAAAGAGAAAACAATTATTTTCTCTTCCCCTATAGATTTCGGCGGCAACAATAGAGAGAGGGAGAGACTATAGAGAATTTTTTTTTGCTCTGATTAACACACATAAGTTAGGTTCAAGATGCAACCCTAATGCAATCCCTTATATATTAATTACAGAATTTACCATATACCCCTATATGTTAAAAATGAAAAATACCCTTTCTTTTGACCTACATATGCGATTTTAACATCTTCTCCTGTAGCCAAAATTGTGTCCAAATTCATCCGTCTAAATTGATGAATTAAGTTGTTATCTATCAATTAATTAATTAATTTCATGTATTTACTAATCATCTAATAATGAAAAAATAACAAAATAATTAATTTGAGCATTAATTTTGTTCTTCATTAATATAGTAATAATAACACTCATCTCATATGGGGCCGGGAAGTGTACCTCGGTCTAAAGCACATTTTTAGTCCAACCGACATTGTTTCTTATGCATGTCCTCATGAGCTTCTACAGAGATTGAACGGACCCACTTGAACAAAGTTATGAGATTCAAATACCCGGCTAATTTATCTTCACAAATTTTGGACTTATTTAATCTCGACATCGTACGACTCCACTATAAGTCTAATGCCGAATGAACTCTCGATTAATGCGCGCTACATTTTCTATAGGTGCAAATAAATATTTACGTTTCACGGTCCACATAATATTTTATGCTATTAACCTTCCTCAATATCACCAACAAGAGTGAGATGTATAGAATTGCCATTTTACCCTCTAGTTATTATTTTCTTAACTCATTTATCGACTGTGAACAAGAAAGACATATCCATGAAGTGTCTCGTATAGTTTTAGCATGTCTCATTAAATGACTCATGTTATCGAGTACCATGCCCGGTTTATTTATTCACACACTCATCAATAAAGTGTAAGGTGATATTGTTGCTTTTACAATCTTGCCATTAATTACATATATGTGAATCACGCAACTCCAACATAGTTGAATCACAGTCTTGACAGTTGAGATATTGTTCGGCAATTCAAACTCACTCCTTTGGCGAATCAAAGATCACGAGTAACTAGGTCAAGTTCTATATTCACCTCAGAATTTAGGTAATTATAAAAATACCCTTAACCGTTAGAGTCTCCACTCCCATACCCGGAGACCGGCATCCTTTGGTTCAACCTAACAGTCATAATCGGATTTGATTGTCTAGTCAATCCTATGACTGCGAATAATATTCTCAACTATCTTAGAAGAGTTTGTCTAGAAAACCGCTCGATCTTTACTCTTCTTTTGTTGATAATAATTTCAGGACTTAAGTAAATTACAAACACATTTTAATTCAAGAAAACTTTCATTGATTCATAAAATTCAGTCATACGTAAATGTCTTAAAAATAACTGTTTACTGATAAATAGTTATTACACCCTATTTTATGGACATAATTCCAATAAACTCTCACTTGGACTAAAGTAAGCGTGTACAATCTCGCATCTCATGCCCTCTAGATGACCATCAAAGACTTTACTACTTAAAGTCTTCGTGAATGGATGTGTCAAATTGTTAACCATCGATAAGTGTGTTACTTCAACATCTCCACGCTGAATAATATCTCTGATTAGATGGTACTTGTGCTTTATATGTTTGGATCATTTATTGCTCATTGGTTCCTTCGAGTTTGTTACAGCCTCACTGTTGTCACAATAAAGTGATATGGGTTTGTCAGCATCTGGAACAACTTCCAGAGACTTTAGGAACTTTCTAAGCCAGACAGCCTGCTTTGCAGCTTCACAAGCCGCACATACTCAACTTCCATGGTAGAACCAATGATGCAAGATTGCTTGATACTTCTCCATGAATCTTTATCCGCTTGGAACTCAATTCGGTATAACCCGTTATATTTAGGTCAGTACCTGAATACATAAGCATATAGTTCCTTGTTCAACTAAGATACTTAAGGATATGCTTGACAACATTCTAATGCTCGAGTCCAGGGTTATATTGGAAATGAATTACTACCCCTATAATGTAGCAAATATATGGTCTAGTGGAAAACATTGCATACATGAGTCTTCCTACGGCTGAGACATAGGGAATATTTCTCATGACTTCCTTTTCTTGAGAAGTCTTGGGAGACTGCTCATTGGAGAGGCAAACTCCATGTCTAAAGAAAAGATATCCCTTCTTAGAGTCTTGCATATAGAAGCGATCCATCACATTATCAATATAAGATGCTTGTGAGAGTGCCAACTGTTTGTTCTTCTTATCCTGAAAGATCTGAATCCTAGGCAACTTCTCCAAGATCTTTCATATCAAATTGCTTTGCAAGCCAGATTTTGACATCAGACAATTTTCCTACATCATTACCAATGAGTAGAATATCGTCCATGTACATGACCAGAAAACCACATGCCATTCGTTTATCAACTTATACACACATGGTCCATCCATTAACTGTTTGAAACTAAAGTTCTTGACAGTTTCATCGAATTTGATATTCCACGAATGGGACACTTGCTTAAGTTCATAAATAGACTTAAGCAGTTTGCAAACCTTGCCCTGTTGGCCTTTCTCCATGAACTCGTCTGGTTGAGCTACATAAATGCGCTCTTCAAGATTGTCATTCAAAAAAATAGTCTTGACGTCCATCTGCTAGATTTCATAATCGAGGACAACAACAATAGACAGGACGATTCAGATGGATTTAAGCATGGCCACCGACGAGAAAGTATCCACATAGTCAATACCTTCCTTTTGGGTGTATCCCTTGGCTACAAGCCTATCTTTGAATGTCTCTGAATTCCCACTCGGACCTTTCTTCTTCTTATAAATCCATTTATACCCTACGAGTTTTACCCCTTCAAGAGGATCCACAAGCTTCCAGACTTTGTTTGAGTACATTGATTGTATCTCGATGTTCATGGTGTCTTGCCATAAGTTTGCTTCAGGACCAACCATGGCCTATGAGTAGGAAACTAGTTCATCATGATCCTTATCTGAGACTGTTGTCAAGGCATCACCATCTTTCACAGAACTTGGTTCAGAATTTACGTCGCTATTTCCGAGGCATATCCCTAGAATGAATCTGGGATGGATGAGTAACTCATCGTCGATCTAACCATATCCAACAGAGTTTGATTTTTTCTCTCTGACGCATCATCCTGTTTTGGAGTGCCAGGTGCTATAAGCTAAGAAAGAATACTTTCTTCTTTAAGATAGCCTTCGAACTCTCCTAGCAAGTACTCTCTACCACGATCAGATAGTATTGTTTTGATTTGTTTATATAATTGCTTCTCAGCCATACCTTTCTATTCTTTGAACTTTTCAAAGGTTTCTGACTTTAGACGCATTCGATAAACATGTCCAAAACATGAATAGTCATTTGTGAAGGTTAGAAGTTACTCATAACCTCATCTTGCTTGGATATTTAATGGCTCGTATACATCATTATGTACGAGTTCAAGGCATTGAGTGGCTCTTTCACCCTTCGCTGAAAATGATCTCTTGGTTATTTTACCTTCTATGCCGGATTCACATGTGGGTAGTGATCCGACACTTAAGGTTTGCAATGGACCATTCTTTACAAGTCTTTTAATCTTGTCTAGGCTAATGTGGCCAAGATGGAAGTGCCACAAGTAGGCTAGATCAATTGAGTCAGACCTCAACCTTTTACTATCCCTTTGTAAATCAATATTTACCTCAGTGTCATATATCATTGGAACTTTGGGTTTTACATAAAAAAATATTGTTTATCATGGGTGCAGTAGTAATCAAGTAAATATTTCTACAAATACCAATATCATTATCAATAAAATTTAAAGAAAAACCTTGCTAAATTAAAATAGCTACCGAAATAAGATTTTTCCTAAAAACTGGGATATCACAAACATTATGCAAAACCAAATAACTGTTCTAAAAAAATAATTTAATAATTCCAATTGATAGTGTCGATACTAATGCTCCATTCCCCCAACAGACGCTGCATTCGTCCTCGTTAAGCCTTCTACTTTTCCTAAACAACTGCAGGGGTACAACAAATATGGTTAGTGGATTCAGAGTCTACAATCCACGGAAAAGTATAGTCATCCACATAACAAGCTTCAATTACAAGTAATGTACCCTTGGATTTCATCTCCTTGAGATAATTCGGGCAGTTGCGTTTCTAATGATCAGCGACTCTACATTGATGACACTTGTCTTTCAACTTGTCCACTTTCACAGGGCCCTTGTCTATCGCAACTTTTGAGTTCACATTCTTAGCTTTCTTAAAACCTCTTTTGTATTTATTTTTGGTGCCAGATGTAGAAGGCTTACTTTCAATAAAGTTGGTCTTTCCATTTTTCCTCTTGCCCTTCAGAATTAGGATCTCAGCAACTTGCAACTCCTTCATGAGTTCCAGAAGAGAGTACCTCAACTTATTTATCGAATAATTAAGTTTGAAGTTCATAAAAGTATCTAGCAAGGTTTCAAAGATCATATCAACTTAGGTCTCGCCATCTAACTTAGCTCTCATGATCTCCATCTCATTTAGATAGCTAATGATCTGCATCAAATGTTCTTTGACATGAGTTCTTGGTTTTATCCAGCAGTTCATGAAGTTTTGCACAGCGGCTTGTTTAGCTTGACAACCCTGATCCCTGAACATTTCGGTGATGTTCAACATCATATCAGTGATGGTCTCTATGTTCTAATGTTGATGTTGCAACACATTGATAATTGATGCTAAGATATAACATCTGGCGATCTTATCAAAACGCATCCAAGAATCATAGTCATCATTTTTCTTTTGAGTCGATTTAGTAACAGGCTCAAAGGGACAAGGGGTGGTGAGGATGAACTTGTGTTTTTCTACCTTCAGTACGATATCAAGGTTACTTTCCAATCAAGATAATTTCTACTAGTGAGTTTGTTTGCATTCAAGATTGTTGAGAGTAAGGATAAAGACATGATTATAGAAATTAATAAATAAAGCGTTTTAAATAAATACTTAATTATTTAGGAAAGTATGATGTATGATGCAAATATTTAAATATTTTAAAAATATGATAAAAACATATTTCTTCTATGATGTTGCGATCAACAATGATAGCTCGTCTCATCTAGGGACAATCCCCGAGCTACCTCCTATCACATCGAGACTTTTCTCGTTTGATTAACGCTTCTCAAGATGTCACTACATCTAACTCAACCCATCACCAATGATTTTAGTCACCTTATCCCCATTGACTAGCTCCTATGAGAGATTCTAATGTGCTTCATTTTGGAATTATATCCATGAAATAGGGTGTAATAACTTTTTATGAGTAAACAATTATTTATTGATATTTATGTATCACTAAATTTTATAAATAAATGAAAATTTTCTTTAATTAAAGTGTGTTTATAACTTACTTAAGTCTTGGAACTATTGTCAACGAAAGAAAAGTAAAGACCGAGCGGTCTTTGAGATAAAATCTTCTGAGATAGTTTAGAATGTTATTCACAGTTTTAGGTTCGACTGGGCAATCGAATTATGATTGTTCGATTGAACCAAATGATGCCAGTCTTGAAGCATGGGAGTGGAGGATCTATAATTTGACCTAGATTTTTTCCATGAACGTTGAATAGACTAGTAACTAATTACTTTATAATAAAATTATTTATCTAGCTCTAAATCTAATTGTTACACCTTAAGTATATTAATTTCCTTAATACTGAGGTGAATACGAAACTTGACTTAGTTACTTGTTATCTTTGATATGTCAAATGAGTGAGTTTGAATTGTTGGACAATATATCAGTTGTTGGGATCATGATTCAACTATGTTAGAGTTGCGTGATTCACAAATATGAAATCTGTGGTAAGATTGCAAAAGTAACAATATCACCTTATACTTTATTGATGAGTATGTGAATAAATAAATCGGACCTGGTACTCGATGACATGAGTCATTGAATAAGACATGGTGATTTGTATGAGACACTTCACTGATATGTCATTTTTATTCACAGCCAATAAATGAGTTAAGAAAATAATAACTAGATGAGTAAAATGATAATTTTACATCTTACTCTTGTTACTGATATTCACGAAGGGTAACATCATAAAATATTATGTGGACCATGAAATATAAATGTTTATTTGCACCAACAAAAAATGTAGCGCACATGGATCGAGAGTTTTATCAGCATCGAACCTATAGTAAAGTCGTACAATGTCGAGAAATTATGGAGATAAATTAGCCAGGTATTTAAATCCAATATCTTTATGAGTTCATTCGGTCTCAGAAGTAACTCATAAGGACATGAATGAGAAACAACGTCAGTTGGACAAAAAATGTGTTTAAGACCAATGTACACTTCCCGAGCCCCATATGAAATGGGCGTCATAACTAAATTAGTGAAGAGAAAAATTAATATTGAAACTAATTATTTTATTATTGGATAATTAGAAAAAAAATAATTAATTAATTGAAGGAGATCAATTTAATTTATCAATATAGACTGATGAATTTGGACACAATTTTTACTTTAGGGGAGATGTAAAAATCGTACATCACAGCACATGGAATGAAAATTTAGGTTTTATCATGTATTAGTATATGAGTAAATTCTGTAACTAATATAATAGGGTTGTAAACCTAACTCTAAGCTAAAATAAGTGTTAAATCAGAACAGAAAAATGTTTCGCTCTCCTCCCCACACAGTTGTCGCTGATTTCATAGTAGGGGAAGAGAAAATTTTGTTTTATATTTAAGATATTTACTTCTGACTCTAACGAGTAATTGTTGGTGTGAAAATCAATTACTAGTTCTGTGAAGAACGAAGAACGCGAGATAGAAATTCGATCCTGTCAAATAAAAAATTATCCATTAATTGAAAAGGATATAAATTGTTTCAATCTTTTCTCGATACGTTTATATGATTATGCATGTTCATTGATTAGTTTTATATTTAATTGGATTAAACGTTTGTATGCAATTTTTTTTATATTTCACACATGTACTTGTCATGGTTCATTAATTTTTTTTCAAAATCTAAAACCCAATCTAATAATTGGTATCAAAGCCTGTGGTTTTTGAATATCTACATTCAGTATTTAAACGTATGTATGAATGAATATGATGATATTGGTATATAATTTTTGTATGTAGATTCAAAGCATGTTTGAATGTGTTTTATGAATGGATAGCGATCGATTGACTAAAAGTGCTATTTTTCAATTTTAGAATTGATGTATGTCGAAATTGTGGATAGGATTTTCTATAATTTAATTTTGCAAGAGTTGTATCGTTAAATTTCATGTAAATCCGTCGTGAACGTGTTCCGATCGAATCGTCGTATGAATCCCGAGAAGCCGCATGCACACAGAGGTTCACAACGCCATTTTATGCGTTCATCATCCTTGTCACGTCGTCGCCCGCTACCGCGCCCGATGGCTCGCAAGGCTTTGCCGCGGTCTTCTGCCACTCGCCGCTGCCCGTTGCCGCACCGTCACTAGGGTTTCGGAAACCCTAGGCGGCAGCATTAGGGTTTAGGAAACCCTAGGATTTTGGAAACCCTAGCGCATGCAAGACCAAGTTGGGTCTTAAACTGGCATGGACCCACCGAGTATGTTGAGCTTTTGGACCGATTAAGTGTTCTTTAGCCCAAATGATTAAAAGAGACTTGGGATTTGATTCCAAACCCAATCCAGTCCCTAAAAATTAGATTTATTTACTTTGGTAATTTTTCAACACTAATTAATTAGAATTTATTTTGCAAACTATTTTTAAAATAAATCAATTGATTAATTTACTTGGTAAGTTTTTTTATCAAAGTGAAAATTGTTGAAAATGTAATTTTAAATTAAAATTAAAATTTTGAAAATAGGACTGGACCTTAGTGAATGGTTACAAAGAGGTGGGACTTCCTGAAAGAGAATGAGATAATTACAGATGCCATGAAGAATAGTTTTTAAATTATTGTAATTTATTATTCTTTTTATGGATTGTAATTAGAAATGAGTTATAGAGAGGTTAATTTTAAATTTATGATTTATTATTATTCTCGCATCCTCATATAATATGCCATATTGAAATAGAGATATGCTAATATCAAATTGTCATGTAGCATGTCCAGCATCATTGTAGTTTAAATTTATAATGGGTTATAATTTTAAATACAATGTGAATTTTATAAAAGTTATAAATTTTAAATTATGATTTAAATTTTATAAAATTATATTTTTTAAAACTTGCTTTTCAAATTCATAAAGAGTTGTGATTTTTGAAAAAGCAAAGAAAAATCCAATTTTTTTTCAAAGACTAAGTGGGAAGGTCATTTACGTCGAAATGTTTCTAAGGTCCCTACCGTAAACTTGATCATGGCACTAGGAATAGTTTAGAGCCGCCCTAACGGTCTTATTTGAAATGGGAGAAACTTGAGACTCGTGTCACTTTGAGTCTTCGAGTTACTTGAGAAGCTAAAACATGTAATGGAAGTTGTGAGACATGGTCGTTCCTAGACAGACTGTTAGTTCATAGCAACCTTTAAAGCCGATGTATTGGTTAAACACTTAGACCGAAGCACATTGAAATCTCTTAGAGGAGGTAGTCAATGGGGCTAAGGTGACCAAAACTAATAGTGATTGGCTGAACTAGATGTAGTTATAGCTTGAGAAGCATTAACCAAATGAGAAGAGTCTTGATGAGACGATCTATCGTTGTTGATCGTAACATCAAGAAATATATTTTTATCGTTTCTTTTAAATTTTAAGTATTTGCTTCATGCATCATACTTTCCTAAATGATCAAATATTTATTTACACCACTTTATTTATTCTTTTCAGTAATCATGTCATTATCCCCACTCTCAACAATCTTGAATCAAACAACTCAGTGGTGAAAAATACGTGGCTTGGAAAAGTGACTTGATATCGTACTGACGGTAGAAAAGCACAAGTTAGTGCTCACCATCCCTTGTCCCCCAGAGCCTATTGCTGAATCGACTCAAGAGAAAAAAGAAGCCTATACTTCTTGGCTATGTTCTGATGAGATTGCTAGGTGTTACATCTTGGTATCAGTTAGCGACGTGTTACAACAGCAGCATCAAAACATGGAGACCGCTGCACATATGATGTTGAACATCATTGAAATGTTTGTGGATCAAGGTCATCAAGAAAAACATTGTATTGTGTGAAACTTCATGAATTGCTAGGTGAAACCTGAAACTCCTGTCAGAGAACATATCAACATTAGTTATCTAAATGAGATGGGGAACATGGAAGCTGCGGTAGATGATGGGACTTAAGTTGATATGATCCTCGAGACCCTGCCACACACTTTTGAGAATTTCAAAATTAATTATTCTATGAATAAGTTGAGGTACTCTTTTTTTAAACTTATGAAGGAGTTGCAAGTTGCTGAGACCCTGTTTTTAAAGGACAAGAGGAAGAATGGATAGGCAAACTTTGCTAAAAGTAAGTCCTCCACCTCTGAATTATCTCAAGGAGTTGAAATTTAAATGTACATTACTTATTACTGAAGCCTGTTATATGGCTAACTCTACTTTTTCACGGATTGTAAACTCTGTAGCCACTAACCATATTTGTTGTTCCCTGTAGGGGTTCAGGTGAAGTAGAAGGCTTAACGAGGGTGAGTTCAGGTTCCGTTGGAAGAATGAAGCACTAGTATCGGCAATATCAGTTGGAACTATTAAATTGTTATTTGAGAACAATTATTTGGTTTTGCGTCATGTTTACTATATCCTGGTTTTAGGAAAAAATCTCATTTTAGTAGCTAGTTTAATTGAGCAGGTATTTTCTTTGGATCTTATTGATAATGATATTGGTATTTTTAGAAATGACTGTTTAATTACTACAACACACATGATAAACAACTTATTCTATGGAAAATCAAAAGTTCCAATGATATGTGACACTGAAGTAAATATTGATTTATAAAAGGATAGTAAAAGGTTGAAGTGTGACTCAATCGAACTAACTTACTTGTGGTACTTGCGTCTTGATCACATTAGCCTAGACATGATTCAAATACTTGCAAATGATGGTACATTGCAAACTTTGAGGGTGAAAGAGCCACTCAATACCTTGAACTCGTACATAGTGATGTATATAGGCCATTGAATATCCAAGCAAGATGAGGTTATGGATATTTTGTAACCTTCACAGGTGGCTACTAATGTTTTGGACATGTTTCTCTAATGCGCCAAAAGTCTGATTACTTTGAAAAGCTCAAAGAGTACAAAGCTATAGTCGAGAAGAAATTAGAGAAGCAACTCAAAAAACTACGATCCAATCGTGGTGGAGAGTACTTAGGCGATTTTGAAGACTTGCTTAAGGAAGAATGTATTCTTTCTTAGCTTGAAACACCTGACACTCTAGAAAAGAATGGTGTGTCGGAGAGAAGAAATCAAACTCTGTTGGATATGGTTAGACCCATGATGAGTTACTCAACCTTCCCAGATTCATTTTCAGGACATTGCTTGGAAATATCGGCATATATTCTGAACCAAGTCCCATTAAAGATAGTATCTAGTACACCATATGAAAGATGGGGTAGACGACAGTCGTCCGTAAGACACCTTAGGATATGGCGATGTCTGACACATGTACTGAGACCAAAGAAAGGCAAGTTAGCCAGTCGATCAAAATTATTCATGTTTGTAGTATATCTCAAAGGAACGAAGGGATATGTCTTTTATAGTCCAACCGACAAGAAAAAATTCGGGAGCTCGAATGCACAGTTTCTTGAAGAGGACTACATAAAAAGTGTGAAGCCGAGAAGCATACTTGTGCTAGATGAATTATTTAGTAGGAAGACACCGGCTCTCCAAATAGGACTTGTTCCCGATTCAATAATAGAAGAACCACAACAAGAGCCGGAGCCTCGACGTAGTGGAAGGGTTGTGAGACAACCTGATAGGTACATGTCTTATGGAGATGCCTTGACGACATTTTCAGATAAGGGTCATGATGAACCTGTTTCCTACTCGCAGGTTATGGATGGTCCTAAAGCAAACCTATGGCAAGAGGCCATGAATGTCGAGATACAATCGATGTACTTGAATGGAGTCTGAAAGCTTGTAGATCCTCCTAAAGGGGTAAAAACCCGTAGGGTGTAAATGGATATATAAGAAGAATAGAGGTCAAATGGATCGGGTTTTAAAATTTGATGAAAAATAAATGAACCTTGAAAGGTTCGTAAGCGGAAAATAAAGAAAAATTCACAACAAACATTTAATCATATTAAATATAAAATATTTTCTATGATAATGCATATTTAGATAAACGTATTTAGAATAGGTAGAGACAATTTTATATCTTTCTATCGGAGAAATTCTGACTTGGTGAAATCCTTTTGATCGTCTCACATTCTTCGTTCTTTGGGATATGTAGAACTTGAATGAATTTTTACACCAACAAACACTCGTAGGATTGATAAGTATTTCTCACAAAGATGTCTTCAGGAATTGAATGTGGGCTCTCAAAACAATAGAGGAAGAAAATTTTTTCTTCCTCCTCTGGGGTTCGGCGGCAATAGGGAGATGGGAGGGGGGAACACTTTTCTTGCTCTGTGTAATCACACGTTTTGGTTAGAGTTAGGGATGCAACCCTATTGTCATCCCTTATATAATAATTATAAAATTTACACGTATACCTCTATATTGTAAATTACCGAAATTCACCATCTCCCTACACTACTTATGAAAAATTTTGTTGGATCGGGTTTTAAAATTTTGAGAAAAAATAATGAACCACAGACTGTTCCTGGGTGAAAAATTAAAAAAATTCACATCAACCATTTAATCATATTAAAAATAAAATCTTTTATGATCATGCATATTTAGATTGACATATTTAGAAGAGGTAGAAATAACATTATACCTTTTTTGTATCAGAGAAGTTTTGACTTGGTGAAATCTTATTGATTATCTTGCGTTCTTCATTCTTCGTAGAACTTGAATTAGTCTTCGCATCAACAACCACTCGTAAGATTCAAAAGTATATCTCAATAAGATGTCATCAAGAAATGAGCATGTGCTCTCAAAACAACATAAGAAGAAAAACATTTTTTTTCTCTTTTTCCTTTAGATTTTGGTGGCAACTGGGAAGGGAGTGAAAAACTACTCTTTTTGCTTTGTGTAATCACACACTATGATCATGGTTGTGTCAGCACACTTAGGGAGGCAACCATAATGCCATCCCTATATAAAGATTATAGAATTTACACATATACCCCTTTACTGTAAATTGCTGAAATTCTCTCCCTTTACTATAATTGTCAAAGTTTTACATCTCCCTAGACCCAATACTATGTCTAAATTTATCAATTCAAATCGATGAATTAAAGTGATATTCATAAATTAATTAATTAATTTTTTTATTTATTGTTTATCCAATAATTAGAAAATAACAATTAGTTAATTTAAATATTATTTTTTGCTCATCACTACTTTGGTGACGATACCCATCACATATGTGTTCGGGAAGTATACTTTGGTCCAAAACACGTTTTTTGTTCATCTGGTGTTGTTTCTCATTCCTATCGTTATGAGCTACTCCTGAGACCGAATGGACCTATATGAATAAATCTATAATTAAAATACTCGATGAATTTATCTCTATAAATTCATGACCTATTTACTCTGACATTGTACGACTCCACTATAGATCCAATGCCGAAATAACTATCAATTCATGCGCGCTACATTTTCTGTTAGTGCAAATAAACACTTTTTATTTCACGGTCCGCAGAACAATTTTCTATGTTACCCTTCGTGAATATCAGTAACAAGATCATGATGTAAAATTACCATTTTACCTCTGTAGTTATTATTTTCTTAACTCATTTATTGACTGTGAATAAAAAAGACATAACAGTGAATTGTCTCGCACAGTTAAACATGCCTTATTCGATGATTCATTTCATCGAGTATTTAGCCAGGTTTATTTATTCACACATCCATAACAAAAGTATAAGGTGATATTGTTGCATTTTGCAATCTTGTCACGGATTTCATATATGTGAATCACATAACCCCACAAAGTTGAATCATGATCCCAAAAGTTGAGGTATTGTCCGACATTTCAAACTCACTTCATTGACGTATCAAAGACCGCAAGTAACTAAGTAAAGTTTTGTATTCATCTCACGATTAAGGTAATCACAAAAACACTCTTAAGGTGTAAACAATTAGATTTAGAGCTAGATAAATGACTTTACTCTAAACCAATTTGTTATTGGTCTATTCAACAAGTTTCATAACATGTCTAGGTCAACCGTTAGAGTCTCCACTCCCATGCCCAAGACTGGCATCATCTGGTTCAACCTATAGTCATATTCAGACTCAATTGCTAGTCGATTCTAAGACTGCCAATAACATTCTAAATTATTTTAGAAAAGTTTATCTGGAAGACCTCTTAGTTTTTACTCTTCTTACGTTGACAATAATTTCAAGACTTTAGTAAATTATAAACACATTTTAATTAATAGAATAATTTTCATTCATTCCTTAAATTTAGTAGTACAAAATGTTTGAAAAATAACTAAATACTCATAAATAGTTATTACTGTTGGGGGCTATGCTCTTAAAACATGTGTATTGACATTTTGATATGAAATTTAAAGAGGATTACATTTTTCTTATAATAGTTCTTTTTAATTATTGTTGAATAATTTATATAAATATCTAAAAATTCTATTTTCATTAATGAGACTACGATCTTGTATTAGTACGAGAGGATTAAGATCATAGATAATGAATAAAATTATCAATAACACATTAAAGTATGTCCATGCATTAATCAATCACATGCCATACATGAAAATCCCACACAATTTTATTTAATTATGCATCTCATCTGTAGAAACTTGATTTATTAGGATTGTCCTAATATGTTTATATGTATTGCTTTATGAAATCAATCGCATGTAAACTGTTAGGTTTTAACTAGTTAAAACTTGGTAATCACACCACACTAAATGTTATAATAACATTTAGGTTAACCGACTTTAGTAAAAGAGTTTTATTAAAGTTTGATAAATATAATTAATTAGTTCATCTAAGTTCATCTAATTATGATTTAGACGCTTCAGAAAGTTAAATGAACTTAGACCAATGAGATTGGATTAACTGATAATTAAATATTTATAGGGTTATTATTTTAACTAATAATTAATTTGAAATTAATTGATTAGTTAAAATGGAAACACATTATCTTAAAATAGTGAGTGGAAGAAGGTTCACATGTCAATGTAACATATGGTCTCCATCATCAATACAACATCGTGAGGTGCAGTGAGGGCCTCAAGATGACTTTATTTTCACCCCCCTAAGGAAGGTTTCGAGATGTACCAATATCAAGGTTGGACTTGTTAAGAAGATATGAGGGAGTGATGTAGTTTATTTTTTACCGACCATAAGGCGGCATATTCTAACTGAAGTCATGAAATCTGAAATGATGAGTTACACTCACAAAGTTACAATTAAGCTTTCATGTGGATAGTTGTGACTTGACTGAACAAGCGATACCTTATTGTTAAAAGAGAAAATATAAGGTATTTTAAGTTTTAATTAATAAAGATTAGAATGTCTCACAGATAGTCTGAGGTTAGTCTGACCGACCCTAAGGCGGTACATTAATCGTTTGGTTATTTTATCGTGATTAGTAAATGTTAAATTTATGTGTTTATTATGATTGCATTCATGCATCACGTTTACTTTACGAATAATAGGTATTTATCAATTATATTGAATAATGTATGTTTACCTTGGGCAACCCTGCTATCAATATTATGTCTACTTTGGGCAACCCTGTTACTACTTTACTCACTCTTGAAAAATTGTACGGTGATAATTTCGTACGTTGGAAATCTAGTATGAACTTAATACTGATTTGTGAGAACCATAAGTTAGTTCTTACTAAGGAATGTCCTAAGGAGCCCACTATTAACGCCCCTAAGAATGTTAGGGACAAATATGATGCTTGGATCATATCAAACAACAAGGTGAAGTGCTACATGTTTATGAGCATGAATGATGTTTAAGAACCAAGCATGAAAGCATGGAGACAGCCTATGAGATTATGGAATCTTTACAGATAATGTTTGGGCAACAGTCCGATCAAAGTCATCATGATGACACTAGGAGTTATATGACATTTAAGATGAGGAAGGGTACTTCTGTTCGAGAACATGTTTTGAACATGATCAAAATAATGCATGAGGTAGAAGTACATGGGGCGACCATTGATGAGCGGACTCAAGTTGATGTCATACTAGAGTCACTCACACAAGTTTTTTTGCGTTCAGGACCAACAATTTTATGAATAAGTTACAATTGAACATGACCCAATTGTTGAATGAACTGCATATTTTTGAGTCAATCAACCTTAGAATGACCAAAGAGGGTGAGGCAAATGTTGTCGAGCAAAAATTTTCTTCCAATATTGTTAAGAACAAGAAAAGGAAGAAGAACAATGATAAGGACAACAGTAAGAACAAAAGAGTAAAGAAATCCAAGACATCGCTGAAAGCCAAAAAGAACAAGAAAGATAGCAAGCCCAAAGGAAAGTGTTTCCATTGTGGGGTTGAAGGTCATTGGAAGAGAAACTGTAACAAGTATCTTTCTGAGCTGAAAAAGAAAGGTCAATATGATTTACTTGTACTTGAAGCTTGTTTAGTAGAATATGATTTGTCATTCTGGATACTTGATTCAGGAGCCACTAACCATGAATATTCTTCTTTACAGATACTTGATTCGTTAAGGGAGCTGGCTGATGGCGAGGTCGTTTTGAGAGTTGACAGTGGTGCGCTCGTGTCAGCTAAAGCATTAAGGACAATCTGTTTACGTTTTGGATATAATTACTTAGTTTTGAATAATGTTTGTTATATTCTTGGTTTCTTAAGAAATTTGATTTCACTTTCATTTTTGCAAAAGCAGTTATTCGAAGTTTCTTTCATTAATAAATAATTTATTATTTCTAAGAATGGATTCGATATCTATCATGCTAAAATTATAAATCGACTATATATGCTTAAACCGATTGAACGCGCATTGAATAATTCTGAATTATTTAAAGTAACAAAACCTAAAAATAACAAACGACAAAGAGTTTCTCATGATGATAACACATATTTATGGTATTATATGTTAGAACATATTAATCTAGATAGGTTAAACATGTTAACAAATCATGATGCTTTGAGAGAGCTAAAAGTTGGAACTCTTTCTATTTGTGAATCATGTCTAGAGGGTAAAATGACCAAGAGAACTTTCACAAGAAAGGGCCAAAGATCCAAGGAACTACTTGAGTTAGTACATAATGATGTATGTGGACCGATCAATGTATAAGCTAGAGATGAATATGAGTATTTTGTCACTTTTTTTACGACTACTCAAGATATGATTATAGATACCTAATGCATCGAAAGTCTGAAACTTTTGGAAAGTTTACAGACTTCAAGGTTGAAGCTGAAAAGTAATTAGGTAAATCATTGAAGACATTTCAATCCGATCGAGGTGGTGAATACTTGGATTTAGAATTCAAGGATTATTTGCTGGAGTGTGAAATCCTATCCCAACTCACAACACCTAGAACACCATAACAATATGGTGTTACAGTGAGGAGAAACCAAACTTTATTGGATATGGTTAGGTCAATGTTAAGCTACTCATCATTGTCACTTACATTTTGGGGATATGCACTACACATGGCAACTTACATTTTGGATGTAGTGCCCTCTAAATTTGTAAGCAAACCACCTTTAGAGTTATGGAATAATTTCAAACCTAGTTTGCGTCATTTCCATATGTGGGGGTGTCCAGCTCACGTTCTTAGACCCAAGACCAGAAAGTTAGACTCAAGGTATGAGGTATGCATATTCGTTGGTTATTTTCTAGAGACTAGAGTTGGGTACTTTTATAGTCACAATGATCAAAAGGTGTTTGTGTTGACAAATGCAACCTTTCTTGAGCATGACTATATGCAAAACTGTAAACCTCGTAGCACAATAGTTCTTGAGGAATTAGAGACTGATGAGATCAGACCACCTTCAATTTCTACTGATAAACGACAAAGCAAAGAAACTACAATTCCTGCAAAGGAAAACCCGATGCCACGTCGTAGTGGGAGGGTTGTGAGACAACCAATTTTCTACGAACTAGAGGAACATGTCCTAGTGTCAGACACAAATAAGGACGATCAATTATCTTATGAAGAAATAATAGATGATCCTGAAAATGAGAAATGGCAAGATGCCATGAACTAGGAAATGGAATCCACATATTACAATTTCGTCTGAAAACTTGTAGATCCACCTAAAGATGTCAGGCCCATTAGATGTAAATGGATCTTCAAGAAGGAAAAGAGGTACATATGGGAAAGTAGAGACTTTCAATGCACGGTTAGTAGTCAAGGGCTATACAAAAAGGGAGGGAGTTGATTATGAAGAGACATTCTCTCCTGTGATAATGCTAAAATTCATTTGCATCCTTTTGTCCATAGCCACTAGTTTTGACTATGAGATATGACAAATGGATGTCAAGACAACTTTTCTCAATGACTCTCTTGAAGAAAGCATCTGTATGATGCAACCAGAAGGATTCGTACTACGTATGCAAGTTGCTTAAATCCATTTATGGATTAAAGCAAGAATCTAGATCTTGGAATCTTACCTTTGATGCAATTATATAGTCTTATGGCTTCGAGAAAATGTTGATGAAGCCCGTGTTTATAAATACACGAAAGATGAAATAATGATTTTCTTAGTTCTTTATGTTGATGCTATTGTACTAATTGGGAATGATGTAGAAACTCTGTCAAAGGTAAAGAAGTGGTTAGCTGACAAATTTCAAATGAAAAAGATTTGGGAGAAGTGAGCTACGTTCTAGGCATCCAAATTCTAAGGGATAGAAAGAACAAGTTCTTGGCACTTTTTCAGGCGTCTTATTTTGTAAGGTGCTGGAGAGATTCTCTATGAAGAATTCCAAGAAAGGTCAACAACCAACCAGATATGAAATTATCCTCTCCAAGGAAAAATGTCCTAAGACACCTCAGGAGGAAGAGGATATGAGAAAAGTTTCCTATGCTTCAGCAGTTGGAAGTCTCATATATGCCATGTTGTGTATGAGACTGGACTCTGTTATGCAGTGAGAATTGTCAGTCATTATCAATCGAATCCGCGTTTGGAACATTGGATTGCAGTAAAGCACATTCTCAAGTATCTTAGGAGAACGTGAAACTATATGCTTGTTTATTCGGGTAGAGACGTAAACCCCACTAGATATATTGATTCTGATTTTCAATCAGATGATGACAATCAAAAGTCAACATCAATATTCATCATAGGTGGAGGAGCTGTAGTTTGGAGAAGTATTAAACAATCTAGCATTGCAGCTTTCACTATGGAAGCTGAATATATATCAGCTTGTGATTCTGCGAAAGAGGTTGTATACCTTAGAAAGTTCTATTTAGATCTAGAAGTAGTTTCAGATATGGACAAGTCACTGATCCTGTATTGTGATAAAAGTGGGGCGGTAGCAAATTTCAAGGAACCGAGGAATCATAAGAGGGGCAGGCACATAGATAGGAAATATCATCTTGTAAGAGAGATCGTGCATCGATGTGATGTGACTGTTATAAAGATAGCATCGGAACAGAACATGGCTGATCCTTTTACAAAGACTCTTCCTGCAAGTCATTTGAGGGTCAAGTGCGTAACATGAGATTAAGAGAGATGCCATATTTTCTTTAGGGTAAGTGGGAGATTGTTGGGGGTTATGCCCTCAAAGCATGTGTATTGATATTTTAAAATGAAATTTAAAGAGGATTACATTTCTCTTATAATTGCTCTTTTAAATTATTATTGAATAATTTTTATAAATATCTGAAAATTCTATATTCATTAATGAGACTATGATCTTGTATTAGTACGAGAAGATTAAAATCATACATAATGAATAAAATTTGTCAACAACATATTAAAGTATGAAATCTTTAATAAATAGTTGCTAGTACGGTTCACTAACCATTATGAATGCGTGTGATCTAGATCCAAATCATTGACATGGATAGACATCTTAGTGAATGTACTTTATATAATAAGATTATATATGACAAGACCGATGTGAATTAATATCTTTATTAACGTGTCGTTTATCATAAAGATTAATAAACATCAATTTAATGATCATATGTAAATCAGTCTGAATCCTGAGTAATCATGAACTCCTATGCATGTCTACTAGATCTTTTGATTCATCCGTTAAGGTATGTTTATTAATCAGGCTAATGTATTTTGTTTTGAAGATTCAGTGATGTAAAATGACTGGGGATATGATATTGCAAGATTTAGAATCTAAGATTTTCTAACGGATCATATATTGGTTTCGTTAAGTGTTAATTCTGGAACTGAATGTTTGTTGAGCTCAAATTTATAATAAAATTATAAATTAATCATTCACTAGTGGATTAATAGTGCTTAAGAATAAAAAGGATAACTAGAACAGTAAAATGATAATTTTGATCAGTTCTAATTTACGAACTAATAATTGGAGGACAAGACTACATGAAATGATTATTTCGGTGGACTAGATGAGAATACTCTGTAAATACATTCTATAATCTCTAAGAGTACAATTTCATATTTATAGTGGAGTAACAATTGAATTAATAAATAAGATTATTTAATTAAAGAGTTTAAATAATAATTTGTTTTATTGGAGTTTAGGATTATAGGTCCATGGTCTCCAAGTCACCTCTTACTACGTTGTCTAGGGTATGAATATTTCAGGAGATGAGAAAAGGACTGACTTACAAAAGAAATTTTTATCCTGAGGCAAGTACATAATTATGAGATAATTATGTGGGATTAAATAATTAAAATAAAATTATTGAAATATTTATATATTTAAATATAATTTTTGGAAATTATATATATATAATTATCATATTTTTAATTATCGATAAATGAGACAGAATATCAAATTTATGAAATTAGATAATTAAATTATTATTAGATAATAATTTAAATCAACTAAATTTATTATTTGTGAAATAACATATAAGTTAGTTAATAGGGTAATCAGATATGTTAATTTTTGAATTAACTGATATCTAGATAACTATATGATTAAATAAATATTTAATTCGCATTAATTGCCACGTATCAATCACTAATGGAGTATCTGAAATGATATGGACTACATTGGTGCCACATGGCACTACAGCAGTGAATGTGTGCAATATTGTAGTGCAACAAGGCACTACAGTGGTGCCGTGAGGCACTATGCTGGCTCACGACAGATTACAGTGCCATTTGGCACTACAGTTGTGTACAGTTGTAGTCAGTCCCACAATAATTGGTAATTTTATAATTAAATATTATTTCAGTTTATCCCTAAAAATTTGATACGTCATTATCTAGAATATGTACAAATATTATTATAATGTCCTTACTTGTCGAAAGAAGATGAGAGAATCAGTTGATTAGATCATCCGTTCGTCAATCAAGAGTTGAATTTAGAACATGATTGGTGTCAGAGAGATTTTCTTCTGTGATTAATCACTAATCGAATCTCTAAAAGAATAATCATCACGTTCTTTTAGAGAATCGTCTCACTGAAGTCATTCTCATTAAACTTCTAGATCTCATGTATTGAGAACATCTAGAAACAAAAAAGTGTCTTGTAATATTCTAAGTGCTCACACACGTCCTAGTGCATTGAGGATTAACTTGGAAGATCTTGGTGTGGATCTCGGAGTCTACTGATCGTTGAAACAAACCACAAGAGGAATATGTCCTAACATTGTATGTTGTAGATTTAACTTATAAATATATAATGGATCCTGACTGATTGAAAATTTTTTTTACTAAAAGTTTTTATTTAGTTATCGTGGCATTGCATAAATTTTCTTTTATTAAAAGATTCATTTTTATTAAAAGTATAATTTTTTAAAAGGCCACGCACGCGCCTCCATGCTTCCGCCGCGTACGCGCGTGACGACTAGCAATTACACCCTATTTTGTGGACATAATTTCAACAAATTTTACATCTCCCCTAGAGCCAATACTGTGTCCAAATTTATCAATCTAAATTGATAAATTAAATTGATATCTATCAATTAATTAATTAATTTCTTTTACTTACTAATTATATAATAATTAGAATGTAACAAATTAATTAATTGTAACATGAATTTTGCTCTTCACTACTTCAGCGATGACAACCATCATCACATATGGATTCAGGAAGTGTACCTTGGTCCAAAATATTTGTTTGGTCCAACTGATGTTATTTTTCATTCATGTTCTTGTGAGCTACTACTGAAACCAAATGGACCCACATGAATAAAGGTATAGTATTCAAATACTCGGTGAATTTATCTCCATAAATTCCTGACTTATTTAATCCTGACATCGTACGACTCCACATACGTTCGATGCCGAATCAACTCTTGATTCATGCGCGCTACATTTTCTGTTGGTGTAAATAAATATTTTATTTCAGAGTCCACATAATATTTAACACATAAACCTTTGTAATATCAGTAACAAGAGTGGGATGTGAAATTATCATTTTATCCCTCTTGTTATTATTTTTAACTCATTTATTGATTGTGAATAAGAAAGACATATTAGTGAAGTGTCTCACACAATTCATAATGTCTTACTCCATGACTCATGTAACCAAGTATCAGGCCCGATTTATTTATTCACACCACCATCGATAAAGCATAATGTGATATTGTTGTTATTGCAATCTTACCACGGATTTCATATATGTGAATCACGCAACTCCAACATAGTTGAATCACGATCCCAACAACTGAGGTATTGTCCGGTAATCGATCTCACTCGTTTGATTTATCAAAAATCACAACTAGCTAATTCAAGTTTCGTATTCACCTCAGAATTAAGGTAATTATGAAAATACCCTTAAGGTGTAACAATTAGATTTAGAGCTAGATAAACGGATTTGCTCTAAACTAATTTGTTACTGGTCTATTCAATATGTTCCATAACATGTCTAGGTCAACCGTTAGAGTCTCCACTCACATACCCCAAGACTGACATCCTTTGACTCATCCTAACAGTCGTAATCGGACTCGATTTCCCAGTCGATCATAAGACTGCGAATAACATTCTAAACCATGTCAGAAGAGTTTGCTCGGAAGACCCATCTGTCTTTACTTTTTTACGTTAATAATAGTTCTAGGATTTAAGTAAATTATAAACACACTTTAATTAAAGAAAAACAATCATTTATTAATAAAATTCACTCATACAAAAATGTTAGAGAAATAACTAAATAATCATAAATATTTATTATACCATACTTTATGGATATAATTGCAACAAGGTTTGGATGGAAATGTTGAGACATTCAAAGTTAGGCTTGTAGCCATGGGCTATACCCAAAAGGAATGTATTGACTATGAGGATACCTTCTCGTCGGTGGCCATGCTTAAATCCACATAAATCCTTGTGTCCATTGTTGCTGCCCTCAATTATAAAATCTGAAAGATTTTATGAATGACAATCTTGAACAGTGCATTTATTTGACTCAACTAGACCGGTTCATGGAGAAAGGCCAAGAGGGCAATGTTTGTGAACTGCTGAAGTCTATTTATGGACTTAAACAAGCGTCCCATCGTGGAATATCATATTTGAAGAAATTGTCTAGAACTTCAGTTTCGAGCAGTTAGTGGATAAACGTTGTGTGTATAAGTTGATACATAAAGGGAATGTGGTTTTTCTAGTTTTATACGTGGACAATATTCTACTCATTGGGAATTATGTAGGAAAATTGTTTGATGTCAATATTTGTTTGCGAAGTAATTTAATATGAAGGATCTTGGAGAAACTGTCCTTGTCCTTGGTATTCAGATCTTTCAGGATTAGAAGAACAGACAATTGACATTGTCTCAAGCATCTTATATTGATAAGGTGATGGATCACCTCAGTATGTAAGATTCCAAGAAGGTATATCTTCCCTTTAGGCATGGAGTCGGCCTCTCCAAGGAGTACTCTCCCATGACTCCTCAAGCAGAGGAAGACATTTGAAAGATTCCTTATGCCTCAGTCATAAGAAGTCTCATGTATGTAATGTTTTGCCCAAGGCTAGATATTTGCTATGACATACACGTGGTAAGTTGTTTCAAATCTAATCCTAGACTCGAGCATTGGAATGCTGTCAAGCATATCCTCAAGTATCTTAGGAGAACAAGGAACTACATGCTTGTGTATTTAGGTACTAACCTGAATATGATGGATCATACTAACTCTACTTTTCAAGCGGACAAGAATTCCAGGAGGTCCACATTAGGGTTGGTGTTCATCCTGGATGGTGGAGCAGTGGTATGGAGAAGTATCATGCAATCTTGCATTGCTGGTTCTACCATGGAAGCTGAGTGTGTGGCGGCTTATAAATCTACAAATGAGGTTGTCTGGCTTAGAAAGTTCCTGAAGACTCTATAAGTCGTTCCAGATGTTGATAAACTCTTGACACTTTATTGTGATGACAGTGGGGCTTAGGAAACTCGAAGGAACCGAGAAACTACAAAAGATCCAAACAAATAGAGCGGAAGTATCACATCATAAAAAGAGATGGTTCAGCGTGGAGATGTTTAAGTAACGCACATATCGACGGGCAGCAACCTGACAGATCCTTTCACGAAGACTTTAAGCAGTAAAGTCTTTAATGATCATCTGGAGGGCATAAGGATACGAGATTGTACACTCTTACTTTAGTCCAAGTGACAAATTGTTGGAATTATATCCATAAAGTAGAGTGTAATAATTTTTAATGAGTAAACAATTATTTATTGAATTTATGTATTACTGAATTTTATGAATAAATAAAAGTTTTCTTTAATTAAAGTGCGTTCATAACTTGCTTAAGTCCTGGAACTGTTGTCAATAAAAGAAGAGTAAAGATCGAGCGGTCTTCTAGACAAACTCTTCTAAGATAGTTCAGAATGTTATTCGCAGTCATAAGATCGACTAGACAATCAAATCTAATTATGACTGTTAGGTTGAACCAAAAGATGCCGGTCTCGGAACATGGGACTAGAGACTCTAACGGTTGATTTAGACAAGTTATGGAATATGTTAAATAGACCATTAACCAAACAGTTTAGAGCAAAACCGTTTAACTAGCTCTAAATATAATTGTTATACATTAAGGGTATTTTTATAGTTACATTAATCCTGAGGTGCGTATAAAACTTGACTTAGTTACCTGCAATCTTTGATATGCTAAAGGAGTGGGTTCGAATTGTCGGACAATACCTCTGATGTCTGTGATTCAATTATGTTGGAGTTGCATGATTCACAGATATGAAATTTGTGGTAAGATTGCAAAACCAACAATATCACATTATGCTTTATTGACGAGTGTGTGAATAAATAAACTGGAACTGATAATCGATGACATGAGTCATTGAATAAGACATGATGATTTGTACGAGACAATTTACTGATATATCTTTCTAATTCACACTCAATGATGGAGTTAAGAAAATAATAACTAGAGTGTAAAATGGTAATTTTACATCCCATTCTTGTTACTGATATTCACAAATGGTAAATCGTAAAATATTCTGTGGACCATGAAATATAAATATTTATTTACATCAACATAAAAATGTAGCGCGCATGAATCGAGATTTCTATCGGCATCAGACCTATAGTGGAGTCATACGATATCAGGATCAAATAAGTTGGGAATTTATGGAGATAAATTAGCAAGATATTTGAATCTCATACCTTTATTCATGTGGGCTATTATTTTTCTAGAGTAGCTCATATGAACATGAATGATAAACAATGTCAGCTGGACCAAAAATGTGTTTTGGGTCAAGGTAAACTTCCCGAGCCGCATATGAGATGAGTGTCATCACTAAATTAGTGAAGAGAAAAATTAATGTTCAAATGAATTATTTTGTTATTTTCTAATTATTGGATAACTAGAAAATAAAAAAATTAATTAACTAAATGATGGGGATCTATTTAATTTATCAATTTAGACTGATGAAATTGGACACAAGTTTGGCTCTAGGGGAGATGTGAAAATCGTACATCACAGTGCATGGAGGATGGAAAATTTGATTTTATCATATACGGGTATATGGATAAATTCTATAATTAATATAAAATGTTGTAAACCTAACGCTAAGCTAAGCTAAGTGTTAAATTAGAGCATAAAAATGTTTCTCTCTCCTCCGACACAGTTGTCGCCGATTTCATAGTAGGGGGAAGGGAAAATTAAGTTTTCCAACAATTTTTACTTTGATAAATAATTTCCAATTATATTAATCAATCGATTTATTAAAACACAATTTACAAAATAAATACTAATTAATCAGTGTTGAAAAATTACAAAATTAAATAAATTAAATTTTCGGGACTGTAATGAGCTTGGGATTAAATCCTGAGTCCCTGCGAATGATTTGGGCCAAGTAATCCTTGTCAGTCCAAAACCTCAACATGCTTCGTAGGTCCGTGCCAGCCCAAGGCCTAACATGGTCTTAGGCCACTAGGGTTTCCAAAACCCTAGTGTCGCCCCTTAGAGTTTCCTAAACCCTAGTGACGGCGCGGCAGTGCGACGGCAACAGCTGATGGCGGCGATGACTACATCGACGCGACAGTACGAGCCGTAGGGCGCGGTGATAGACGACAACGACGATCAGCGATGCACGACAGACATGCTTCCTCGGAATGCGTGATATGATGAATTTACGTGGAGTTTAATGATACAACTCTTGCACAATTAAATTACATAAAATCCTATGCCACAATTTCAGCGTACATCAATTCCAAAACAAAAAAATAACACCTAGAGCCAATCAAGCAAGATCCATTCATAAAACACATTCAAACATGTTTTGAATCTACCATACAAAAATATATGTCAATATCATCATATTCATCCATACATACATTTAAATACAGAATATGCATATTCAAAAAAAATCATAGGCCCTGATACCAATTGTTGGATCGGGTTTTAGATTATTTAAAAATTTGATGAACCATGCCTAATTCATAGGTGGAATATCAAAAATTTTCATGCAAACTTTTAATCGAATTAAACAAAAAACCAACCAATGAACATGCATAATTGTATAAACTTATCGAGAAGAGATAAAAATTATTTATACATTTTCTTGTAATGGAGAAATTCTGATTTAGCGGGATCCAATTCTCTATCTCGTGTTTCTCGTTCCTGAGATTCGCGGAGCTTGTAATTGATTTTCGCACCGACAACCACTTGTTAGAACGAAAAGTATATCTCTCAAGGATATTAGCAAGAGTTGAGTGTGAGCTCTCAAAACAACTATGAAAGAGAAAACTAAATTTTTCTCTTCCCCTATAGATTTCTGAGACTTAATCTTATAATGCAATACACTATTTTCAACAATCATAACCCGCACGGCGTCGTTTTGTCTTCAATACATAAGATAAAACAGCATCGTTGAAATAAAAAAAATAAACGGTTGAAATAAAAAGTTTTGTCTTCAATACATAAGACAAAACGATGTCATTGAAATAAAAAGTTTCAAAAAAAAAACTTGCTATGATTAACACACTTAAATTAGATTCAAGATGTAACCCTAACGCAATTATTTATATATTAATTATAAAATTTACCCACATACCCCTATATGTTAAAAACCGAAAATCCTCTTTCCTTTGACCTGCATATGCGATTTTAACATCTTCCCATAGAGCCGAAATTATGTTCAAATTCATTCGTCTAAACTGGTGAACTAAATTGATCCCTATCAATCAATTAATTAATTTTATTTATTTACTAATTATTCAATAATTACAAAATAACAAAACAATTAATTTGAACATTATTTTGGTCTTCACTAATACAGTGATGACACTCATCTCACATGAGCTCGGGAAGTGTACATTGGTCCAAAATACGTTTTTGGTCCAACTGACGTTGTTTCTTATTCTTGTCCTTATGAGCTACTCCTGAGACCAAATGGACCCACATGAACAAAGTTATGAGATTCAAATACCCGGCTAATTTATCTCCATAAATTCCTGATTTATTTAATCCCGACATCGTACGGCTCCACTATAGGTCTGATGTCAAATGAACTCTCGATTTTTACGCGTCACATTTTCTATAGGTGCAAATAAACGTTTATATTTCATGATCCACAATATTTTATGATATTACCCTTCGTGAATATCAGTAACAAGAGTGAGATGTAAAATTATCATTTTACTCATCTAGTTATTATTTTCTTAACTCTTTTATTGACTGTGAACAAGAAAGACATATCCGTGAAGTGTATTGTACAGTTTAACATGTCTTATTCAATGCCTCATGCCATCGAATATCGCCCCGATTTATTTATTCACACATTCATCAATAAAACATAATGTAATATTGTTGCTTTTGCAATCTTGCCACAAATTTTATAGTTGAATCACACAACTCCAATATAGTTGAATCACAGTCCTGACAACCGAGGTATTGTCCAGCAATTCGAACACACTTCTTTGGTGAATCAAAGATCGCGGGTAACTAGTTTAAGTTTCGTATTCAACTCAAGATTAAAGTAATTACAAAAATATCTTTAATGTGTAAAAATTAGATTTAAAGCTAGATAAACGAATTTGCTCTAAACTAATTGGTTACTGGTCTATTCAACATGTTCCACAATATGTCTAGGTAAACTGTTAGAGTCTCCACTCCCATGCATCGAGACCGACATCATTTGGTTCAACCTAACAATCATAATTGGATTTGATTGTTTAATCGATCTTAAGACTGTGAATAATATTCTGAATTATCTTTGAAGAGTTTTTCTGGAAGACCGCTCGGTCTTCACTCTTCTTTTGTTGATAATAGTTTCAGTATTTAAGTAAATTACAAACACATTTTAATTAAAGAATACTTTCATTTATTCATAAAATTCAATAATACATAAATGTCTCAAAAATAACTATTTTCTCATAGATAGTTATTACACCATACTGTGTAGACATAATTCCAACATCACTATCAACTCATAAACTCATCTATTAGAAAAGACAATTCATTAAGCCAAGGCAATGTGTCCTTGGACTCAAGATGAGAAATAATTTATGGCTCGTATTCCTTATGCAAGTGAGATGGATAACTTGATGTGTACTTGACTAGATATATGTTACGTTTTTGCTTTGTCAACAGATTCTAATCTAATTCTGGATTTGCTCATTGAAAAGCAGTTTAGGGAATATTCTTATATCTTAAGTGTACAACATACACACACCCTTTGTTATCAAGGCTCAAGTGTTAGTGATATCGATGAACACAGATCTAATTATGGAAGTGTCTTCTTAACTACTTGGAGTAGCAAGGAGCAAGCACGTACGACATTGTCAACCATGAAAACTTGATATGTAGCTTGCTCTATAGTTGCGTAAGGAATAGTAAACCGGTGACAATATACTGTGATAACATGACAAATTTAGCATATGTCAAGGATCTTAAATATCATGGAAAAACCAAACACAGTAGACATTAGATTTCATAACATTCAAGATCTGATTGCACAAAAAAAGTGACACTACAGATGAGGAATTAAACTACCGCGCAGGTAAGATTTGGATTGTCTTACCTTTTTTTGCTAGTTTCTTTATACTGTACTTATCTTCAGGTATGATAGATAATTCCCTGATTTGGAATACATAATTTGTAAACGAGTTTATTATGAGAAAAAAAAAGTGAATGTATAAGAGGAGACATAACATAGCCTCGCGTGCAAAAGGTGGCTTTTGGAACAGGATGCAATCTTATTTAGACCGGATAGGGACAATCAAACGAATTACTCATTCCCAATAATTCACAAACGTTGAAAATTATTTTCTCATGTTTATTTATTTTCGACAGAGTATATTACCATTTATTGAAAGATATTATAATAGAAGTAATAGCATGAATGTTGACAACACAACTAACACAAGCTCCTTCGTCGTTTTGGGAAGGCACTATCTTTCAAATGTTAATAGTTGTAACTATTTTTAACATTTTAAATTAAACGCTTCAGAGAACATAGGTGTAGTTGACCATACGTTTAGCAACCAACTAAAAGGACATCTCAATAGCTGTATCCATCACAATTCATCACATTGATTGAAGAATAAATGAAAAAAAATTACATTAATTACGTGATGCCTCACAGAAAATGTTTACGTTATTATTATATTTTTTTTTCAAAGGTTCACGTTATTAATTTGTCAAAGGAAAATATGAATATGTTATAGCATGCCACTTGCCAGTTGAATTTGATCTTGAAAACAAAGGGTATGGCTATATAAGTAATACTTTGATTGTAAAAATCAGTCTATGATCGTATGTATGATTCATTCAAAACAAAGGAACAAGTTACTCGAATTGTTGGCAACATGTCTGTATGTTCAAATCCTGTTAGTTGTGAGCACTTTGGAACACAGTACATAATATAATCTTAAAGACAAAACATAGTGTAAGGTGGTCTTCAATTTTTTTTTCTTTGTGGTCTGTAGTTTTGCTGTTGGTTGGTGTACTCCACTTAGTCTGATATCCCTTTTGAACTTCGAAGAGGTACTTGCAAACATAGTATCTATTATGTTATGAATCTTCTCCTTTCTGGGTGCCTTCCTAAGCCTATGTATTCCTTTACCTTACCAACCAAATCTAATTAGAATAGGATAGAGATATTCCTTACTAATATCAGCTTTAAAAAGTTCTAAAAAAAATTCTATTTCTGTCTCAGGCCGATCTAGACCGTTCAATAAAAAATCAACAGTCAAGATCACTGAACATCATCTCTTACCACGATGTGATACAAATCCACCTCTCACCCATGCTAATTAATTAATTGGCCCTAATGTGTCTGTAATATACTAATTAAAATAGAAAATAATTTTTAACTCAACTTGTGACGCATCATAAGTTTAGATGGCACAATTAGATTAGTGCATCTCAAGTTTAGGTGGCACAATTAGATTAGTGCATCTCGATTATTTAAAAAACTATAACCAATCTGTTTTTGTCATGTAAATTTGTGATGCATCATCACAAGTTGAACCAAATAGTATTGCTAAATTAAAATATATACAAACCAAACTACAATTCATACTAACCACGAAGATAGCAGGAAAAGTCCCCTTTCCTAGACGCCGCCCATCTTTTGAGATATATATATATATATATATATATATATATAAGAATTTCCCGTCCATCGTATATTATTGTCCTTGCTAGTTGCTTGTTTTGTAGTTGTCGATAATGGGGTTCATCAAATTCCTCAGATTGAAGATGAAACGCAAATCAAATTCCAAAAGAGATATTCTCTATCATCATCAGCAAGATAATAATCATGATGGTGGAAAAACTGAAGTTGATGAACATACCAAGATGAGCAGCAAGGTCAATCATGAAGATGCTTCTGTTAATCAAAGAATCAAGACATTCAGTTGGGGTGAGATTGAAAGATTGACTAACAACTTCTCCACAGTGATAGGAACTGGAGGATATAGCACCGTCTATATGGCTCACTTCCCTTCCGGTTCCTATCTGAGACCTCTGAGCCTCGGTGCCATCAAAATCTACGGCGGCGGCTCTGAGCGTCTCAGGCAAGTATTCAAACAGGAATTAGATATTCTGCTCCAACTTCACCATGATCATATTGTCAAGTTTCTTGGCTACTGTGATGAAAGAGGTATCTCTTTTTTCTCTAGATTCTTGCTCCTTTTCATTCCTTTTGTTTAATGTAAACAATCATAATAATAACAATTCTTCAGATGAAGGAGGAGCCTTGGTATTTGAATACGTACCCAACCAAAATTTGCAAGAGAAGCTCCACAGTGACAGCACTTCAGGTTCAAAAAGGAAGAAAGAAGCATCACTTCTATCATGGAGAAGACGTATGGCCATAGCCTACCAGCTTGCCCAAGCAATCGAATATTTGCACGAGAAATGTAGCCTTCAAATCGTCCATGGTGACATTAAGGCTTCCAACATCCTCTTAGATGAGCATCTCAACTGTAAGCTCTGTGATTTCGGCTCAGCCAAAATGGGGTTTTCTTCAACCGTATCCAATTCTCCTTATTCTCCCTCGTCCCCAAGAAGCCCACTAAGGATGATGAAGAAGCAGTTGTTTATGATGGGTTCTCCAGGATATGCTGATCCTCATTACCTTAGAACAGGAATAGCATCAAAGAAGAATGATGTTTACAGCTTTGGTGTGGTTCTTCTGGAGTTAGTGACAGGAAGGGAAGCTTTTTCGTCTGAAAGTGAAAACCAATATTTGTTGACAGCATTACTTAAACCAATGTTAAGGGATTGGGATGGAGATCGTTATGAATGGGAAGATATGGAGGTTGCTCAAATGGTGGATCCACGACTAGCTGGGAAATTTGACATGGAAGAAGCCAAACTTATGCTTTCCATCTCAGCTATGTGCCTTCGTGATTCTCCTTCCCTAAGACCTTCCATCACTCATATTTTGAGTAACCTCGACAAAAAACTATCTTCCTTGTCCGGTGTGGACAAAAAGTGAGGAATAGATTTTTTTTCCTTGTGTAAACGTATAGATGATAGATAAATATCAATACTTCAAACAAACATACTGTACTAAAGCTATTATTTAGCTCATAATTATCAAAATTATTGTCTGTTGATACCAATTCATTCAAATTGAAGTTAGGTTTTCCTGTGCAAACTTCATAATATTAGTACTGGGATTCAAGCAACCATAGTCAGACAACAGCCAAAAAATTATCATTTTTCATGCTAAAATAAAATCAGATCAACGTTCCTTAAAGATTATTTCCAGAAAAAACAACGGACTTGAGTTCGGAAGATGTCAGGTATCAGGGACTATTTTGTAGATATGCTGAGAAAAAAACAACCAAGGCAAGGAGTGAAACGGCCAACAAAGGCCCCGCAGGAGTGAGTTTTTTGGTTGCTGCCAATCGTATACCTAAAGCATAGAAGAACAGCCACTGTAAAAATTACGTACCTATTTTTCTACTTGATTTAAAATGAATGTACCAAGTCATACCAAATATAGAAGTGAAAAGGAATGCAGTTCCAAAACCAAGGGCATCAGCAGTAGCTATTGTATCTGGTTCGCGCATAAGAAAATACACCTAAGCCAATTACAAAGGTCAGATATATACTTTGGAGTTGCATAATAGGAAACTGTGTTTTTATTTTTACTAAGAAACAGTAGAATATATGAACTGATTTATTTTTGGGCTAAATGTGAAAACACCCATGCACTTTAGCTGTCTTGCAATCATGTCCATGCACAATTTTTTTAGCGAATATAATATATGCACTTCAATTTTTTTGCAATTACCCACTGTTCCATAAATCAGTTAAATTTAGAGTCTTTACGCACTCTATTCCATCTGCTTCCTTATTCAAGCTATTTATCATCCTTCAAAGACTTTCACATGTACTAAAATTCATGCAACACTACAGTTAGATTAAGTTTTATTTCTGGTCAGTAACTGAAAGGCTCTCAATTTTCAATATAAATTCGCTGATCCAAATTTTTCCAGAACTTTGTATTAAGTGGTTTTCGAAAGAAAACACAGATTTTTAGGTTGAGATGCTAAAATAAGCGGTTTTGTGTAACAGAGGGCTATAATTACAAATTTTTTAAGTGCATGCCTCGCATTTAACCCTACTTGTTTTGATAGGATGCGATTGATGTATAATGAATTCGTACACATACAAGGGAAAACCAGGAAAAGAAAACAATGGAAACGCATTGGTATCAGAAATGCAACCAAAGAAGAAAAGTAATAAGATCACTCTAGTAAGCAGCACTCCAATTGCAAAGATAAAAGGCAATGATCCATCTTAAATTGTTTAGTAACAGAACCCCAACAGAATAATGTAATAAAATTTCTAAACTCCATTCATGATATGATACAACACACAATGAGGGAACAAACAAAACAAGCATACTGAGATTGCACTTGAAAAGTTTCAACCAGTAAGGGAGAGAGCTCTTATAGAAAATTTCAGAATACTCAATTTCAGCTCTCTCCCACACGCAAGCCCCAGAAAGTAAAAGGGAAAAAACAAACAAGAAGAGTTAGATAACCAACTTGAGGAAGCATAGGTCTGAGAATAGGAATCACAGATATGCCACGGACATTTAAGGAACTTAAAAAGAGTAAACAACTTGAGGAAGCATAGAGCAGAAAGCACAAAACACATCTTGATCCGAGAATATTCAAATGCAATCTTATAGAAACTACCTACACATTATTATGTAGCCTTGAGAAATTGATTCTCACTACCACTCAAAATTAGTAATAAAAACAGAAACTAACAGAAAAATTCTTAAAGAATTGGCACATTTACCAAATTATAGGATTCAGGATTCGGATTTAAAATTTTGATCCAAGATTTGGATTCAAGATTTCGACTCAAGGATTTAGATTATTGTGTTTGCTATAAATTTTGGAATATGGATTTGGATTAGATTGGATTAGATGATTTTACAAGAATGCCCTTCAATGCAGAATATTTTTTTACAATATCTTTTGTAGATGTGACTATTCATATTCGTTTTGTAGATGTAACTTTTGGAATGTGGGCTTGCGGTGGCTGAAGAAGAAAAGAGGTATAAAGGATTGGGACAATTGGTATTCATTGCCATTTAAGATTTTCATATGGGCATTAATGACTTTTTTCATCAAATCTTGATGGTCATTGGATTTGAATTTGTAATCCAAAGCTTTTAATAAGGAATTGTAATCCACCGGTCAAAGGATTATAAATCCGATCAAATGGTGGGTCCCATGATTATTTTTAAATCCTTATTTTAGTAGACACCGAGTTTGGATTACAAGTTTGGAATCCTTGAATTTGTAATCCAAATCTTGAAAGTAAACATGGCCTTAGTATTCATGGACTATAGACCAAAGTAACCTAGTTTATCACAAATTTTTAAAAGAGAAACTTCCATAGTTATGAAGCACAAGTTTCATCCTACTTCTATAAAAAAGAATTTATAACATCAGAAGTTTATATTGATACTGCGACTCTTTGAAAAATATGAAAAATGCCTGCAAATCAATTCGCTAGTATGCAAACTTGAATTTATTTATGATCTAGGTCGTACGATTTGTTGATGAGATGTGAAATTGGAAGAGAAGTAGGTATCGCCTTAACAATAGTAAAAAACGAGAAGAAGCAGCTGAACTCACTGTTCCCATTAGAGCTGCCCCTGTTATGCCTCCAAATAGAGATCCCTTGCTTCCTGACTTTGAATCTGCGACCACAATGGAAGGAGAAATGTAACAACATAAAAATAGCAGAACAGAAATTACTCCAGAAAGGCTTTAATATTATCAAAATTGATGCTAGAAAGCAAAACATAGTTGAAAAATTCTGAGTCAAAACGGTAACCAAAAAGGGAAGGGGAGGAAGAGAGAAATTGAGGAGAACCAACAAGCAAAAAGACCGCCGCCAAGAAGGAGGAGACCGTAGGCGGCAGAGGTGGCAGGAGCGATGTCTCCCAGTTGAGAGTTGCAGGAGAAACGACGATGGTGTCTGAATTGGGGTTTGTTAAAACTTAAGGCAACACTAGCTGCACTAGCACTAGCTGAGATGAACATAGAGCATCTCTCTTTTCTTCTAATGGTAACATGATGGGAATGGAAACCGCTGTTAGAGACTTGAAAACATCTGGAATAATGTCCATTGAAACAAACCCTATCTGCTGCTGTATCTGTAGCTGTGTCACCTGAAATTGTTAAGAACAAAGAGGAAGACATCCTCTTCTTTTCTTCACTCTCACCGTTCTATTTTCAGTTTCGCTGTCTGGGCGAGCACGGCTGATTGGCAGAAATAGCAATCCGTTGCCATTCTATAAACACCGAAACAAATTAGCAAAACAATTAATCTATAACGATGCATGTACATATTACATAACAATTTGATATTGACATATTTCTAATCTATAAGACATGTTATATGATAATATGTTATTACAATTAGTTTATATATTTAAATTTAACATTATTATTGGCTCATTTCTAATTATAACTATAAAATAATAAAAATAAATTACAAATTAATTTATGAACTAATCTCTATGCCTTTTGTAATTTGCTCATTCATCTCCATGTTGTCCCACCATTTTGTAACACTTTACAAAAATGCATAATAAGAAAATTTTCCTGTTAGAAGAAGAAGAAATGAGCGAACTTGTTCTGCTTTGTTCAAGCTATATCAATGGAAAATAGAAATTCATGTTGAATGAAGAGGTTTTCTTGTTTTGCTAATGAGTTTCTAATTGAATTAATGTTTAATCAAGTTGATTATGCTTCTGGCTCAAAAGCGTTGGGGGATCGCTTCATCTTAAAACACTTTAATACATTAGAAAATGGTACTTCAAATTACATATACTTAATAAATATTGTTGTTTGAAACATATTTTCGTATGTGAAAGTACTTCTACAAAAAAAATATTTTATAATATTTTTATGTACATAAAAATATATTTTAAAATATGTGCAGAAAATTTCTAGAAAAATAAATATGATGTAATTATAAATTAAAGTATATTTATCTTAGTGTATCAAAATGATTTTAATCGTAAACACTAACCAACAGACCGCCTTAATTTACGTGGAGCCAATTTGTTTCGGTGTTTATAGAATGGCAACAGATTGCTATTTCTTCCAATTAGTCATGCTCGCACAGACAGTGAAACTGAAAATAGAACGGTACTGAGAATGAAGAAAAGAAGTGGACGTCTTCCTTTTTGTTCATAACAATTTCAGGCGGCACAGCTACAACTACAACAGCGGATAAGGTTTGTTTCAATGAAAATTATTCCAGATGTTTTCAAGTCTCTAACAACGGTTTCCATTTCCATCATGTTACTATTAGAAGAAAAGATAGAGATGCTCTTTGTTCATCTCAGCTAGTTCTAGTGCAGCTAGTGAGCGTGAGTACGTTATGAACAGTTTTGAACTCATGATTGTTCGGTGCTTGCTCCCTCCCTCCTCCCTTCTTGGAAAAAATGCTAAGTCTCTCCCTCTCCCTATCTCCCTCTCTCCCTATATGCTTAGTGAAACGCTAAGCCTCAAAGCCTAGTATGGGCGAGGATCAGTGCGTAGAGGACACATCCAACCCACCAGAAAGAGCATCTATAGTAGTTTCCTTTCTAAGACATCCACACAGTGTTCCATAAGTCAATCATATCAATCCTTGTAATGTATCAATGAAGACATTTAATGTTTTGCCTAATAGGAGAAGAAGTGGTCAGTCATGGTACTCTCAGCTTCACCTAGGGAGTCCATCACGTCGACTTCCCTACAATGTAATCAAGCGTATTGAATATGTTTGATCCAATATGATTAGAGAGAGCTCTATGTGATGTACTATGACAATGACAAGGTAGCCTATAACAATGACATCATGACACCTCAATTAGTACAATAATCAAGCTAATTGAAGGATTCAAAGTTACTATGATGAATCGTATTAGTGCACTGACCTTCCTTGACCTCAGACGAGGACAGCTCACTCCTTTATTTTATCATCCAAGACAATAAATAACAGTATTCAATAAGTATGCAACCACCACCCCATTAAATGAACTAACTTAAACTTGTAAGAGGTAAAAGAAGACCAATCATTCTTCGGTATTTGTGTTACCTTTCCCATTTGTAAGTTAGAAGAATGAGAATAAAAAATATCCCTAATGACATCTCCTCTTCCAAAATTTACCATCAACCTTTCACAAAAAATATTACTAAACATATATTTTAATTTTACCCACCTTACGATCTCTTAGCCTACATGTCATGGTCTCAAATAAAATATCTTGAAAAAAACAATATTCTCTACTTGCATAATAAGAAAATTTCCCTATTAGAAGAAGAAGAGATGAGCGAACTTGTTATGTTTTGTTCAAGCTATATCAATGGAAAATAGAAATTCATGTTGAATGAAGAGGTTTTCTTATTTTGCTAATGAGTTTCTAATTGAATTAATGTTTAATCAAGTTGATTGTGCTGAAGGCTCAAGAGTGTTGGGGGAGTTTTCTGTCTTTTTTTGGCTCATAGTTATTAGTTGAGGGTATTTTGGACTAGACTACGAGTGAGTGGGGCAACGTTTCGTCTCGAAACATTTTAATACATTAGAAAATGTTACTTCAAATTACATGTACTTAATAAATATTGTTGTCTGAAACATATTTTCATATATGAAAGTACTTCTACAAAAAAATATATGTTATAATGTTTTTAAAAAAAAAATTTATGTACATAAATATAGTTTTAAAATATGTGCAAATAGCTCGTAGAAATATAAATATGACATAATTATAAATTAAAATATATTTATTTTAATGCATAAAAATGATTTTAATCATAAACACTGACTAACTAACCACCCTTAATTAAAATATTATTTTTTTCAAGATATTTTATTTGAGACCATGACATGTAGGCTAGAGATTCTAAGATGGGTAAAATTAAAATATATGTTTAGCAATCTTTTTTGTGAAAGGTTGATGGTAAATTTTGGAAGAGGAGATGTTATTAGGGATATTTTCGATTCTCATTCTTCTAACCTACAAAGGGGGAAGATAACACGAATACCGAAGACGAGTGGTCTTCTTTTATCTCTTAGAAGTTTAAGTTAGATCATTTAATGGGGTGGTGATCGCATACTTATTGAATGTCATACTTGTTATTTATCGTCTTGAATGATAAAATAAAGGAGTGAGCTATCCTCGTCTGAGGTCAACGAAGGTTAATGCACTAATAAGATTCGTCTCCAGTAACTTTGAATCCTTCAATTAGCTTGATTATTGTACTAATTGAGGTGTCATGATGTCATTGTTATAGGATACCTTGCCATTGTCATAGTACATCACGTACAGCTCTCTCTAACTACTGGATCAAACATATTCAATACGCTTAATTACATTCTAGGGAAGTCGGCGTGATGGACTCCCTAGGCGAAGCTGAGAGGACTATGGCTGACCACTTCTTCTCCTATTAGGAAAAACATTAAATGTCTTCATCAACACATTGTAAGGATTGATATTATTTACTTATGGTCACTAGGTGGACGTGTTAGGCAGGAAACTACTCTCGATGCTCTTTCTTGTGGCGTGGATGTGTCCTCTGCACACTGGTCCTCGTCCATATTAGGCTTTGAGGCTTAGCGTTTTCACCAAGCAGAGAAGGAGGGAGGGAGAGGAAGAGACTTAGCGTTTTCACCAAGCAGGGAGGGAGGGAGCGAAAGAGAGCAAGCATTGAACAATCATGAGCTCAAACCACTGATAGAGACTTGAAAACATCTGGAATAATGTCCATTGAAACAAACCCTATCTACTGTTGTAGATGTAGCTGTGTCGCTTGAAATTATTAAGAACAAA
Organism: Datisca glomerata; assembly: GCA_003255025.1. NCBI lineage: Eukaryota > Viridiplantae > Streptophyta > Magnoliopsida > Cucurbitales > Datiscaceae > Datisca > Datisca glomerata. Next base: position 616,698 of record QANY01001536.1, read on the forward strand.
GAGGAAGACATCCTCTTCTTTTCTTCATTCTCTATAGTGTTCTATTTTCAGCTTCACTGTCTGTGTGAGCACAACTAATTCGCAGAAATATCAATCTGTTGCCATTCTATAAACATCGAAACAAATTGGCTCCACGTAAATTAAGGGCGGTCTGTTGGTTAGTGTTTATGATTAAAATCATTTTTATGCACTAAAATAAATATATTTTAATTTATAATTATGTCATATTTATTTTTTTACGAACTGTTTGCACATATTTAAAAATATATTTATGTACGTAAAAAGTATTTTAAAAAAATGTTATAACATATGTTTTTTGTAGAAGCACTTTCACGTATGAAAATATGTTTCAAACAATAATATTTATTAAGTACACGCAAATTGAACAAACATTTTCTAATGTATTAAAGTGTTTCAAGACGAAGCGTTGCCCCACTCACTTGTAATCTAATCCAAAATGCCCTCAAGTAATGACTATGGGCCAAAAAAGGACAGAAAACTCCCCCAACACTTTTGAGGCTTCAACACAATAAACTTGATGAAACATTAATTCAATTAGAAACTCATTAGCAAAACAAGAAAACCTCTTCATTGAGCATGATTTTCTATTTTCCATTGATATAGGTTGAATGAAACCGAACAAGTTCGCTCATTTCTTCTTTTTCTAACATGAATTTTTCTTATCACGCATGTAGAGAATATTGTTTTTTTCAAGATATTTTATTTGAGACCATGACTTGTAGGCTAAGAGATTCTAAGATGGGTAAGATTAAAATATATGTTTAGTAATCTTTTTTGTGAAAGGTTGATGGTAAATTTTGGAAGAGGAGATGTTATTAGGGATATTTTTTATTCTCACTCTTCTAACCTACAAAGGGGGAAGGTAACACGAATGTCGAAGAGCAGGTGGTCTTCTTTTACCTCTAAGAAGTTTAATTTAGTTCATTTTAATGGAGTGGTGGTTGCGTACTTATTGAATTTCATACTTGTTATTTATCGTCTTGGACGATAAAATAAAGGAGTGAGCTATCCTCGTCCAAGGTCAAGGAAGGTCAGTGCACTAATCTGATTTATCTTAGTAACTTTGAATCCTTCAATCAACTTGATTCTTGTACTAATTGAGGTATCATGATGTCATTATTATAGGCTACCTTGTCATTGTCACAGAACATCACACAGAGCTCTCTCTAATCTTAATAGATCAAACATATTCAATACGCTTGATTATATTCTAGGGAAGTTGGTTGATGGACTCCCTAAGTGAAGCTGAGAGTACTATGGCTGACCACTTCTTCTCCTATTAGGCAAAACATTAAATGTCTTCATGGGCACGTTGCAAGGGTTGATATGATTGACTTATGGGACACTGGGTGGACGTCTTAGGCGGGAAAATACTCTCGATGCTCTTTCTGGTGGCGTGGATGTGTCGTTTGCGCACTGGTCCTCACCCATATTAGGCTTTGAGACTTAGCATTTTCACCAAGTAGAGAGGGTGGGGGAGGGAGAGACTTAGCGATTTCACCAAGCAGGGATGGGGAGGGAGAGCACCAAGCAGAGAGAGGGGGAGGGAGAGGGAGAGACTTAGTGTTTTCAGCAATGTACTCATGGTCACTTTTGTCTTTCACTCCAAGGGTCACCTTAGGCTTCAGTCAATTCTTGAGGGATATGTAATCACGCTCTTATAACTTTAGTGTGTGAATATAATATGAATGATGGTTGAAAAAATAATGATATGTAAAATAAAAAACACTTTTTGTTATATTAGTGCAAAACAAATTTGTTCGTGTAATCCGTTATCCACTCAATAAAACCACAGCTCAGTCGTGTGTCTGTATTTTTGTCTCCTTTTTTCTGTCATAATTCTTCCTTATAATTGTAATCGGCTACAAGACTGTGCTTTGAGTATCTCTAAAATGAACGTGCCTTGGGTCTTATACGAGAAAACAGAGGAGTTTTAAATGGAAGATTATTGAATAGCTTGGGGAGTAAATTATAACTTCAGAAATTTGGAGTTTAAAGTGTAAGTTAATAATAGTTTTAGGCTGAAAAACATATTTAACCAATTTCTAAAGTTAGTATTTTAGACATTTTCTCAATTTTCGAACTGAAATTTAAAAGCAATTTCACAAGCCTCCACTCCAGCAGTCGGCCGCCTGGTTGGGAGTAGGAGATATTAGTAGAAGCAAGAAGCGGGGGTGGATGTAGTAGAGATGTGGTTTTCTGTTAGTCGTAGTTTTCTTGGATTTAATGTCGGAGCAACAGCAGGAGGATTACGTTCCTCTTCCGTCATTTCGAACACCATTGTCAGGTACTTCTCAAGGAAACGGGCAGAGAATCTTAGAAAGATCAATCCGAAGGTGACCCCTCAGGAAGCATCTGTAATTGCTCACGATCTCTACGGTCTTATCAAGCAAAACGGCCCTCTCACTGTTTCCAACACTTGGGTTCATGCCAAGGTTCCGTCTTTCTGAAATTGCCCCATTTTTTTTTCTCTTTATCTGATAATGCTCTGTTGCTTCTCATTGCTGGAGATTAGCTATTATTTATTTTTCAACTCTAGTTTATGCGATTCAAAATTGCCCATAAGTTGTTACCGTTCAAGTTGCCATTCGTTGTTAAATGAAAATCGAAGTTTGATTAATAGGACACTAAGCATGACGATTACTGTGGCAATTAGCTGATGGTTTGATACGATAAATCATAAACCCCATTTTGTGTAATTGTTTAAAAAAAATCCTCACTTTTAAGAAGATTCACATTCATAGAGGGAAATTATGTTTGTCTTACTATTTTTTTCTTTGTTTGAACGAAATTTACGCATACGTGGTGAAAATGAAGATAAAGTTTGGTAATGACATGATCATACCTCTAATAGCCATGTTTTTTCCCTTGCCTTAGCTATGCGAATTTCTTACACAATCTAATCATAATTTCATCAGGTCTTACTTCACATATTTTAGAGAACGCTTTTAACAAAGTTTCCCATATGTTTACCATTTGGAAGTCTGTTATTTTCCATGTTTAGTTTATATTCTCTCTCCCTCAGATGTAGTATATGCATTTTTTCCTAATTCACCACCATTCCGAATCACTGATGAGTTTTGTTGGATCTTTGAGTTGTGGTGAATTCTGGTCAAGACTCGAACTCAATCATCATACGGTATTTTCCCATAATTCTAAACGACTTCTATCAAGCATTTCATCCTTTGAAATTGAATTGAATGCTCCTAGTGTTTATAGTATCTTTCTGTTCCCCCTTGTTCTAAGCAATCCTCTTCCTTTTTCCTTGCCCCATTGTTCTAGCTCAAAATCTTACGTAGAAACTGTATAACTTGATTTATTTTCTACAACTTATCTATTTGTTTTTTCAATTTGATAGTAAGTTTAGAGATTAACCTTGTTGTCGATCAAATCAGCAGATTCTTTTTTTATCATAGTTGTTTTCAAAATTGCGTTCTTTATGCACTGGTTGCATCTTAAAAACTAGAAAATTTGAAAAAAAGGAAGATTTTGGATTTGTAGTTTAGAACTTTTATAGGTGTGAAATTTTTCATTTCAAATTTCCTTCTGCGACTGACACTTGACACTTCCTTTTATTTATCTTCATGGTTTACCTCTTGCGTCAAAGTCAGATATTGTTCTTTAACAGTCTATTTGTTTACTTTAAGATGCCATCATGATGATGACTGCAATTCTCATCAATCTCTTATCGTAATGAATGGGTGGTTCCATCTGTTAAGATGAGTCATTTCTGAATATACGCATTTCACCGCTTTATTCAAGATGAGCGCGGTGCTGTGATATATAATCTGTACATCCATGTAGTATGAGTTGCATGGTATTAAGGAGCTGGTACAGGTGCCCTAAATGAAATATAATGTGCAATATATATTGTTTTGTTCCTAAATTTGCTGTAATTAAAATTTCTCAAATTGTCAAATGTTACAACTGCCTTCATTATTATGTGTGATTTATTATCTGTGACAAAGAAATATTCTCACGTGCTATTTGCTGAGCTGGTGACTATAAAATCAGCAAGAGATTTTGCCTATGCTGGCCATAGCATTAAGAAATTAATGTCTGCTACTTCTCCATAACAGGAAAATGATATTGGTGGATTGAAAAGCAAAACACACTTGAAGATATTGCTCAAATGGATGAGGGGTAGGAAGATGCTGAAGCTGTTTTGCAACCAAGTCGGTTCCAACAAGAAATTTCTGCTTTCGACATTGCCAGAGGAACCTAAAACTGACCAATTAGACAGTACTCCAGAACCAAAACTTCAAAGAGAGAAGAAGCCTTTAGCAAAGGGGAGGAAGCAATCAAAATAAGGCGTTACCCTGGATTTTCTGTTGCTTTTCTATGTTCATCACATTTTTAACTGCTTGTTTGTTACCCTGGAACCAATGCAAGCATACGATCTCTTACTAGATAAGGCTTGAGAACTCAATGCAACCATTCGATCCAGTGTGTTAGTTTTTTTGTCTTCTGCAGAAGTTGAGGATGAAGTTGGACTTTCAAATATTTGGAGATAGTTTTTAGGTTTTCTTCCAAATAACGAATATAAAGATTATGAGGGAATATGATCTTTCTTTGAGAAGTTTATCCTTAATTTCTGTACTTTCAGGAGGTATTTCCTACGGGTTTGTGATAAAATTTGTTTGGATGGAAAAAGTTACGAAGCTTAGAAGATTGCTAGAAAGTCCCCTCACAATACATGACACAAAAAAACAGTATAATGTGCCAAGTAATATAGGATATTTTTGTTAGTCATGACAATTAAGAATAATTTTCCAAATTATATAGGATTTTACACTGCAAAAATGGCTGATTTTTGGCTAGTCATGACAATTAAGAATAATGTGCCAAATGATAAAAGATTTTAGTAGCCAATCTCAAGTAGCATCATTAATATTGATAATAGTTAAAATGTTTTTTTTTCTCATTAAACAATGAAATCCAAGCAGGCATGCCAACTCTCAAAGGGCTCCAGAGTCGAACAAGTAATGATGGATGGTACAGGGTGAAATTAAAGTTTGGTTCAAGTGATAAGAGGGGTAGCTCAAGCTCAAGTTGATACCCAAACAAATAATAGTACAAGTAAAATAATAAACGGAAAAAATCAATACAAAAGTAAAATGAAACTAAACAAAAATCCCATAAATCTCCTCCTAAGGGTACCCCACCCCATCCCCTCACACCCAGAAATCACATTACCATCACTCAAAACTAGATTACATCTGCTATACATAGTTCATATTGAATCCCAACCAACAAACATGGAAGTCCTTTAAAATACAGTATTCTCATTTTTTTTCTTTTCTTTTTTCCTAGTCATCAACTGGCAACACCACATCCGTTCCAATCTTCTTCGCATTCATCTTCATCTCCCAGCTTGTACTCACTGAAGTGATTAACCTTGAATTTCCACTCTCCTTTGATTGGATCATACGATACAAACTCAGCACTTTGATCTTCTGCCTTCCGCTTTAGCATCTCCTTGTACTTCTCAACTTTTGGCCCTTCTGTATATTGCCGCCCGATTTTCTTATCAAAACACTTAATGTTGAGCAATGTAACCACAGCAGGCTTATTGAGACCTTGTCCAACAGGAGGTTTCTTGCTTTCATCCATATACACAATTACTTCACGGTTATTGAACTGAATGATGGACTCCAAATCAAGCCGTCTAATATCTGTTTCACCGATGAATTTGATGCTTCCATATCCATAGCGTCCAACCACAAAGTCTTTGACATGACGGCAAAACCCAGGTTCAGCCCTCTCCTTGGCAGCCAATTCTTGTATTTTAGGCTCTGTGTAGTAATCAGAATGACGCAGCTTTGGCATTAAAGCCTCAATATCAGCACCATGCTCATACACAATGGCAGCCTCACCAGCTCTATGCCCACTAAGAGTCATATAAGTATCCCCGTTTTGTACAGAATGGTCTTCGTGGATTCCATTAGTTTTCTGTTCGACTTTATCAAGGTGATCAGCCTCTTTTGCAGGACTATCCGAAGCGTGATTTCCTGCAAAAAAGAAGAAAGAAGATAGCCCAGATTTCTTGGTCGGTGAGCAAATAACACAAACTAAAGTCTGTCATCATAATTGAAAAAAATGAAAAATGATTCTTTTAAAAATTCATGTTGTTTAGAAGATAAATCTCAATCTCAAAGCTATCAGTATATAGGAACAAAACTTCATTGGATCCCTATAAATATGTCTTCATTTGTGAAGAACATGCTCACCGTTCATATCCCTTCGACTCTCTGAACCTGAAGGAATATTTTCTTCAGACATTTTCCCTACAAAAATAATTGGACTGCAAGTGTCAGCCATGGCTTACCATGCTGGATAGTTGCCGGGGGGAAGGGTTCTGACGTAAGGGAAAAAACATGCCATACAAACTTATTTATACAAAAAAGTTGTGTCAATGACCGGCATTAAATATTTACACAAAAAAGTTTAGTGTCAATGACCGGCAATAAAATTGGCCTTGTACTAATCATAAAATCAGTCAACTCAAATTCAACTGTAACATAAGTCTATCATCTGGATGCAATTTTAAAACGCGTACACAAGTGCACATGTGGATGCACACAGACGCACGGAGACAGACAGGTATTTACTGAACCTATGTCACACCAATGTGGTGATGTGACATCTAAAGACTCAAAGTTGCAGGAGCCTAATCCGCAATAATCTGGACACATCTCTTAAGCTAGAGTCTCAGTTTTGGACAAATTTCAAGACTGACAATTTCCTCATAATCTCGAACAGACATCAAACATTTGACAATATTATGGCAGTCAATATGTGGTCACCTATATGTGCAACATTCCACGAGTCCAACACACTAAGATGTGTATACAGAGATTCTGGAAATTTTTTGTTCTTTGAATATTTCGACATCCACGTCATTGAGCACATTTAACTTAAATATTCCTAAATTAGAGCAAAGCAAAAATCTGGTATTGGTCGTTTCCAAAGTGAATGGAGAGAACTGATGGAGGGAAAAATACTTCCATAAACGTGTGTACTCGGAATTTTTTAAAAGTCGAAACTAAAAAAATGTGTCCGTAAGGAATCTATCCTAAATTTGAGGGCAACTGTGTCTGAGCGTCTGTTTCTTAAGCATCAGTCTCATATTTTTCTCCGTGTTTTTTAGGGACTTGAATGTGATTAATAGCAAAAGTGAAAAGAACAAATTCATTTTGAGACTCGCAAATAATAACAAATTGCTTTTGACAAAGGCCTCGAGATATCTACCATTCACATGTGTTGCAGATGTATCATTCAAAGGAGATGCTTTCTCAGAACTAGCTCTAGAAGGCCATTGTTCTATGGGGCGGATGACTAGAGCTCTAGGGTTCTCTCTGGGAACGAAGAGAGCATCCGCCTTAGGTGTACTGGGTGTTTCTTCATCTTCACTATAAAAAGGAACCTGCATATGACAAGAAAGAAATTATGAGGAATGCCGAATTATCCAAAACCAAAGACTACATTTTCACTTGAAGCTTTAAAGGCACCTTTAGACCATCATTCTTCGGATGATATTTCCTAGCAGACAGCCTAATCCGTCTTTGTGACAGGTGTCGAGAAGTCAACAGGGATGATATTTTCACAGGAGCAGGTTTGTCGACAACCTGATTTACATATAAGAAAATCAAGTTGATGTTCAACGGTAGAGTTGCACTGAATCTAATTTAATTTTCATATGGTATACGGCCACTGACGTAGAATGATGAACCATAAAATGTTTAAGGTTAGCTCCTATTTACCGGCATGTTCGAAATACCATATTGGATTGAAGGTGCATTTCCTGCTCGACCAATAGACATTTGTGGCATCGCAGGTAGTGTTCCAAAGGGATTTGTAACTGGTGCTGGTTGTAGAACCATAGAACTCTGAGTGGCAGACCTGTAAAAGAAGAAGGCACCTTAAGAACTCCAAACTAATAAAATAACAGAAACTTCCACTGTAGAAGCGGATCAAAATAAAGCAAAACAAACAAAAAACTTGTTAAAGAGAGCACAAAGTCTAGCCAATAAAAAGATCCCACTCTTCTATCAACAGAATTGAGATCCAAGATCATACCATCCAACAATACCAATCCCTATTAATATAAACCTTGATTACGCATTATTCAGACATTTATCATGTTCTTATAAACAAAATATTAGTCAAACGTTTAAAAACTACAAAATAAAGAAATAGATTATCTTTTTTCTCCTTTTTTTATTGAGAGATTATCTTTTTTCTCCTTAATATATAATATAGAAATAAGTCAAATTGAAAACATGTACAGACACCCTACTTCAATCCAACCAAACTGAAAACATCACATGTTATCTTTGTTGACAATTATTTTTTTTGTTTCTATGTTTCTTCATAGCATTTACTTCTAGTTCTTTAATAGGAAACTGAAGTAGAGTTGTTCTGCAATATATCAAGAACCCATCATTTTCGAATTAGCCATACCATTAGTTCATGAATTCAAACACGATTTTTATCTCTATGAATGTGAATAAAATGGATATAGGAATAGGATGGAAATAAGAAAGAACAAAGTAGATCTTTTTTTTCAATTGTAATTTTTTTGGATAAGAAACGATTTGTATTAATAGAAAAAGATATTTACAAAGTTCGGTGGATGGGAAGTCCAACCCAAACCAAAAAAACCCAACTAAAACTCAAATCAATCTTTACAAGCAGCTAACCAGTCCGCTCCGTACTTATACGAAAACAAAGTAATTTTTTTTCACAAACAAGTTTGTTTTTCACGAACAGAAAATGATATCATAATTTCTAAATTAAAAGTTGATAAGATATTTTTTCCTTTTACCTTAGCAACCTATTTGAATATTTTATAAATGCTCCTAACGTAATAAACCACTTTTTAAAAAGAAACTGAAATCTAATACAAGTGAAGGAACAGAGGATAAGAAAGCAACCAAACTCCAAAATACCTATCAATCTATACAAAAACTTTTCGATCGGATTAACAAAAACAAAGGGAATAAATTAAAGTTTATAGTTGTCGAAACCCATATAGATGCTAGAAATATAGATTTATCCTAAAGGCTATCTTCTTCTTAAGAAGAGTCTTAGAAAGTTCTTCTATTTCTCTCCCTATGAATGGTCCAGCAAATGGAAAAAACCGTTGAGGCCGATTAAGAATTTCCTTTCCCACCAAGCACTCTCCCGATGGAAAGAACTGAAGACATATTCATGATGAGCTCAAAAGTTTGTTCCAGGGTGGACCCAAGAGAACAATGATTGCACAAGTGACCAATGAAACAAACCACATGATTAACAGGTTTAGCTAGGTTTTAACTACTGAAAATCTGATCAATTAGACCCTGATACGAAAAGGTAATCTTCCTATTCCAATAGGGGCACATATTTATATCTATAATACTTAAAAGAAATACATAGAAAAGACTCGACATACGGTTGTCCGTAGTTACTCTGACCAAAAATGCTTGACACGCCACCAAAGCCGCTTGTACCAGCTACAAGAAGGAAAGAAGTCAAGTCAGAGAAAAAGGAGATAAATAAAGGATATATACTAAACAATCATGATTAACTGTAGGAACCTGATGGTGTCTGACCAAAGTTGCCGAAACCAAATGCACTGGCTGTTTGTGTTTGAGAAGGTTGAAAAGGTGTGGAGAAAGAGGCCTGAAGTAACATATTTAACAGTAAGTATTAACTAAATATCATTTACCAAGCAGCAACACAGCCAAAATTCAGAAGGTAGAAAGCATGGGTTTAGTCAAACATAATATAAAAACTTAAGGAGAAAATCACTTCCAATAAACACCCACCATGTAATAAAGCAAGAATTGAGCTCAAACTAGGGACACTGTTTAAATCAAATTGCAATTTAAATGGAAATTACTGAAAGAGAAAATGGAAAGGACAGAAGTCAACCCTTCACATAACTTCTTACGGTTTAAACTAGACTACAATTGTTTAAACTAGAGAAAATGATATTCCTATATTTGAATGTCTCCGTATTTCTATCCCTTTTAATGTTTTAATTTGCAGTAGTCACTGTCAGTTCTAAGGGAGTTATATCTTTTAGACCTTACTGATAATTAAGTTTTGAGTTGTGACTTAATTTATCAGTAAGTTGGAGTTGTACCAACTATGAGTTTGATCATTTAGAAAAACCTCAACAGTTTTCTCTCTCCTTCAGTTGAAACTGCAAGAAAATTGCATTAAAAAACTGAAGAAAATCTAGAGGTTATCATAGTTTCTCGATAGTAATAAATATTACGTCGCATCTTTTGGCATTTACAAATTTTTGCTATAGGAACTGAAAATGGTTTTAGTGAGAACTCTGCTCATATGTTTTTTATTATACAAATCTGCTCGTGTCAATCAATCAAAGTATTGTCCTATTATCTTCTAAAATACAAGTCTGGAAAAAAATGGTGGAAGCTGCACAATAATATGAGAATCGTGTTGACCGTCCCCAAAACTAACCATAGCACCTTAACTTCCCAGGGAGTTAAATGCCAGAAGAAAAAGGATAGCATGAGAGTTGGTAAACATAAGTTAATAACTAAAGCAATCCACCCTTAATCTTATATATTGAACGTAAACACTTAAATATAAAGGAAGAAAAAAACAACAGCAATCTAATATCATCCAATTGGCCTACTCATTTCCCCCTTCCATTAATCTATTTTCTTTAATAAAGTAACTTACTGAAGATTGACCGAAAGCCACTGGATTGCTCGAAGGCATAAGCGATGGTGTACTGGAGAAAAGGTTGCCCCCAAACCCAGAGGAAGGAGTAGGGAACAAGCTTGACTGACCAAAAGTATTTGTATTCTGGCCAAAGGTGGAGGTAGCCTGTCCAAAAGCAGAGCCAGTCTGCCCAATTGAAGGTGTAGTAGATTGGAACAGAGGGGATGACTGAGTGTTACCGAAACCTATGCTGGAAGCAAACCCAGGAGTAGTTCCTGAAGCAGTTGTAGAACCAAAGGTAGACTGCGACCCAAAAGCTGGTGTGCTGGATGAACCAAAGAAAGATGGTGCGCTTCCAAATGGAGCAGTCGATGTCGATAAAAATGAAGGAGTTGAAGCTGAAGCAGTTGATGCAAACAAATTGGATGAAGAGGAAGGAGCAAATGCTGAAGAACTGAAAGAAAACGTGGATGTGGCTCCAAAACCTGAAGTGGCAAAGGATGAAGTTTTGGGGGCAAATGGATTGGACGTTGTAGTGGTAGAAAAAGGATTTGCAGATGATTGTCCAAACGTAGGAGAGGGCGTTAAAATGTTTGATTGTGTAGTAGATGAATTAAAGCCCATCCCTACAGCAGCCTGTCCCGCTGGAAGTGGTCCACCTGAAACATGAAATCATAAATTTAAGATCACTCATCAATGGTTTTAAGAAGTTCAAAAAGTTCTCTTTTTCCTTTTATCTTTCTTGATGATCGGAATGGGAGAGTTCAAACCCAGTTTGTGCATGTACCAGAAATCTTAGGCTCACTCTTATCACTGAGCCACGTCCTGCCGGCTCAAGGAGTTAATTTAAGATATTATCAACACTAACCTTTGTCTCCCAGTTGATAATCCTCCCATCTCAACTCCTCATGGCTTTTATCTTTGTAAATGGGCATGGCTGATATTGACTCTAACTTCCCCGCTCCTTGTGTGCCGCCATCTGGTTCAGGTGTTGGTGTGTAGGCAGCTACCCGGCTGCCTCCGCGTTGAGTGCCGAAAGCTGGCTGCCCAAAGCCAGTGTTCCCAAATGTTGGTGTTGTAGACTGGGCCCCTGCGTGATAATAGCTCACAAGAACGAAGAAGTTAAGCAGTTGAAATAGGATTACACATGAACTCCAACGGGAAAGCATACAAAAATACTTTTTTAGATGTATGTCACAGAAATAACCAACTTAATCCCAAACTATAAAACTAATCAAATATCAGTCTCACCAAATGGAGAACTCTGGTTACCAAAGGGAGATGAACTAGTACCAAAAAGGCTGCCACCAAATGCAGAAGTTGACTGACCAAAAGCTGGGTTAGACCCAAACCCAAAGGTTGGAGAACTAGATGCCCCAAAAGCAGGAGGGTTGGAGGCTCCAAAAGCAGGAGCACTTGAGGCCCCAAAAGCAGGAGTACTTGATGTACCAAATGCAGTGGTGCTCGATGAACCAAAAACAGGGGTGCTTGAAGCACCAAATGCTCCTCCAGACGCAAAAGCAGGGGCACTTGACACACCAAATGCACTGCCAGTGCTGCCAAATGCCAGCGTCGAAGTCGAACCAAAAGCAGGAGCGCTAGAAGCACCAAAAGCTGGAGAACCTGTGGCCCCAAATGTCGGGGTGCTCGTAGATCCAAAAGCCGGGGTACTAGTAGCACCAAACGCTGGGGCACTTGTTGAACCAAAGGGAGGAGTGCTGGTAGTACCAAATGTGGACTGACTGGTTGCACCAAAAGGTGATGAAGAACCAAAGATACTGCTGCCAAATGCAGGCTGAGACTGTTGATTTGTGCTCCCAAAAGGATTTACTTGATTTTGAGTAGATCCAAAGCCTCCAAAACCAGGCTTTTGACCAAAAGCAGAAGATCCTGTTGGACAATAGAGAGCCATCAGAATTTAACTGAAAAATGTAAGCCTAGGTAGTAAACTGAGGTGTACATCTGGAATTAAAAGAAAGACGGTCTTTAGAGATAAGAAACACACAATGACCTTGTAGAGGACAAGCAGTGCAAAACTGTACAAAGAAGCATACTCATGTAGGCAACTCTTTCCTCCAAAATAATGTTGTATTTCTTCTTAAAATAAAAGATAATCATCCACTCAGTCAAAAGCGCCAAGAAAGTAAGAGATGGGGAAATCGCAGTTATTCGGATGTCTGTATATTATCTTTGTAAACAAGCACAACCCCACATGATAATTAGCCATGAGGACATAATTATCTTTGTAAGCAAGAACGACCCTACATCATAATTACCGATTACAGATTACAGTAGATTGCGGTAAAATGAAATAGGAATATGCAAACTTTCTGCACAAATGGCATTGATGATATGCTATCGATAAATAATCATCTCATAAACTCGAGAAGAAGCTTAAAAAAAAATCTGAGAAACTTGAAACTAAAAAGAACCCATATACATTCTTACCACCAAATGCCGATGATGATGCTCCGAAAGCAGGTGTAGAAGAAGCTCCAAAAGCCGACCCTGTACTACCAAAAGCTGGTGACGATGACGCACCAAAGGTTGTTGTAGAAGAGAATGGTGATGAAGACTGGGTTGCGCCAAATACACCAGTTGAAGTGCCACCAAATATTGAACTCCCTGTTTGTGAACCAAAAGGTGTTGTACTTCCAAATGGTTTGGGAGCAAAGGGATTGTTACTTGCATTGCTGGTTTGCCCGAAGACGGATTGAGATGAAAATGGACTACTAGAAGTCTGCCCAAAAGCTGATAGACATTTTAAATTAGTCATTTTCAAAAAGACCAATAACAGCAGTAAAAGCAACGAGAACATTATACGTATTAAAAAGAGCTTAAAGGAGAGAAACTTTTGGTCTCCCAGCCTTTTAAGCCTCCTTAAAATATAGTACAAATTAGGGTTTTCACATTTTTCCATTTAATTCATTTACAATATGAAATTCTAAAATAGTTTGTAAAATTAAATATTGTTACAATAGTATTTAATTAGGAACTTGAATGTACGTATAGATGAATTTCAAGATCCTTTTTATACGAGGAATATTTATCCTTCCGTCAATAATAATTTGTTCGTTAGTAGTTTGTGAAACTGTATGTAACATTTACGTTATTAGCAACATGAAATTCATACAAAGAATTAGAGAAAAACATTAATATATTTTCGAATAAAAAAACTCTCTCTTAATGCTATAATGACTTGTTTGTTAGTAATTTGTGAAACTGTATGTAATATTTATGTTATTAGCAACATGAAACTCATACAACGAGCATGCTATATATAATTAGAATTCAATTATCAAATTTTTAATTTAATGCATCTTTAATCATATGCATTATGTTCGAGCATTAAAAATTCAAATATAAAATAGCTAAAATTTATATTCTAATTTCTTATTAGTCACTACATAATTAATTCTATATAAAATACGCAAGGCATGTTGTTTGAATCTAGTTCAATTTAATCTAGGAAATATTGTCAATGGCTCTTCATTGGCCAACTTTTGGACGTAGGCAATTTGGGGAGCATTTACAGTGCCATGATTATTGAACATTTTTGATAAATTTCATAAATTGATATGTTTGGAAAAGTTGATTCGTAGTAAATTACAAGATTGTAATGGAAGCTCTTCACCCAAAAAATTAATCTATGTCAAAAAAATTAATTTTGTCATTTGAGATAATCATCTTATTTTGTAGTCAATTAGCTTAAGCCACGTGTCCTAAAGAGGGATAATTTAATATTAGTTAAAAAGACTGCACAAAAGAGTTCCAAAAATGTTACTATTTTATTGTGCCTTTTAATATATTAAGGAATAAAGATTAAGGAAATTTTAAGTGATTAAAAATATGTCAAATGTCTATGTTTGTCTTTAACGTTACAAGGGGATGATATAATATACTCCCTAGTGATTTAATATTTGGTCTATAAAATTAGTCAATAGAATTTCTCAAAAATCAATTAATTAGCTACCATTTATATAATAACAATTAACATGGATTTTATTTAAGGTGCTAGCTCAATTAGTAGGTGTACTTATACTTATAAAATGATTTCTAAAATATAAATTTAATTTCTTAATTCAAAGGGAAAATTTAAACTCTTCCAAATAGTTTTAAATTTTTTTACTACTAATTCATAAATTAAAAAAATAATAAATTTTTAAAGATGACATTGAACTTGGTGGGAGATCTGCAGCTTTTAATTTTTATTTAGTTAGATATAGAATTATATATTTTTGAAACAGTGATTAATGTAGTATATCTTTTGACCCCTTTATTGTTCTGGAGGCAAAATAGGACTATTAGTGGGTAAACAATACTCATTATGGAATCAACCAGCAGCATTGCCAAAGCTCATGGAGGTGTATCCATATTTTGTGAAGTAGATGAATGTACCCGTGAAGGAAACGATCTTGACATGGAATGAAAGATTCTGGAATAATGAATGAACAAAACTCTCTGGAATCAAAAGTGGCAATAGTTTCCAGAGAAAACCAATGGACTTCTAAATTGTCCATGTGATTTAATAGAGGCTCTGAGAGATTCAGAAACCTTGAGAATTTATGGGACAAAAGTTACTTTCAGAGACGGGTATATTCCACAACTTAACTGGAAAGGACTTCTAATTTTCATATGAAGCAAGAAGAGTTTATGGAAAAAAAAAGAAAGAAAAAGAAAAGGAAATGACAAAAGTATAAGGGAATAGAGGATAATAATTACATCCAAACAGATGCTTCCCAATTAGAATAAATAAAATAACATACGGATACAGAGAAAAATTTCAGTAACACTGTCTCAAAGAGAAGCTAGGAGTCTAAGCCTCAACCATAAAATCTCTCGCTACAAACAGGTCCTGACAAAGTTTTATTTCTAATTGGAATGGGAGAAGGCATCACTCATGATAAGTAGAGAGACTACAATCACTAAGAGTCTACAACTTCAATATCTCTCTTTTTTGCTGGTCTAGACTCTTGAGGCTACCTATAGATAAGCATGTCGGACGAGAAATTTCTTATGAAGGGGTTCCAAAAATGGTCCAAATTCCACCTAATGAATTGGAAGACTAGATACCTTCCATTGAAGCCGAAAGTTCAGAAGATTCAAAACTGTGGATTTCCTTTTTATAGGGACTTTTGTATATGACAGAACACTTCTACTGCATTTAGAAAAGAGACTTGTCTTAAAATGACTAGAAGGAGAGGGTATCCACATAATCACATCATGCCCTCACGCTTGGATCTTTTTCCTATAAATACATTACAACAGACTAATCTCATAAATGTTACAATTCAGATAGTTGTTTGCTTATATATACTAAAAGCCTGGAATAAGAACTTAAATAACTCGAAAAAAAAATACTTTCTAACAGGGAAGAACAAGGAATACACTTATGTTCAATCAGATAAGGAATAGACTTACATTCAAACAGATAAGCTATAAACCAAGGCGTTGATGCTAGAAAACACAAGTCATGTATGCAATGCCAAGTGGCAAAGAAGCTAACATGAAGCACAAAATCAATATGTGATATAATCCTGCTAAATGATAAGTAAAAAATGAAAAAGAATCACATTAAGGGTAAATGTGATACAAAATCACAGTATTCAGCTTTCAAAGTGAACTAAAGCTGGCTATAGATGTCCATGATATAGAAATAAAAATCATCCGATACATCCAAGTACAACACTCTAACAAAACTATGAAGTATTTGCGAGTTTCGTAAGCAGTAAAAGTACAGTAAAATTCATTAACTTTTATCAGTAATATTACCATGAGTATGAGAAATCAGAAAAAAAAATAACGACAGAGTGATATTGATACATATTAGAATAAATTGAATACTCACGATTAGGAGAACCAAACATCCTTCCTTATAATTCTCTGCTTGAATTTGAACACTTGCTATTGATTTCAGACTGAAATGGAAATAGAACAAAACAATTAAACGAGGAGGATTAACATAGTAAATTAGCTTCAGCAAATTTGATGAATTGACACGAAAATATGACGTTTAATCACAAAAATTAAGCAACACAGATGGCACTGGCAAAGGAATGGGTTATAGCCATTGGTTGAACTCGTAGATTGTAAGTGAAGAAAACAAAAGGAAAAAAATCAGTTCAGCCATTACTTTAACTTCCATAAACAATGCCCTTATCGTTGTTTTATTGGTTATAAACAATGCCTCATGTCCGAACTGGAACTTAAGGGGACCAAAGTATGTCAGCGAATAACTAGTATGGCAAAACGTCATATACGAATATATTAGTTCATGCTAATAGTTATGCAGACAATTATCATAACAATATCATTTGCAACTTTACGTCTAATACTGTATTAAAATGAAAATCGAATCTCCGACAAATCCTCCAGAGGTTATTTGCAGTTCCAGGGACTAAGTAATCCAAACTTCAACTAAAACAAAAATGAACAGAATTTGATGTCCAGACATGGTCTGCGCCTAGAGAATGGAAGAGGTCAGAAATGAAACAAGCTCATGCTCTAACAGATTCTAAGCTATGCGAAACACTTTTCCCAAAATTAAAATACATAGACGTGAACATAGATGGCAGAATTAGGGTTTCCGAAGAAGCATATTTTACCTCAATTAGTAAGGCGTGGCACCAGATTCAATCGAGAGAGAGAGAGAGAGAGAGAGAGAGAGAGAATAGGATGTATCGCGCAGTGAAGGACCCCGAGAGACGGACGCAAACAAGGATGTGCACAAGCGTTCTTTTTGTTTCAAGTAGTTTTTACGCGTACTAATGCCCGGAATAAAAACCAATCGCTGTTGATATATTAAAATACATTTCCAGCACTACTTATATATATATATATTATAATATCAGTTTTAAAAAATAATATAATATAATAATATTATATTATCAAATTAGTTTTTTTACTTTATCTAAAACATTGTAAAACTCAATAAAAACATAATAATGAATCATGTAATATTCTTTTGAAAAACTATATGGTGTGTGATTATGTGTTATCCACATATACATTAGTCATCACTTTAACTATGTAAATATTTTAACTATGTAGAACTCGTCTTCAAAATTTGCAAGAATAGAAAACACAAACTAATCTAAGTTTAGTGTAAACTGTGTCCTTGAGATAATTTTCCTCCATCCACGGTACACAGGTGATGAGCAAATTGTCTTCTAAGATAAAATAAATTTTCATTCTTATGGAAGTTGCACTCCAATCTATAAGAATCAGCAAACGTAAGCATGATTTGTAATCGCACACGAAATTAGCAAATATAGATATGTCAAATGAGGGAGAAGAAATGAAAAACTTCATCAATCCTAAAAATGCAAATAGAGTCACTATATATCGACCGGTTCATAATCATTCAAATAGTCATTGTAACTTTTCGTATTTTATTTAAAATGATGATAATTTAAAAATCAAAGAAACAAATATTATAATTTTTTAAGTGAGTAAAAAATAGAAATATTTATTCATTCAAAATTTTCTGACATAAATAAATATAGTCAAACACACATGAAAAGTGTCAACAATTGTCATTTCTATATTATTATACCCATTTTTTGGATATCTGAAAAGACCTTTAAAGACACGTTAGAGGCTGTCCGAAACTTTCTAGTTTCTCAAGTCACATTTTTTTAGATCCTAGAATATGTTGAAACAGTCTCAAGATCGGGCACCGCGAGTCCCCTGAACCTGAGGTCGAACCCCTCAAGGAGTCCCGAGGCCACCCCTCGGGGGCTCCTTGAGGCCAACCCCCTCGAGGGGAGCCCGAGGCCGCCCTCGGGGGCACCCCGAGGACACCCCTCGAGGGCATCTCCAAAGCCACCCCTACGGGCCACCCCGAGGAAGCCCGAGGCCCAGGCACAGTTCTTCGTAGAGGGTTTTGAGGTGACCTCGGAGACTAGCCCTAGGCCAAACATTTCAGGACCCTCGAGGGTCGTAGATGGTGTTCGTCTAATTCAACTTTTATTTTGACTAAGTACCAACAGAGAGAGGTTCATACTTGAAGAGGGACTCATGGGTGGGAAATCTCCTGCTTTAGTTCAAATAGGGCACTTGGGCTGAGGTAGAAGCTTGCAGAGTATCATCGTACATATTTAATACACCTAGACCAATGGTATGAGATAAAGCATGAAGCGCGTTACCCAAGGAGTTAGTCAACCTGCGCTAAGAAGGGTGTCATCATAAGCATTTATTACTGCCAGTCTAATAGAGGTCGAGGAAGTACATTGTGAGATATGATGATAGGTTGTCCTAGCACCCAAGGTCATCACCTGATACCTCGTACCCCACTAAGCCAATTAGAGAAGCTTGAAGCTAGGGGTTGGTCCAAGGAGGCACCATTGGAGGAGAGGCCTTCTACTGTAAGAAGACCAACCCAACCCCAAGGAGTGATTTTCATCATAAATACCCTAGTAAATGCACTTTCAAAGGTACACAATAACTTTCAACTACTTTTCTACTTTTTTCTTATTCATCCCTTACTGACTTAAGCTTCAGAGGGGTAAAAGGAGACCACCCCCTTCTTCATTGGTCTCCTACTTTACCTTCCCCTATTGTAGGTGTGGAGAGAGAAGTGGAGCACATACATTGTTGGCCTGATCTCATCCCCGAGATTTAGCCGTCAACAATTGGCGTCGTTTGTGGGAACGAAAAGGTAAGCATACTTTGCCTTGTAGTTTCCAATTGAAGAGTTAAGAGAATAAGTCGAAGATCCAACCAGACAATAAGATCTAACTGAGGCCCCAACCCTTCTGTGTATTCAAGGGAGCCCCCAATTCCTGATGAAGTGCCAATCCTAATACCCCAACCAAATCGAAGGGTCAACACTCGAACCAAATCGAAGGTTCTGCATGTAGAGGCAAGTCCAAGCCCTTACCTTAGCCCTTAACCATCAGGGTTGAGCCCGTCACGTTGGGACCCACAATCCAGAGGAGGACATAAAAGATGAGGTGGAACAACAAGACCACAATGTTGGAACTGGTGCTGGACGACCCTGAGGTGCGCATATTAACAACCCACAATCTATGCATGATGCTCAATGAAAAAAGGAAGGCGCAAACCAAAGTCAAAGACACAACGAAAAGCGATTTGGGCTTAGGGGCAGAGATAAAACAACTCCGAGAGCAAATAGACGACATGAGGCGAGTTCGAGCTATGGAGGTCCCCTACTCAGTAGAGGCCCTACTTTCAGCATGCAGAACCTTCATTCATAGAGGAGATCATGCGTGATGAGATGCCCCCACGGTTTAAGATGTCGTCCATCACGCCCTACAACGACACTAGGGACCCTACTAAGCACTTGAAGACTTTCAAGACTTGGATGGAGGTCCAAGGTACCCCCGGTGGCTATTATGTGTAAAGTGTGTAAGTGTTCCCTCTTACACTAATATCATCAGCCACTATTGGTATCAACAGCTAAAGCCAGGCTCTATCTCATCATTTGGTGAACTCAATAATATGTTCATCCATCAGTTTCTAGGGGGTAGAGACCAGAGGAAGCATGCCATTCATCTCCTCACCGTCAGGCAGCATAGAGATGACAACCTACGTGACTATGTTGTCAGGTTTAATGCAGAGGCCCTAAAAGTGGAGGGATACAACGATAACATAACCCTCACGGCAATTATAAAAGGTTATTATGCTCCTTGGCAAATAAGACACCCACAAGTTTCACTAAGCTCCTTACTCGCGCCCAGAAGTACATGAGCGCAGTTGAGCTCCTAAGCTCCTAAGATGAGTGGTGAGGGAAGAAAAGACCCCATCAGGAAACAAGACCACTTGAACCAGACAAGCCATAATCTTTACGTGTAGACCAATTTGTTAACCTAAATCCATTAACAACCTCGGCAGCAGATACTAATGCAAATCGGAGATAAGGGGTTGTTGAGATGGCCAAAAAAATTGAAAGAAAGCCCAGAGCACCGAAACAAGAATAGATATTGCTTATTTCACAAAAACCATGGGCATAACGCAGCTGCATGTCATGACCTCAAGCAGGAACTCGAAAAATTGGTCCAGAGAGGGTATCTCAAGGAGTATATGGCTTCCAGATGACGAGAGCATAGCCCACCGCCACCGCGGAGGGCTGACAAGGAAACTAGATCCCCAGAAATAACCATTAGGGAAGTAACTAGGGAGCGCGATTGATATTTTAATCGATTCACGGTCTAATATAAATTTAAATTTGTAAGTATTAAAATTGAGTACATTATATCTTATTCTATTGCAAAGAAAGAAAATGAATATGCTTAGGTTTTTTTTATGAAATTTGGCAAATCAATAACGAAAGTAGACTTATCACGTGCAACGCCGTTCGTTTCTACTAGTATATTTAAAGGAACAAAAAAATATTTTTATTTAATTTTATTAAGTGAACCGGTTTAATGTATGTATAAGTATATGCATGTCAATCACATATGAGTGTATAAAATATAAATAGTAGCATTAGAATAGATTAGATAAAATCATACACAAAATATTTTTATTCTCATGTGACTTTTAATGTACTATTATTAAAGATACGTCTTTATAGATAGGCGAAATTCTTAACCAATATTTTTATTCTCATGTGACTTTTAATCTATATTTATTGATCTCATTTAATAATTTTAACCTACTCATTTTCGCAACTCACTATTATTGACACATCAATCTTTTTCAAAGTTAGTATAGCTATTCAAACTAAAATCTTAATTATTCAATTAGGTTTTCCAAATTAATTTTTTTGTCAAAATTTATAAAAATATATTAAGGTTAATTTAAGATAAAAACTTACTTAGAGTCATTTAAGATTTTCTTGATGGCCATTTAAGAAAATTTAGAATTCATGGATGGATAAAATGTTCCAAAAATGATTTTCATTGTCCTGCCACTTTTAATAGATTATAGATATAAGTGTTTTCTACTTTCCGTTTCAACCGTTCTACATTCACATTGCAACACAAATTTATTCAAACCCCTAATCCGTCTCGCAAAAACCACTGTACGGTCCCATCCAGAGAGTTTGTCACGATTTTTTTACGGGACGATATGAGACAAAATATGTAAGAAGCACACAGTAGGGGACGATATGCGGTTCATACTTTCAAAAGATCACAGAAACCCATCTTGTCATGCATTTAAAATGAAGTCATTTTGAATACCTTCCCTAAACACAAAATGACGTTGTTTTAGAGTACCCCTCTTAGATAAGTAACACTAAACGATGTTGTTTTGTTTCGTAAAGCAAAACTACACCATCTGAGAGTCCCTGCTTCACAGTTTCATATTTCATTGGATTTTGATGTTTGGAATCCAATCCTAGCACAAGTGCACAACCGACCATCGCTCTCTCTCTGCCCTCACTTTCATCTCAACCTCTTTCTCTGAAACTCTCAATCAAAAGAAGAGAGGGTTAAAGAGAAGGCATTGAGAGGGTCAAAATGGGTTCAAGATGAAACATTATAGAGCTACTTCAGGTAAAGAGTGCCACTTTTTATTTCTCTGAGTATGTGCAACACAGATATGCACCAAACACCAAACCATCTTGCACCACAGTGGACTGCATAATTTTTCTCCTTCAGTGGGATAAGATGAGACTGAAAAAATCATGTATCACATATTGTGTGACGAGATGAAAACATAAAAAAATATGTAATTGCATCCCATCTCGTGTAGTCTCTTACCTCCTATTACTCAAATTATATAAACATTATATTTTTGAAATTATTTTAATCTAGTAGTATATTATTTGATACGCTTCCAAATATCATTTAACTAAAGTTCTTGTGGAAAAAAACCTAAACAAGCTACAATTTTAGGACATGAGAAGTCAGCAGAAGATGAGAAATATATTGGTTTGGTAAAAACGCGCTAATAGCGTGTGTAGACATAAATAACATGAGGGACCATTTGGTTCAAATAAACCATGGTGGTAATCTTCTAGTATAATGAAATATACTGAAGTACTCCTTTGATGGGTGACACAATCGATTATTTATGATATCAATATTCCTATATGTTTTTTTAGATTTATAATACTTTCATTTTATTGAACCTAAGTTCAATAATTAGTCTTTGTAGATGTTGTTCCCTTATCAAGTCTAAGAGGGCATGTTCTTACACATTTTCCCTCACTTTGTACATGTCAACAAACAATTCAAAATGCATTGAGTTTTTTTAAAACATATCTTGGTCAAATCAAAGTGGTCCAAAGTATCTCCTTTTACACTTCTTGGAAACCCAGTGACTCAATCATTAGGATGTGTAAAATAGATGGTTTCCATTTTTAGAACACCAATAGACATTACATGAAAGGAAAAAAGAACTAGGTATTGTAGCTCACTTTGACGTGAAAGCATAACTTGGGTGACTGTGAAGGTGAGATTGGTATAAACGTCATCGCCAGTGCTCTAGGTCCACCCGCCAGTTTGAGTATGATCAAGGCATCGCCCTGCGAAGTCGAGGATTGTCTTGACATCAAAGGCACCTTTGACTGGTGGATGGAGGCAACCTATCAATCAAGTAATGTTCCCAAAGTTCTATCTCGTCCCCAAGGTTACACATCAACCTGACATATCCAAATACATGAAGAAATATTGGGGGTGCATTGGCCAGCGAATGGTGAGAGTTTATAAAGTTGGCGCCTGCTGATGAAATTTAAATGAGCTATCTCACCCTTTGCGTATCCAAACTCCCATTCTCTCAAGATAAGACACAGAAATGGAGCTCATTACAAATCCAAGGGAAAAGGGAAAGTTGTCACCTTTGATGGCTCACACACGAAGGCGGCTATGCCCAGAAACTATAGAGGCAAAAACCTTTGAATTAAAGGCTATTAAACTTGATGCAGGCATGATGACTGATTTCATGGTCAAGTCTACACTAGTGAAGTCTAGCAAGTCAGGGCGTAGAAAACTCAGAGCGGATGCACGGTGCATTTTCATCGAGGAGCCTATTGAGCTTACAAAGTGGAAGTACCCCCGCCAATGTGGTGAGTTCTTTTGAAAATGAACCACAACGTTCAGCTGTAAGTACAAAAGTCCTTTCTTTCTTATCTTCCCTTTTTTTAGACTAGAGTAAGCTATTTATATTTCTATATTGATGTGTACACTATCGCAATAGATTATGTACTGAATATAATAGTTTCAACTATCTTGTAGACTTCGACTGCGGAGAGTGACTTCTATGAAGGTGAAAGTGAGTACTTGAGTTTGTTGCGACGCATCCTAGGGATGATGCCAGGGCAACATCTTTGAAGGCGGCTATCCTCTCGCATGAGGGCGGAGAGCATATATGTTCGTCTTCTCTTTTTTTTTCCTTCCCCCCTTTTTTCATTTTTTTTGTCGATGGACTCTTTTCTCTTTTTTTCTTTGGCTCTTACCATTTCCTACACCTTTTATGTAGGCTCAACAATAAATGGGCTACACTAACCTTTATGTCCCAACTTCTGCTACTACAGAGGATGTTTCCGCCCTCGAGAACCGTTCTGCTACTATGTAAGAGATTCCATGAATATGAGGCTCACTATAATGTAACTTACTCTTCCTTTTCTTTTCTTTTTTTCTATTTTATGTATGCTGAGACATTATTGATGCTCATGACTTATTTCTCCTTAGGACTTCATCATACATCCTTCAATGTTATAGCCATACCCTTTCGAGGAGGGTGGTGATATGGCTCTTGCCACAAGTCCAACATTAACGACAGTGATTCCTACTTGATTTGCCGCTCCTCATCATCACCATTACTATCCGCTGAGTCCTAAACATAATGTTAACGTGCTACAATTATTTTATCAAGATATTTGTAACTCTCTTATTCTTTTTTGCCTTCGACACTTTTAACCATCTTGTTATCCTTCCGTTATAGGTCGGGAGGGAGCTCACCATGATGGTGGAAGAGTATTCTCAACCTATACCAAGGCGTCAAGGCCCTTATGTTGAAGCCATACTGACCATGGAAGAACATCAACAAGAGTCTGTTGGTGAGGGCCCAACAGGGCGTGAAATGGCAGCTTGTCTGTTGGGTTGCATAATGGATGATCTAAATGATATAGGGATTGGGCACGACTGATTCCATGTCGCCAAACACATTTGTGTCCACCACTAGGACTCTCCCGCTGCTTTATCATTACGAGGATGAGTTTCGTTGAGAAAGGAAATCAGCATGGGTTAGTGGGAAAACCCCAAGGAGTAAAGCAGCTTACAAGGCGCAGTAAAAAGGCCCGCCATGAGTCATCTCAAGATGCTCAAAGTGCTGATGAGGAAAGTTCTTGCTCGCCTTCACCAGCCCCAATTGAGTCTGACGATGATACTTCCATTGCTAACATCGACCATCACTCTATTCACTACTTAGAAGCCTTCGAGCTCACTCTTTCCCAGGTTATGGAGAAGTTTAATGGCTTGCTAATCGACTGTGACAACTTCCCTTATCTTGCTAGAGTGCCTAAGGTGCATCATGAGACTGGGTTTGAGAGATTGCAAGGGTCTTACTAGCCACACTTTTCCCGCCTTTCAATGCTAGGTGAGATTCTGTTTCTGATAGGTCGTCTCACTTACGAGGGCGTCGACGAGAGGGCCCTTGCACATCTGCAAGTGCATGAGGTTACAAAGGCGTTTGATGAGGATGAGAGAGATAGTAGCCCTCGAGAAGGAGTTATGCACCAACTCGCACGTCCTTTGCCTCTCACGTCCAAAAACGTCCTCCAATCACCCTAAAATATTCTATTTATACACCAGAGTTTGATAAGGATAAAAGTGGAGCAAAAATAGCCTAAAAAATAAATTTATCACGCGGGCGACACACGCCAGTGTTGCTGTCCAAATTTTATGCGCCACGTGACGTTGGCTCTACTATCCAATTTCTTTATGCACCAGCGTCGCCACGTTGGCCATTCTTCTCAAATCTAACATTTTATCACATTTTATTCCTCTTTTTACCTTCCCAATCTTCCAAAATCACCCCAAGTACACTTGAATATCTTACCTACAAAATAAAAATAAAAATAAACATAAATCTAGGAATAAATCTCAAAGAACCAAAAAATTAAAGCAAAAAGTGTCTAAGATATGAGTGTGAAACACACTCATCAAATACACCTAAACTTAACTTTTTGCTAGTTCTCGAGCAAAACAAAATCAAAAATCAAACAAGAAAGCATTAAACTTTAATTATTCAAAACTACAAATCAAGTGACGAAATGTTTTGACTAACTAAATATGACTTAGAGATTTCAAAATAGTGATAATCTAAGAAAAACTTATGAATTGTGATCATGTAAAATTTCAACACAAATACCAACTTTAATTACACTTTGTAAAATCCTGAGTGTGTGTGTCACCTTAAGTTGTCCAATTTTCTTAGTCTCAAATGAGTTTATGTAACCAAGTCTTCTAAAAGTGGATCTATTAATCTATAAAAATATTAGAACTCCATAGGCTATTTTTTCATGTCACTCTCCACTAATGCAGGCAAACCACAGCACTCAAGTATATTATATCAGCTCATTCTTTACCCATAGTCACACATGCATTCTAGAAATCAACGAGCTTAACCCCAACTTCTCTTGCCACACCTCCAAACTTGTCACTTTCCACCTCTTGAATTATCAACGACACCCAACCATTCTTCTTCTTTTTTTGAATTTGAATTTCTTTAAGCTCTATTTTCCTTAACGAGCTTTTAGCCAGTAGTTCCCAAACTAGTTGTTCTTAGGGTATTAGCTATTGAGACTGTTGGCTCGAGTTTTAAAATTTGATGAAAAATAAATGAACCACGAATGGTTAGTGGGCGGAAAATCAAAAAATTTCACAACAAACATTTAATCATGTTGTACATAAAACCTTTTCTATGATCATGCATATTTAGATAAACGTATTTAGAATAGGTAGAAATAATTTTATACCTTTCTTGAGTTGGAGAAATTCTAACTTGGTGGAATCCTTTTGATCGTCTCACGTTCTTCGTTCTTTAGGATATGTAGAACTTGAATCAATCTTCACACCAACAACCAATTGTAGGAATCAGAAGTATTTCACACAATGACATCTTCGGGAATTGAGTGTGGGCTCTCAAAATAACAGAGAAAGAAAATAAAATTTTTCTTCTTCCTTTGGGGTTCGGTGGCAACAGGGAGAGGGGAGAGAGAAACTCTTCTCTTGCTGTGTGTAATAACACATTGTGGTTAGGGTTTTGTCAATACATCTTAGGGATGCAACCCTAATCCCTTATACAATAATTATAGAATTTACACATATATCCACATATGTTAAAATGCTGAAAATCTCCTCCCTATGCACTGCTATCTGCGATTTTTACATCTTCCCTAGAGTCAATACTGTGTCCAAATTCATCAATCTAAATTGTTAAATTAATTTAATCCCTATCAATTAATTAATTAATTTCTTTTATTTATTAATTATCCAATAATTAGGAAATAAAAAATTAATTAATTTGAACATTAATTTTACTCTTCACTAATTTAGTGATGACATCTATCACATATGGGTTCGAGAAGTGTACCTTGGTCCAAAATACGTTTTTTGTCCAATTGATGTTATTTCTCATTCATGTCCTTATGAGCTATTTTTTAGACCGAATGGATCCACATGAATAAAGCTATGAAGTTTAAATACCCGACTAATTTATCTCCATAAATTTCTGATCTATATAATCGAGACATCGCACAACTCTACCATAGGTCTGATGCCGAATCAGCTCTAGATTCGTGCGCGTTACATTTTATGTTGGTGCTAATAAACATATTTATTTCATGGTTCAAAGAATATTTTATAATGCTAATAAACATATTTATTTCACAATATCTTATTCAATGACTCATGTCATCTAGTACCAGGCCGATTTATTTATTCACACACCCATCAATAAAACATAAGGTGATATTATTGCTATTGCATTCTCACCACGAATTTCATATCTGTGAGTCATGCAATTCCAACATTGTTGAATCACAATCCCAACAGCAGAGGTATTATCCGGTAATTCAAACTCATGGCGTATCAAAGATAAAAAGTAACAAAGTCGAGTTTCATATTTACCTCAGGATTAAAGTAATCACGAAAACACCTTTTATAATAACTAGATTTAGAGCTAGATAAATGGTTTTACTCTAAATTTGTTATTGGTCTATTCAACATGTTTCATAACATGTCTAGGTCAACCGTTAGAGTCTCTACTCCCATGCTCCAATACTGACATCATTTGGTTCAACGTAACAGTCATAATCAGACTCGATTGTCCAATCGATTCTAAGACTATGAATAACATTCTGAACTATTTTAGAAGAGTTTATCTGGAAGACCCCTCTGTCTTTACTCTTCTTACGTTGATAATAGTTTCAGAACTTGAGTAAATTATAAACACACTTTAATTAACGTAAAACTTTTATTTATTCAGTAAATTCAGTAATACAAAAATTTCAGAGAAATAATTAAATAATCATAAATAGTTATTACACGCTATTTTATGGACATAATTCTAATAGAAACACCCTTCGAGCTTAGTCACTCAAGTCCAAGAGGCTGTGAAATCAAACTTATTCACATATTTTTTTTGAATAAATTAACAAAACTCCTCTCATCCACCCAAATTGCTATAGCTCAAAGTATTTCCCTAGAACGTCCAAATACTGTGAGTAAAAAGGGTTTCATGAGAATTTTTTATAAAGAAAATGGCTATTTAGGCTAAACAGGATAACTAGGGAATTAGTTATGCATAGGTTAGCTTGAAAAGCTCAAACGGTCTAAATCATGTCCTAAGTATAATGTAGCAGGATTTCACCTTGAGCAACAATCAAAGTGGTTCTAGAGTTCTTATGAGATCATAAAGATTCCTTAAGTCACATAAATCTTCTCTAAGAATAAAGAAAATCAAGCGCTCAAGGCTAGGTGCTCAATTTGTCGGGGTTATCTAGTGAAATGATAATCTACAAATAGTTCAAACATACACAAATACACAAATTCATCCATTTTTTTCAAAGTTATCAATAAATCAAATCATAGGCGTTAGTGTTGTCTACTACAAACTGTCAAATTTTTTATTTTTAAAAAATAATAAGAAAGTAATTGAAATAAGCAGACGAAATAAGACTACAGAGATATAAACAACGAAATAAAACTAAGCATCAAAATTACAAAATTAAATACTACCACCCCCAAAGCTAAAACTTTCATTGTCCTCAATGAAAAATATGTTGAAGAAGTAAGTAAATAGGACTTTCCTGAATTAGGATTAGATTCCTCGTCGTCATTCTCCGCATTGTTCATGTTGTCTCCAAATGAGGATAAGAGCATGGAAAACCAGTGCCGATGGAGAGGTGAGAGAGGGAGATAAAATATTTGAGATCTGATGAAAGAGATAAAATGGAAAGAGTAGAAGCTTTTAATAAACATATATACAATAAAAATATTGAAACTAAAATCGGGTTGCCTCCCGGTAGTGCTTACTTTAATGTGGATGATCAAAGTGAATGTGGATGATCAAAGTGAAACCAACACGATTATGGTCTTTTTTTGAACAATTTGATCATCCAAATACGAGCTCACCTGTTATCCATTCACTTTAAAATTTCTTTTATGTCAGAAATTAGCCACGTAGGGTCGTTTTGTGCTCTCTCAATACCCCCACCATTTAATGAAGGAAATAATGTCATGAAGAGTAGAGGCTTCTCTTAGATAAGCGTACTGAAGGTGTGTTGGCAATTGATTGAGTTCGAACACCGGTGGTTTTTCAATAGATGGTAATTGTCTAGGTTTTTCTTCTCCTAATTCTTCAAAAGACCCCTTAATGAATATCGGGGGAGTCGCTTCTAACCGATTCACACAATCCAAAATCTCTGAATCTTCCTTATCAATAGCCCTAACTATACATGCTTCTAATGGCTCAAATGAATTGCTTTTCTGAATTGCTTCTCCAATACATATTTCTACACAATCCCCCCTGGAAGAAACTATCAATATCATTTGGCTATTTCATTGCTTTGAAGAAATTAAAAGTTACCTACTCTTCTTGCACATTTAGAATAAGCTGCCATTTCTGCACATCAATAAGAGTTCTTCTTGTAGCTAATAATGGTCTACCAAGAATAATTAGAATTTCTTGGTCTTCCTCCATATCAAGAACAATAAAATTAGTTGGGAAGATAAATTTATCCACCTTTACCAAAACATCCTCAATAATCCCCAATGGATATTTAATGGAACGATCAACTAATTGTAAAGAGACCGTTGTGGGCTTAGCATCTCCAAGACCTAGTTTCTTGTAAACCAAGAAAGTACATCAAATTAATACTAGCTCCAAGATCACATAGAGCCTTTGTTGGGGGTAATGCGCTCAAAGCATGTGTATTGACATTTTAATATGAAATTTAATGGAATTACAATTTTCTTATAATTGTTTTTTTAAATTGTTGTTGAATAATTTATATAAATATCTGAAAATTTTATATTCATTAATGATATTATGATCTTGTATTAGTATGAAAAGATTAATATCATAGATAATGAATAAAATTGTTAGCAACATATTTAATGAATGCATGTGATCTAGATCCGAATCATTGATGTGGAAATATATCTTAGTGAATGTACTTTATATAATAAGATTATATATGACAGGACCGATGCGAATTAATATCTTTATTAACTTGTCGTTTATCATAAATATTTAATACACATCAATCTGATGATCATATGTAGATCAGTCTGAATCCTGAGTAGTCATGAACTCCTATACATGTGTACTGGATCTTTTGATTCACTCGTTAAAGTTTGTTTGTAAAATAGGCTAGTGAATTTTGTTTTAGAGATTCAGTGATATGGATGGCTGTGAACCTCTTAGAATCTAAACTTTTCTAATGAATCGTATATTGATTCTGTTAAGTGTTAATTCTGGAACTGAATGGTTATTGAGCTCAAATTTATAATATGATTATAAATTAGCCATTCACTAGTGAATTAATGGTACTTAAGGATCAAAAGACAATTAGAAGTGTGAAATGATAATTTGGACTTGCTCTAATTTACGAATCAATAATTGGAGGACAGAACTACATGAAATGATTATATCATTGGACTACACGAGAATACTTTCTATAAATACATTCTATAATTTCTAAGAGTGCAATTCCATATTTATAGTGGAGTAATAATAAAACTAATAAATGTGATTATTTAATTAAAGAGTTTAATTAATAATCTAGTTTATTGGAGCTTATGATTATAGGTCTATGGTCCCTAAGTCACCTATGTACCACACAACCTAGGGTGTGAATATTTCAGAATATGAGAACATGACTAACTTGTAACAGAAATGATATTTCTAGGGTAAGCACATAATTATGAGATTATTATGTGTGATTAGTTAACTAAATTATTTAGAGTAATTTTTAGAATTAAATATAAATAATTATATCGATTAATTTTTTAATTATCGATAAGTGAGATACTATATTAATTTATGAAATTAGATAATGTTAAATTATTATTTAGATAATAATTAAAAAATTGAATCAACTAAATATGTTATTTGTGAACTAACAGATAAGCTAGTTGATGAAAAAAAATCAGATAAGTTAATTTTGAATTAGCTGATATCTAGATATTTATCTGATTAAAATAAATAATTAATTTGCAGAAATTACCACGTGACAAGTTAGACTGCCACATGTCAATCATTGATTGAGAATCAGAAATAGACATGGACTACTGTAGGGTCACGTGACACTATAGTTAGTCGTGCAATACTCTAGTGTCACACGACACTACAGTAATGCCGTGAATTACAGTATTGTGAGGCATTGTGATATCTCATGGAACACTGCAATGTTGTTTGGCACTACAAATGTGCATAGTTGCAGTGGATTCCACTGCAATGATAAATTTGTGATTAATTATTATTTTATGTATATCTCTAAAAATCTGATATGTAATTATCTAAAAAATATATAGATATTACTCTATTGGCTTCAGTGTTGATCGAGTGTTGAGAACACGTTTGCTGCCAGGGTGAGCTTTCTCTGTGATTAAAAGTTAATCAAAAACTCTGAAAGAATAATCATCGTATTCTTTCAGAGGATTGTCTCACTAAATTAATCATTCTTAGTAAATCTCTATTATCTCATGTATTGAGTACATCTAGAGACAAAAAAATATCTTTAAATTATTCTACGTGCCCACACACATCCTAGTCCATTGTTCGTGGGAACGCAGGATTGTTGGTTTACGAGGACACTTGATATTGATTACAAGAGATATATGATTCCTATTCATATATGTGTTAAATTTAATATATAAATATATAATGGATCCTGATTTTGAAAATAGTTTTCCAATTAAAAAGTTTTCATCTTTGGGATCTGTGATGATAACATTATTTATCATTTTGTAAATTTTTAAAACACCACCATGCATTCCGCCGCTTGTCGTCGCATATTCCAACAAGTGGTATCAGAGTGATCTTTATATTTATGTATTAAATACTGTGTGAGTTTTCTTGCATTATTCATAATATATTTGATATGTATTAATGAATCGATGGTTTTGTTTTTTGAATGTATGGTTAAATAATGGATTGTTAATTGTTTGGTGATTATTGGGTTAGCCTTTGTTCTTTATTTTTTTTAGATCTTGTGTAAGCTGTTTTGGGGCATAGGAATTTTGTAATTATATTTTGAATATTATATTATATTATTTCGATTGTGAGAAGATGAAGAACACAAGAGACAAACGTGGAGGAAAAAGAAAATAAATAAGAATTCTTACGGAATTCTGGCGCCAACACCGGATATAGGTTTTCTGGTACTGGTGCCATTAAAAATATCAGCTTCGGCAACGAGCTCACCAGAAAATTGACACCGGCGGTGGCTGGGGTTGGCCGATGGTGGCTAGGGTTGACCGGCGGTGATAGGCGGCATGAGAGAGTCATGTCATCAGTGGAAACTATTATCATTGCTAGGGAAGTTTCACAGAAACCCTGATATCAACTTACAGTATCATTGCAGAGTTTTATGAAAACCCTAACTTTATCTTTTATCTTTTAAATTTTTGAAATTAATATAATTTTAAAATTAATTATTAATTATTTTTAAATTTTATGAAAATTAAAGATTAATTATTTGATTAGGTTTGACCCAAGTCTGACCATGTTAATAAATTATTTTTTGACTAAGCCATATTCAATGATTTTAAAAGATAATTATAGAGATAATTTTTAATTAAGAAAAATAGTTTTTTTTAAGTAAAATGGTTTTTTCCAGAGCTTGAAGATTATAAAGATAGACATCAGGTGGAGAAGGAGATTTTTTGATAATATGTAATCTTGAACTCCTCTTTATAGTTTTATATTTTTATTTCAATTAATGTAATTTAGAAATCCTCAATAGTCACTCAATCCATTACTATTTTATTTAATTGTTAAATAATTGGTCATTGATATGATTGATAATATGACCATGCATTAGTCGATCACATGCCATACATGAAACCCCACACAGTTTTATTTAATCATGCATCTCATAAGTGAAAACATAATTTATTAGGATTGTCCTAATATATTTTTATGAATTGTTTTGAGAAATCAATTGCATGTAAACTGCTAGGTTTTTAATTAGTTAAAAGTTTGTAATCATACCACTATAAAGACTATAGCAACCTTTAGGATAAACAACTTTAGTAAAAGAGTTTTATTAAAATTTGATGAATATAATTAATTAGTTAATCTAAGTCCACCTAATTATGACTTAGACTCTTTAGAAGGTTAAATGAACTTAGACAAATTAAATTCGATTAACTGTTAATTTTACATTCATAAGGTTATTTTAACTAGTAATTAATTTGAAATTAATTATTAGTTAAAATAGAAATACATTATCCTATATTCTCCATTATTAGTACAACATTATGAGTTATAATGAGGACCTCGAGATGGCTTTGTTTTTATCCCCCTAAGGAAGGTTTTGAGCTGTATCAATACCAAGGTTGGACTTCTCAAGAAGATAGAACTAATATGTAGTTTAGTGTTGATCGACCCTAAAATGACATATTCTAAATCAAGTCACGGAATCCAAAATAATGGGTTACACTATCAAAGTCACAATTAAGCTTTCAGTGCATAATTGTGACTTGACCAAATTAGCAATACTTTATTGTTAAAAAATGAGATATTTTAAGTTTTAATTAATAAAGATGAGGATGTCTCATAGACAGTCTAAGATTAATCTAACTGACTCTAAGGTAGCACATCAATTATTAGGTTGTTTTATCGTGGATCAGTAAATGTTAAATTTGTGTGTTTAATATGTTGCATTCATACATTACGTTTACTTTCTGAATTCTGTATATTTATTTCAATTATATTGAATTATGTATGTTTTATTTTTTAATTATTATTATGTCTACCATGAGCAATGCTATTACTATTTTACTTGCACTTGAGAAATTGAATGGTGATAATTTCATAAGATGGAAGTCAAATTAAAACTTGATGCTAATTTGAGAGAATCACAGACTTGTTCTTACAGAGGAATGTCGTGAGGATTCCGTTGCCAATGCCCCTATGAATGTTAGGGACAAGTTTGATGCTTGGATTTAATCCAACAACAAAATGAAGTGTTACATTCTTGTGAGCATAAATGATGTTCTAAGAACCAAGCATGAGAGCATTGTGACAGCCTATGAGATTATGGAATCTCTACATATAATGTTTTGGGTAATAGTCTGATCAAAGTCATCATGAGGCTACTAGAAGCTACATGATGACCAAGATGAAGAAATGTATTTTTGTGTGTAAACATGTTTTGAACATTATCAACATAATGTATGAAGTAGAAGTACATGGGGGTGACCATTGGTGAATGAACTCAAGTCAGCGTTATACTTGAATCGTTCATACCCACTTTTTCTGCGTTCACCACCAACTATGCTATGAACAAGTTGCAATTCAACATGACCCAATTGTTGAATGAACTGCAAACTTTTAAGTCACTCAATAAGAGTATGAACAAAGAAGGCAAGCCAAATGTTGCCGAGCAAAAGCATTTTTCCACTGTTGTTAATAGTAACAAGAAGAAGAAGATCAATGGTAAGGGAAAAGTAAGAACAAGAAAAGGAAAGAAAGACAAGACATCACTGAAAGCCAAGAAGAACAAGAACGACAACAAGCCCAAGGGGAAATGTTTCAATTGTGGGTTGAAGGTCATTGGAAGAGAAACTGTAACAAGTATCTTTCCGAGTTGAAAAAAAAAGGTAAATATGATTTACTTATTCTTGAAACTTGTTTAGTGGAATATGATTTCTTATCCTGGAGACTAGATTCAGGAGCCACTAACCATGTTTGTTCTTCTTTGTAGATGCTTGATTCATTAAGGGGGTTGGCTAATGGCAAGGTTGTTATGAGAGTTGGCACTGGTACGCTCGTGTTTGCTAAAGCATTGAGGAAACCCATTTACTTTTTGAAAATAATTAATTAATTTTGAATAATGTTTATTATATACCTAGTTTTTCAAGGAATTTGATTTCTACTTCATTTTTGCATGAACATTTATTTGAAGTTTCTTTTATTAATAAAGAGTTTATTATTTCTAAGAATAGATTTGATATTTGTCATGCTAAAGTTATAAATGGATTGTATATGTTTAAACTGACTGAACGCGTGTTAAATAATTCTGAATTATTTAAAATAGCAGAATCTAAAAGTAACAAACAACAAAGAGTTTCTCATTATGACGATAATACTCCTACTTCGAGATTTGTAGTTTTCCATATAATTGTGTTCAAGGAAGGTGGCATTTGTCGATACAAATACATTTTGATCATTGTGACTATAAAAGTACACACCTCTAGTCTCTAGAGCGTAGCCAACAAATATACACACTTCAGATCTTGAGTCTAACTTTCCAATCTTGGATCTAAGAACGTGAGCTGGATACTCTCATATACGGAAATGACGCAAACTTAGTTTGGAGCCATTCCATAACTCTAAGGTGTCTTACTTACAGACTTACAAGGCACTACATACAAAATGTAAGTTTTCGTTTAAAGTGCACATCCCCAAATATGAGTGGTAGTGATGAGTAGCTTAACATCAACCTAACCATATCTAATAAGGTTCGATTTCTCCTTTCTTAAATACAATTTTGCTGTGGCTCAAGGCTCATTAGATTTTTAGGAATTTACAAGATAATAAATTAATCACAAATGTGCCATTGTAGTGAGATCTACTGTAATTGAGCAACACTGTAGTGCCACACAACACTGCAGTTTGTCGTCAGTGCTGTAGTGCCTCACGACACTACTGACTCACGGTGCCATTGTACTGCCGTAAGACACTACAGTTGACCGCGTGTCACTGTAGTTTCGTGGGCACTACAATAATTCGTGTCAATCTTTGATTCAAAAATCAGTGATTGACATGTGGCAGTCCAACATGCCACGTGGCAATTTTCTCAAATTTATTATTTATTTTAATCAGATAAATATCTAAATTTTAGTTAATTTAAAATTAACTTATTTGATCACCCCTATCAACTAACTTATCTGTTAGTTCACAAATAACAGATTTAGTTGATTCAAATTGAATTATTATCTTATAATAATTTAATATTATTTAATTTCATAAATCAAATATGCTGTCTCATTTATCGATTAACACAAAAATTAATCAATGTAATTACCAAAAATTACAATAAATAATTTAATTAATTACATATAATTATCTCATAAATATATTTTTTCCCCATAAATTTAATAGTTATCACAAGTTAGTCATTTTCTCATATCCTGAAATATTCACACTCTAGACTGTGTAGTACAGAGGTGACTGGGGGACCATAGACACATAGTTCTAAACTCCAATAAATCATATTATTAATCAAACTCTTTAATTAAATAATCTTTTTATTAATTTCATTACTAGTCCACTATAAATATGAAATTACACTTTTAGTTATTACAAAATACATTTACAGAGCATTCTCGTGTAGTTTATTGATATAATCACTTCATATAGTTTTGTTTTCTAATTATTAGTTCGTAAATTAGAGCTGGCCAAATTTACCATTTTATCCTTCTAATTACCTCTTGATCTTTAAGTACCATTAACTCACTTGTGAACGGCCAATTTATAATCGTATTATAAAATTGAGCTCAATAACCATTCAATTTCAGAATTAATATTAAATGAACTAATATACAATTCATTTGGAAAGCTTGGATTGCAAATATTATAAGATCATATTTTCAGCCATCCATATCACTTTATTTTTAAAACAAAAGTCACTAGTCTGGTTTACAAACAGACCATAACGAGTGAATCAAAAGATCTAGTAGACTTGTTTACATTTGATCATCAGCTTTGATGTGTATTAAATCTTTATGATAAAGGTAAATTAATAAAGATTTTAATCCATATCGATCATGTCCTATATAATCTAATTATATAAAGTACATTCACTTAGATGTCTATCCACATCACTGATCCGGATCTAGATCACATGCATTCATAATGCTTAGTGAACCGTACTAGTAACCATTCATTAATGATTCCATATTTTAATATGTTACGGGTTATTTTATTCATTATCTATGATCTTAATACTCTCGTACTTATACAAGATCATAGTCTCATTAATGAATATGAAATTTTCATATATTTATATATATAAATTTTATTCAACAATAATTTTAAAAAATAATTATAAAAAATGTAATTTAATTAATTTCATATTAAAATTGTCTAAACACATGCTTTGAGGGCATTATGCCTAACAATCTCCCACTTGCCCTAAAGCAAATGTGGCATCTCTCTCAACCCCATATTTTGCACATGACCATGAAATGACTTGGCATAAAATGTCTTGGTAAAATGATAAGACATGTTCTGATATGACGCTATCTTCATAATGGTCATATCCCCTTGATGCGCGATCTCTCTTACAAGATGATATTTTCTCTCAATGTGCTTGCCCCTCTTGTGACTCCTTGATTCTTTGGAATTAGCAACCGCGGCACTGTTGTCATAGTACATGATCAATGGCTTGTCCATATCTGTAACTACTTCCAGATTAGTATAGAACTTTCTGAGCCATATCGCTTCTTTCGCAACTTCACAAGCTGTTATATATTCGGCTTCCATAGTGAAATCTGCAATACTAGATTGTTTAGTACTTCTTTAAACTATAGCTCATCCACTTAAGGTGAATACTGATCCAGACGTCGACTTTTGACTGTCCCTCTCTGATTGAAAATCAGAATCAATATATATAGTAAGGCTCAGGTCTCTGCCTGAATAAACAAGCATATAATTTATAATTCTCCAAAGATACTTGAGAATGTGCTTTGCTATAATCCAATGTTCTAAACTAGGATTTGATTGATAACGACTGACAATTTCTACTGCATAACAGATGTCTGGTCTCGTACAGAAAATTGCAAATATGAGACTATCAAAAGCTGAAGCATTAGGATCCTTTCTCATATCCTCTTCCTCCTTACGTGTCTTAGAACACTACTCCTTAGAAAGGACAATTCAATGTCTGGTGGGTAGTTGACATTTTTCATAGAGAATCTGTCCAGTACCTTATTAATATAAGATGTCTGAGAAAGTGTCAAGAGCTTATTCTTTCTATCTCTTAGGATTTGGATGCCTAGAATATAGCTCGCATTTCCCAAATCTTTTATATAAAATTTCTCAGCTAACGACTTCTTTACTTTCGACAAAGTTTTTACATCATTCCCAATGAGTAGATATCTTCTACGTAAAGAACTAAAAAAACCACTAACTTAAAGCTTTGTCAACATTTTACTCGAAGCCATGCGATTTAATAATTTCATCAATGGAAAGATTTCAAGATCTTGACGCTTGTTTTAATCCATAAATGGATTTAAGCAACTTGCATACTTTATGATCTTTCTCTTTTTTCACGAACCATTCTGGTTGCATCATATAGATGATTTCTTCAAGATAGCCATTCAGAAAAGCTATCTTGACATCCATTTACCATATTATATAGTCTAAACTAGCGACTATGGATAAAAGGAAGCGAATGAATTTTAACATGACAACGAGAGAGAATGTCTCTTCATAATCAAATCCTTCCCCTTTTGTATAACCTTTGGCTATCAGGCATGCCTGGGAAGTCTACTTTCCTATTTTCACTTCTTTTCTTCTTGTATTCATTTACATCCAATAGACTAGACATCTTCAAGTGGATCTACAAGTTCCCAGACAAAATTAGAATACATCGATTTCATTTCTTCAGCCAACTTAAATGGAAAGTCCCCAATGTTTTTGCTGACATGAGCACACCACTGCCAACTCACATTATCACATCGCCTTCAGCCAACTCTTTTGACGAATTAAGCATCTGCAAAGAAGAACATACATGGTTAGTGGCTCTTGAATCCAATATCTAGGATGACAAATCACTAAACAAGTTTCAAGTACATGTAAATCACATTTACCTTCTTTTTCAGCTTAGAGAGATACTTGCTACAATTTCTCATACAGTGATCTCCAACTCCACAGTGGAAACACCTTCCCTTGGGTTTGATGTTGCCTTTGTTCTTCTTGACCTTGGATGACTTTTTGACTTTCTTTTCTCTTTTGTTTTTTACTCTTGTCCTTACCATTATTCTTCTTCCGTTTGTTGTTCTTAACAACATTGGAAGAAGGCCTTTGCTCAGCATTTCTTTGGTAATACTCTTGTCGAATGACTCAGTCTATAGTTCATTCAACAATTGGTCCATGTTAAGATTCAACTTGTACTTAAAATAACTAGTATTGAACGCAAAAAAAGTACATGTGAGAGATTCAAGTATAATTTCAACTTGAGTTCATTCATTAATGGTAGCCCCATGTACTTCTGTCTCATGCATTATGTTGATCATGTTCAAAGCATGTTCACGCACATAAATACATTTCCTCATCTTAGTTGTCACTTAGCTCCTGGTAGCCTTGTGATGACTTTGATCAGATTGCTGCCCAAACATCGCATGTAGAGATTTCATAATCTCACAGACTATTTCCATGCTTTCATTCTTAGTTCTCAAAATATCATTCATGCTCACAAGCATATAGCACTTAGCTTTGTTGTTGGATATAATCAAAGCATCAAACTTATTCCTAACATTCTTAGAGGCATTGGCAGCGGGCTTCTCAGGACATTCCTTAGTAAGAATAAACTTGTGGTTCTCACATATTAGCATCAAATTTAAATTTGACTTCCATCTTATGAAGTTATTGCCATTTAGTTTTTCAAGCGCGAGTAAAGCAATAATTAGGTTGCCCATTGTAGACATAATAGTAATTGGAAAAATAAAACATACATCATTTAATATAATTATAATAAATATCAAGAAATTCAGAAAGTAAAAGTAATGCATAAATGTAACATATCAAACATATAAACTTAACAATTACTAATCACAATAAGATAACCTAACAATTAATGTGTCGTCTTAGGGTCAGTCAGATTAATTTTATACTGTTAATGAGACATTCTCATTCTTATTAATTAAAACTTAAAATATCTCTTATATTTTTCTTTTAACAATAATGTATTGCTTATTTGGTCAAGTCACAATTATCCACTCAAAGCTTAATTGTGATTTTGTAAGGGTAACCCATTATTGCGGATTCCATGACTTGATTTAGATTATGCCGCCTTAGGTTCGGTCAAGTCTAAACTATATCACTTAGTCCTATCTTCTTAACAAGTTTAACCTTGATATCGATACAGTTCGAAACCTTCATCAGAAGAATGAAAACAAAGCCATCTCAAGGCCTTCACTGTATCTCACAGTGCTGTACTAAGAATGGAGATCATATGATACATTGATATGTCAACCTTCTTTCACTCACTATTTTATAATTGATGTGTTTCTATTTTAACTAATCAATTAATTCTAAATTAATTACTAGTTAAAATAATCCTATGAATATAAAATTAATTATTATCCAAACTAATTGGTCTAAGTTCATTTAACCTTTTAAAGATCCTGGTCAAAATTAGGTGAAGTTAGAATAACTAATTAATTACATTAATCAAACTTCAATAAAACACTTTTAATAAAGTCGGTTATCTTAAATGTTACTAAGACCTTTAGATTTGTGTGATTACCAAGTTTAACTAATTAAAACTTAAAAGTTTACATGCAATTAATTTCATAAAAGTTTACATGCAATTATGTATGACATGTGATCGCCTAATGTATGGTCATGATATCAATCATATCAATAATCATTTATTTAAATAATTAAATAAAAAAATGATGAACTGAGTGACTATTGGGTATTTCTAAATTACAACATTTGAAACATAGAAATAATTACAAATAGGACTACAAGAATACATATTTCAAAAATAGTTCAGTCTCCACCAGAGGTTCATCTTCATAATCTTTAAGATTTGATCAAGACTCTTTTAATTAAGCAAAATTATTTTTTAATTAAATAATCTATATCCTTTTAATTAATTGAATTTGATTTGTCAATCTAATTGACAAGTCAACTTTCGGTCAAACCCATCAATGACTTAAACCTTTAATTTAAAAAAAATTAAAATTTACAATTAACTTTTTAAAATAAATCCAAATTTAAATTCAAAATCAAAAATCAAAATTCATATTTTAAAAATAAATGATAGGATTCACGTTTTCACGAAGCATCTCTAGGATAGGGCAACACGGTATCAAAATATCGACCCTGTACCCTGGTAGTCGTAGGGACAGCCGTCGGCATTGGTAGTGGACACTCCCATCACCGTCGTCGGTTGCCCAGCCCTGCCAGCGGTGTAACCACCAGCACTGCTGCCACCATTGCTTCCAACTCTGTCGCCAGCGCCGGCATTGTCGGAGTCATCGTCACCGGCGCCATTAACGGCGTCATCATCGGCAACAAAACTCCTCCAAGGAGTACCACTC
This sequence comes from Datisca glomerata, assembly GCA_003255025.1. Taxonomy (NCBI): domain Eukaryota; kingdom Viridiplantae; phylum Streptophyta; class Magnoliopsida; order Cucurbitales; family Datiscaceae; genus Datisca; species Datisca glomerata. Next base: position 658,322 of record QANY01001536.1, read on the forward strand.
ATTCTCTTCTCTGCATCTGTCTCGAGCATTATTCATCTTCTCTCATGATTGGAATAATTACATCATGATATTCAAAATAAAAATTACAAGAATTTCTACGCCCCAATCGGCTTACACACGACCTAAAGAAAAATAAGGAACAAAGCCTAACCTAAAAGTCACCATATAATTAATGATTCATAATCCTGCATGCATTCAAAAAAACATAATCATCCATTGATTCATACATATCAACATACATAAGAAATATTGTGAGAAACCCACACAACATCTAATGTATACATATATAAAGACCGCTCTGATACCAATTGTTGGAATCAGTGATGTCGCGTGGTGGAGCCGTTGTGGTTTAAAAAAAATAAAACTTTATTGATTAATAAAATGAAAACAATTGCGATGCCACGGTTTAAAAAAACACTTTTTAATGAAAATCACTTTTTCTCATCGGATCCATTATATATCTATACATTAAATCTAAGACATACAAAGATAAGAATTATACCTCTTTTAGTCTATCAAGCGCCCTTGCCAACAATGAACTGGAGATACCACGAACAACAGATTGTGAGATTCACACCAAGTTTTTTCAAGCCAATCCTCAAACACACTAAATAGTGTGTGGGCACGTAAAATATAACAAATACACTTTTCTGTCTCTAAATGTACTCAACACATGAGATATATAGATTTGGAGAATGATTGTTGTGAGATAAAACTCTGAGAAAAAATTAGAAAAACTCACAGAGTTTTTTTATTAACCTTTAATCACACAGTTGTATACACTAAGGCCAAAAGAATAATATATATATCTATTTTCTAGGTCAAGGTTCATCAGATGTTTAGGAATTTAAAAAATAATAAATTTATTACAAATGTGCCATTGTAGTGTCGTGCAGTCCTGTAGTGCCTCATGATACTATTGACTCACGACACCACTGTGTGCCATGAGGCACTACAATATGAGTCACTGTAATGTCATGTGGTACTACACTAATTCATGCCAATCTCTGATTCAAAAATCAGTGATTGACATGTGTCAGTCCAACATGCTACCTGACAATTTTTCCAAATTTATTATTTATTTTAATCAGATAAATATCTAGATATCAATTAATTTAAACTAACTTAAATCATCACCACTATCAACAAACTTATCTGTTAGTTCATAAATAACATATTTAGTTGATTCAAATTTAAATTATTATCTCATAATAATTTAACATTAATTAATTTCATTAATCAAATATACTGTTTTACTTATCCATTAACATAAAAAATAATCGATATAATTATTAAATTATAATTGCCGAAAGTTACAATAAATAATTTAATTAATTAATTGCATATAATTATCTCATAATTATATACTTGTCCCATAAATTTAATTCCTATCGCAAGTTAGTCATTTTTTCATGTCCTGAAATATTCACACCATAAATTGTGTAGTACAGAGGTGATTCGGAGACCACTAAACTCCAATAAAGGAAATTATTAATTAAACTCTTATATTAAATAATCTTATTTATTAACTCTATTATTACTCCACTATAAATATGGAATTACACTCGTCGTAATTACAGAATATATTTACAGAGTATTTTTGCGTAGTCCATTGATATAATCACTTCATGTTGTTCTATCCTCCAATTATTGGTTCGTAAATTAAAGTTTGTCAAAATTACCATTTGACCCTTCTAATTATCTATTGATACTTAAGTACCATTAATTCACTAGTTAACAACCAATTTATAATCGTATTATAAATTGGAGCTCAATAACCATTCAGTTTCAAAACTAACACTTAAGAGAACTATTATACGATCCATTAGGATAGCTTGGATTCCAAATCTTGTAAGATCATATTTCCCAACCATTTATATCATTGAATCTCTAAAATAAAAGTCACTAGTTAGTTTTACAAACAAATCTTAATGAGTGAATCAAGAGATCTAGTGGACGTGCATAGGAGTACATGACTACTTAGAATTCAGATTGATCTACATATGTTCATCAGTTTTGATGTGAATTAAATTTTTATGATAAACGGTAAGTTAATAAAGATATTAATCCATATCGTTCCTGTCTCATATTGATCCCGAATTGTCCAGTTATTTTAGTTGTTCACAATTCAGGATTCTCTTTGACGTCATCCATGGTTTCTTGAGGTTTTCTAAAAGCTTGTCTCCTCACTTTTTTATTTTGATGACAAGTTCACTTAATTTTCAAATTAAGGGGAGTCAAATTTTCACTTCTAAATCGGCTCATACACCTAAAAAGACGCCTGAAAATTTAAAATAGTAAACAACCATAAGCAAAAAAAAATAAAAACTCAAAGTAAAATTATGGATATGTAAATATAATATTAATAAACAAAATCAATCCCTGACAATGAGGTCAAAAACTTGTTACGATTTTTAAAAGTGTAAGTGTATACTATCGTTGTCAAGTAATAAGATTCTATGAATATAAAATATTGTCCACAATGATTGATTGATATTAATTATTAAAATCAACTAGACCCTAATTTTAGGTGAGAGTATCAAAAAATGAGATTTTTTATGTAATATTAAAATAAAACAGTTAAGATTATTAAGTAAAAATAATACAAACAATGATTAAAAGTTCCAGGGATTTCGATTTCAGCAAAGCAATCATGCTCAAAATTTCAAATCTTATTAGCACAAGAAATTATATTTGCTACACTAGATTCATAATTATCTCTAAGTTATGAAATTTTAATGGTAATTCAATCATTACTTCTCAGTCTTAGAATTAAATCTCAAATCATGCAATAGTTGGCTAGATAATCACACATAAAGAATATATCATAACACTCAGCAATGAATAAACATCGATTAGATTGAAAATCAAAATTAAGGAACAACCAATGTTTGGCTACTTTGTAGCCCCAGATTGAAAAATTAAAACATACTAAAAGAATAAAACATCCTAACAATATTCATGAACATAGAGAAAGAGAGAAGAAAAACTAAATTGGAGGAGGAAAATGAGATTGAAATCTGTTTCCGGGTTGGATCTTCTTCTTCTCTTCTCCAAGAGTTTTTTCCTTTGCCTCTCACGTCCAAAGGCCTCCTCCAATAACCCTAAATTATTGTATTTATACAATAGGGTCTGATAAGGATAAAATTGGAGCAAAATCGCACAAAAAGTCTTTATCACACTGACGTTGCGACGGTGGTATCTGGAGTCGTGACACTGGCGCTACCCAAATTCTTTATGTGCCAGCCTCGTGACACTGACCATTCAGCCCAATTCGAGCTTTTATCACTTTTTATTCTGCGTTTTGCCTTCCCAATCTTTCAAAATCACCCCACGCACTTAAACATCTTACCTATAAAATAAAAATAAAAACAAACATAAATCTAGTAGTAAATCTTTAAGAACCAATGAAATTAAAGAAAAGGGTGTCTAAAACATTAGTGTGAAATACACTCATCGTTAGCACTTTTTTCTTGCATTCATAACATTGTTTATCGAGTGTGTGCATGTATGTTAATTTCTCTAACTCCACTTTTGAATTAATTCTTCCATCTTTACATATGACTTTTTATTATGAAAACTTTTTTAAATTAATGAAGGTGTTCCTTCAAAAAATGAATGAATTCAAATTCTAAGGTAGAGTTATAAATTAGCGGCCATACCCCTTAATTATCAAGATAAGATTTTGCAACAGCCACCAAGCTCCGCTCTGACGTCAAATGGACTTAGTAATTTTATCATTACTGCAACGTACTTAACATGGTCTAACTTAATCATTTGTAAAAGGCAAATGATTCTGAAGCTCTTTATATTAATGTCTTTGGAGAAACTAATAGTCACAGTCTTCCACTACATTACTCTTTTTGTTTTAGATAACCTGCCTATCAACGCTAAATGTCTTTGAAGCAACAAATTTTAACTGTTCAGTACATTTTAAGATGACAAGCCAGCTATAAACATCTGGCCACCCTAATTACAAGAAAAAGAAAAAAAATTACAAGGTCGAGTATAGTATTTCTTTATGAATTTGAAGTTAACTGTCGTTGGCAAGACTTGATGAGTTTGAGGATTGGCCAAGCGAGAGTATCCACTACCCGCTATGGAGTAGGTTTTATAGGGCCACCCCACTTAGGGTCGATTTTTTTGACATGTGTTCCTCTAATGACATATTTCGCCGCCTTTAATACTAGGTCACCAACATTGAAGGTTTTTGGTTTGACAATTTCTTCATAAGTTTGGACCATCCACCTTTTATAATGCATCTATGGTTTCCATCGATTTATCTTTTATGTCATCAAGAGCTTGTAAATCCTAAAAGCATGTAACATGTTCAACTCCTGCTGATGATAGTGATTTAGGTTATGGAACCATTATCTTCACCAAAACAATGACCTCGCATCAATAGACCAGTGTAAAAGGCATCGCCTATATTGGCATCGACTTTGATGTTTGATAAGCTTAAAGGGCCAACGATAGGAGTTCGTGCCAACCTTCTTGAGCTTCATGAACTATTTTACTCAATATCTTCAAGAGAATCTTGTTGGTCATGTCTGATTGCTCATTTCCCTTCATATAGTATGGTCGGGACTTACCCTGACGTACATTATAATTCTCGAATAGTCGAGATACCACTTTACTTATGAACGCCATGCCATTATCCGAGACTATCCTCCTTGGCAATCCAAACTTGTAATGATATTTTCTTTGATGACATTATACACCTGCTCCCCTATACCTTTCTTTAATGGAACCACTTTTCCACCCGCTTTGTGAAACAATCGTTGACAGCCCAAATCCATATATTCCCTTTTGATGCTAGTGAATAGGCCTTTTGGAATCCATGGCCCATGTGAGGAATGGTCAAGGAACTTTAGTTGGATGTAACGATACTGAAGGCACATGTATGGCTTTTCCCAACACTTGACAGGGGTAGCATTTCCTCACAAACCCCATTGAATCTGCCTACATGGTCAGTCAATAATACCCCATTCTAAAAAACTCCTCGTAGAGATTCTTTCCACCTTGGTGTTTGCCACAGGCCTCTCCATGTACTTATTCCATGATCATCCTTTGTTCCTCTGTACCCAGGCATCAAAATGAGCGGTCATCTTCTCAACAACTTCCTCTTCAACAAAAAGAAGCGTGAGCTTCTCCTTTTAACATTTATTACATCCGCTATGTACGTGGGCTAGATTCTGTCTTTCAAATACATGATATAAGGTTGCCTCTAGTAAGTGACAACCTCTGTGACATAACTTCTTTGAGGCCTGGTACAAGCTGAAATTTCAGACAAGTCTTCTATAGAGTAAGGGCTCATGCGTTCATGCTTGGCTAATAGAATCATATTTTGTGCAATCGCCTACACATGATCAGCCTCTCTATAGAACAAAGCTCCTTATGTAGGCGGTCAAGCCGCTCCCGACCCTTTTGACTGCTTACACATCTAAAAAGAACCCCGTCTGAGTTTCTAAAGAACAACACACCATTGAACAACATAATTTCTCGAGTCTCTGTCTGCTAATACTCCTCCTTTAATAAGTCACCTTCTAACATCATTCCTCCAATCCTAGGGTGAACCCAAGTGCTCTCTGAAATAACAAGGTCGGCCTTGACTGCCACCTCAATTCTAGGGGCCGGATCCGTTAAATGGAGCTTGGAGGCGAGTGTGGCAAAAAATCCATCTCTCAAAGGCGTCAATTAGATTCTGAACTTCACACATGTATTAGGCGAGGGTGGTCTCCATAACAGTGAATTCTCTACCGGTCTGATTTATTATCAAGTTACATTCTCATTTAACCTTAAGTCAAGTCACTCACTTGTCTGTCGTATAACGTTGTCCAAGTTTCAAGGCTTCATATTCCGTCCAATTATTCTTACATTGGAAGGCTAGCATGTATGCCAATGGGAACATTTTTCCCAATAGATCCTCTAACACAATAATGATCCACCCCTAGCTTATGTAGAAGACCCAACAAAAGTGATACCCTACGACATCTCTTCATAGAGATTAACTTTATGAAAATTGTCCATGAGAATGTCATCTAGAGGTTCTGACTCTCAATTCAGGAACTGCATTAGCAGGTCAGCTAAAGCTCGACTCTTCTACCCCTTGTGTGTCATTGGCATTATCATATTCACCTAGGAGCATCGTCCACCTAATGAGCCTCCTATTCAAAGTGGCCTCGATAATAGAAAGCTGATGGGATTAGATTTAATCATCAAATAATCTTTGTTACTAAGTAGATAATGGCAGAGCTTCTACGTAGCAAAGACAAGCGTGGGACAATGTTTTTCATGAGGCATGTATCTTATCTCTGCATCACGTAGAACTCTGCTTATATAAGGTATTGGGTACTTCATAGTAGCGGAAGCGAGCAACACTTCCATTATCTTATCAAATTTCCGTTTATGTTCTGCCATCCATTTGAAGTCACAACCTTGCTTTGGTAAGGGCTGTAGAGCACTGATAGATTTTGCTAAGGTGAGTATAAAGTGGCGGACATGGGAGACTTTCTCCAAGAGCGCCTTTAGCTCTTTCACTTTCCACTTTGAAGGCATATCCCTAATAGCCTTTACCTTGGTTTGGTCAATGTCTATCCCATGCTTATGAGCACTAATAGATTTCGCTAAGGTGAGTATAAAGTGGCGGACATGGGAGACTTTTTCCAAGAACACCTTTAGCTCTTTCACTTTCCACTTCGAAGGCATATCCCTAATAGCCTTTACAGTGGTAGATGAGGGTTATGTGAGGAGGTGAGGAAGGAGATGAGGGTTCTTAGTAAGTCTCAGATTCCTGCATAAGAAGCATGCATATCCTAGATAAGATTGGTGCATTCAGTTGTCGTCATAGTAATAATGACTGTAACAACATTGTTAGGTTATTCTCGTGAAGTGATATCATCCTCATCTTGGTTTTCCACCAGTGGCTACATGTCTCTATACGAACAAGCAGAAGCTCTTATGAGTCCCCCACTTCTAACCATTGCTTAATAAATTAAGAAGACAGGTCATTCCCTAGTGGAGTCGCCAAAATGTTTGGGGGTAAGGTGACAAAGTAGAGTGACCTAGTATTTTGGCCAACTAAGCCTGGAAACGTGGGGGATTTTGGTCAACTGTGAAGGTTTTAGTTGCTTGGTATATTCTCTCTCCTATCCTAAAAGGGGGTATGAATCTTTTGCAATGAAGACAGGTTCCCTTTTATAGCTGGAAACCGCGAAAATATTTTTATTCTCCTTGGGGGTTACACTTACCCTTAATTAATCATAACCACTCTAATTGATCATACGTACATAACATCAAGCAATCACTATCACGTAACAAACCTAACTGATTTCATAAGGGCGTCTGGAGAAAGCTCTCGCTTGCACCGCCATCACCACACTTGACCTTGGATGTGAGTGAGTTTTTCTCATCCCGCCATTGATTACATCAGGACAACACTCTAATGATTACTTATATGAGGATAGTGCTATACTTTGTTGTCCATTCCCCAATGAAAGGTGACACGTCCATAACACCTAAGGGGACCATGTTGGTCAAAGAGTTACTTCTTCCAACAAAACGTAATTTTTCCCTAATTCTACAAGACCACAGCCCCTAGATTGTTCCCAAGAAATCAAGAATGCATGATCCCTTGTCACCAAGCTTACCGGAAAATGGAGGTAAGGAGGAAAGCAATAAAAGACACATTACCGAGCTTGCCGCCTTTATAGTCCCAGACAACGTCTCTTACAAGATGAGCAAAACAATAGATTAAGCATTACCGAGCCTGCCATTTTTATAGGTTCAAAAACTGCCACATATGTGCCAGTTTTTCCTCCCTTTGATTGACACATGTGTTCTTTTATGAGTCGACTATGCTGACATTCAACACCATATACAATAGGAAACTTTGGGAAGATGAAGGAGTTGTTTATGTATCACCTAGTGAAATTGGTTTATGAAACCAGATCCAAAAAACTAAGGACGAAGAAGTAAAAAAAGGAAAGTGGAGTGAATAAAAAAATGTAAGTGTGCAAATTAAAAATCACAAAGATGACGTCTCAATTTTTCAGTGGTCATGTATTGTCTTCTAGCCGCATTACTATTAGTTATACGCGTTGTTAATAGGCCGCAAATCCGTTAGTGAAATAGTGATGGAAGATCTAACATGAGACTATTATCAAACTACAAGGTCTGAATTGAAACTAATCCCAAAGTGCGGGTGAAAATATAAATTTTATCCTTTGATTCAAATTTTACGGTCCAAAACACTGCAGTAAAATCTTTTTCATATTGAGCCCCATTCGCTCATTTGAAAGAACCTGGTGAAATCACCATTAAACACAATAAACCAGACACCCCAAATTTAAAAATACAATAAAAGCAATAACCAGCCATAAAAGCGATGACGAATAATAATTACGCAGATTAATTAAGCAAATAGTAAAATTTCCTATCAGGTTTGGCTTTGATACCAAATAAGACAGATTTGCGTATAATTTAAATTAAAGACTGGGTATTCAATGCACAAATTTGAAAACATAATAAAATTGTGTATTGTTGATTGAAAGTAAGATTGAAACTTACATGTATTAAAGAAATTTAATTTTACAACAATTAAATAGTCCTCCCTCTTACTAAATAATGTTGAGAAAAAGAAGAAAATGATTACAAAAGAGGAGGAAGAATAATGCTTTGTTTTCAAAACAAGTTTCTCTCAAAAGTGTAAAGAGTGAAAACCAGTTCTGAGGAACAAATGGGAGAAGGAAACCTATTGTTAAGGAAAGTGGAGTCCTCCAGGAACCCATCACTTACCTGTACTATTCTATTCTACAAAAGTAAAACATTTCACATTTCTACTTTTGACTAATTAAAGTAAAAGATAAATAGTTGCCTAATTATTTGACAACTAGTACAATAATTATAGAAAATGACAAATTACAAATATTCCTTGATAATTGTTACCTTAGATTTCGTGTCTTGATTGTTACCTTATTTTGGAGAAGTGCCTGTTGTCGATCCTTAATAATTACCATCTTGGACTTTTGTGTCCTGATTGTTGATTTATTGGAGAAATCATATTTATTGTCTTGAAAAGTCATTGTAACTACTGCTCTTGGAGAGTCATTATGACTATTGCTCTTGGAGAGTCATTATTGCCATTAGTAATTTCTATCTTGAATGAATTCTTGTGCTTCGATTATTGATTGTTGGGGAAGCCATAATTGCTCATCTTGATAGTTATCATGACTGTTGCATTGTGCTAGAGAGCCATCATGATATCTGAATTTCAAATTTTGATCTATTGATTATTCTGCCAATGGCATTTTTCCAAAGGAAAATTAGTTTATTTATTCATTTTCATTTAGATTAATACTATCAAATGAGTCTTGGAAAGCGTCATAAGTCCATTGAGGAAGGACGCGACCCTGTGATTTATCATTTAATTGCTGAGGGAAAGTCTTGAATGATTGTCCTTTTTAATTATTTATTTTAATGGGATAATTTGACTCTATGGATGATTTAGAGTCAGAATCAATATTGTCTTCTAGGAGGAGAAATATTTTTTGTATTAATTCTTGTTTCAATTTGGATTTTGATTTGGTGGCCTTGGATTTTCCCTTTGGTGAGGGTTTTGATTTGAGCCTGGATTCTTTAGATGAACTAGATGATTTGGTTTGTGGGACTGGTTTGACGGGCACATTAATTTTTAATGGAGCCATAGGAGAAAGAATGGCCAATTTTAACTGTGGATGGATATTTGCAAATTCGATGTTTACGGAGGTAATGATTTTTAAGGTATTGAATTTATCCCACCATTGAACATAGTATTGTTTGGTGAGAATTTCTTCTTCAATTGAATACTGCCATTTTAAGATCCATGGAATTTTGTGTTTATTTATAAAACAAAGTAATTGTGGAAAAGAAACCTCAATTGGTGAGGGTTTGAACCTTCAGAATAAATTAAAATTTTGTTGAAGTTCAATTGGAAATAATTCTAAGGTAGAGCCATGGATTGACCACCATCTTAAGAACCATTTGGAAAAATAATTTTGAAATTTTTATCAAAATTCAAAAACCAGGAGCGAGAAAATTTACTATTTTGATGCCAGAAAATCATTTGCCAGGCATCAATATAGTCAAAATAATTATATTATTTTTTATACAAAAGGGTTTTTAGACTTGAAGAATGGAATTTCTATTCCTTCATGGTTATGATTTTGAGAATGTAAAATGAATGATAGAAGATCTTTCCTTCTGAACTACTTATTGGGCTAATATTAACTGATTTTGTTTCTAAGAGAATATCTCTATAGAAACTAAGATTTTTGTCCTTGTGACCAGGGATAAAGTGGAAATCTAGAAGGAAATGAGATTTCACTATTTCAATTGAATTTTTCAAGTAAGCAAATGACAGCTCAATATGAAAAAGATTTTTTTCTTGGGGTTTCTCTGAAATATGGGGATGATTTTTTGTATTTTGTGATTGATTGATTGACCAATTGTGGGTCAAAAAGTTTGGAGATTGAGAATGAGTTAAATTGGTTGACCAAGACTAATTGATAGTTGGGTCTGATGGACCCAAGTACTGTCAACTGAGTTTGTCTAGGAGTAGAAGACTCCTCTTTAATTTGAGCCTTAAGGGCCAATTGTGGAGTCAAAGACTTCCCTTTAATTGTATTTTTTAAGGCATGAGGCGTAGACCCAATCTTGACGTCCCTGCAAAAATTCATGAGTAAGAAAGTTAGGAATTAAACTATTAATGTCTTAAATGAATTCAATATCAAAATAAAAAATACTAAGAATAGACTACCATCGAGCGAAAATCTGTTTGGAAGCAATATTTTTAACATCTTTTTCCAAAATATGCTTTGCAGATTTACAGTCAATTTTTAAGAGAAATTTTTTATTTAATAAGTCATCCTGAATTTTTTGTTTACACAACACAATAGATAAGAATTCTTTCTTAATTGTACTGTAATTTATTTGCGATTGAGTCCAGGTTTCAGATGTGAACCTAACAGTTTGCTCTCGAGAATCCAGGGAAATTTTTGGTAATAAGATACCTCCATATCTAATTTCAAAGGCATCAGTCCGGACAATCTTAAAAGAATTATTAGAGGGGATGCCAAGACAATGAAGTGTTTAAACATGAGTTTTAATTCTCTTAATTAAATTGGTGTGGACAGATGTCAAAGGAGGATGATTTTTCTTAAGCCTTTCAAAGAGAGGCTTGCGATCAATTCTCAATTTATTATAAAAATCAGATATTGTAATTTAAGGATCCTAGAAATCTTTGTAATTGGGTTTTGTCAAGGATTTCATCAGGAAATTTGTCAGCAAATTGTATAACTCGATCAATTGGTTTAATTATGGAATGATAGATTTCAAATCCTAGAAACCTGATTTTAGATTGAAACAATTTGATTTTACTTGTAGATATAGCTAAACCATTTTGTTTTATTATCTTAGCAAATAATTCAAGGTATTTCCAATGTTCTTCTATTGATCTAGAAAAAATGAGAACATCATCAACGTAATCAATTGAGAAATCAGTAAATTGATTAAATATTTCATTCATTATATTCTTGAATTCACTTGGAGTATTTTTAAGACCAAAAGGCATTGAAGTGAAATCAAATCACCTCCTGAATCAATAAGAGTCATTGAAATGAAATCAAAATCTTGAATTCTTATTCTGACCATTATGTGTCATTTTTTTATTTTGATGTGATTAAGGATTTGGATGAAGTTATCATCATCTTGATTGTTGACAATAGATTCTTAAACCTCATTATCAGAAATTAAGAATTTACTAGGTTTTCCTAGTTCACTGGATGCATGATTTTTAATTAAAGTTTCTATTTTAAAAAGATTTAATTATTTTGTTATTTTTGTGTTTAAAGTTTTTAATTCTTTTATTTCAATTTTGATATTTTTATTTCCTTTTGAAGTCTTGTAAAGTAACTTCTTTTCCCTTTCCTTTAACCTTATTGAATTTTTCAAGTGAAAGGCTTGCAGTGTTATTATTATTAGATTTAGAATTTTCTTTCTTTTGAATTACATCCTATGTTTTCCAACGTATTCTTATTTTAATTCAAGATTTTTAATTTTACTAATTAAATCTAATAATATATTTTCTTCTTCTTTATTTTATTTAAAACATATATAATTTTTTGACAATAACTATCCTTGCACCCCATAGAGATGTTAGGAGAATCACTGTTAGAACTTGAAGAGTTTAATTCGTCAGATTCAGAGGATTCAAATTCTCCTTGTCAAAATATTTATTTTTCTGTTTGTGGTATTTTTTCCTATAAGGTTTGTAACTCCTTCTAGGATTTAGATGAGAAATTTTCCTATTCTTTTGGGAATGAGCAATAGCGGGTAAACCATATTTCTCGCAAAAATTATCTAATTTGTATTTGATAGTTTTCTTTTTCTTTTTAATTTGTTTATTGATTTTCATGTCTATATACATTCTTAGACCTTCTTTTTGTATTGTGGTGATAATTGTACCGTGGTAAGACTATTATAATCTATATTTCCTAGGTTATCACTAAGGACTATTCTAATTTTGTGGGCAAAAAAATTCGGTAAGCCAGTGATGAATTTTTCTATCTAAAAGGGCCGATTACTATCATCATTAGACATTACTCTGGATAAAAATATATTTTTGTACCAGTAAAAAACACTTAGAGTAGGACACCTAAGATTGGTTAATTGGTTATGGATATGCAAAGTAACATTACTTAGCGTTTCAATGAAATGTTCAATTATTTTGTAAAGAAGTGTATTGATGGCATTATGCATTGTTTTCTGATCCTCTCTAATAATTGAGGTTCCTTCAACATCAATCTTTATTGCTGAAAGGATGTCATTTTTAGATTTTTCAGTAACATATTTTTCCCATTAGAAATGAAGCATTCATGTGAATCCCATGACTAAAGGCTTGATTACCTCACTGTGAGATAGATTATGTGTGGTAATGTAACTGTTGGCTACCATAGCCATGTGCTGTGTTGAGAACTTCCGGCTGAGAAACTCCATCAATATTTCATTCATATAATGTCTCTACAGACACAAAAAATTTGTTAGTTAAAGATAATTCAGTAATACGGAAGTCTGGAGGAAAAAGGCATTCTATGATATTTTCTTTCCAATTTATTAATTTTTAAAATTTTAGAGTTCTCTTCAATATTATGAATGTTTGAAGATTCAATAATTGTGGATAATTCATAGGTGGAATCTGACATATGACTTTTTGAATCAGAACCACTGTCCTGGTTAATTACCTTAACAGAAGTAAATGACTCAATTGATTTAATCTTGATTTATTCTTCAATTCTTGAAGCATTTTATCAATCTTTTTATTGAGGGGAACAATATTCAGAGTGAATTTTTCTGAAAGATTTATTAAAGGTGTTTCTTTGAGAGATTCATTGGGTTTAGGTTTATGAAGATCATCAACCTTATCTAATTGTTTTCCTATTGTTATTAAGCTTTGATTGGTGTAATTAAGTTGTTAAATAACTTTTTATTGTGTTCTTCCTCCTTTGAAATTTTAAAAGGAGAAGTAGTGATTAAAGAATTTTTACGATTTATTATAAGTTTCTCAAGTTGGGGATGACTAGTAGATACCACACTGGAGTCTTCCTTAATCCATTTGGTCTTGGAGATTATCTTAATATTCTTTTCGTAAATGTCCTCAGTATAATCAAGGAAAAATATGTCAACTCTAAATTCTTGCATGAATGCCTTCCATTCAGCAAATATGATTTTTCTTTGATCCATATTATATGCTTCTCTGAACTATTGCGTTATTGAGATTGACTAGGCCATTCATGTGTTGGATTAAACCCTCCCAATCAGGCTTGTATTCTTGTCTTAAAAGTGCTGAAATTCAAAGCTAAGAGTTGAGGATTAACAGAAGGTATGGTTTCCTGTAAATTCAATTCAGTTGGTGATTCAGTTTCGTCAGATTGTTCAGTCTTATTATCAAAGATTAGCTGATTGACTTGGGAATTTGTGGCTATGCCTTTAAGTTTTAATTTTTTTTAATTCTTGTTCCAATTGATGGATTCTAAGATCTTGACTAATATTGGTAATGTATTCAGAAAATGAATTCCTAGGAGTGTTAGACTGGCTAAACTCCCTAATTTGAGGATTAGAACTAGAAAATTGGAAATTAATTTTATTGGGGGAAAGTATTTGACAAAGTTCATGTTCTTTCCCTAGAGCATATATTTTTTTCAATTATTTTTACATGATGTTGATGCTTGAAGGAAGCAACAGACCATGTTGATTTATAAATTTCTTTATTGGAGATTCTGGATATATTCATTACCCTATGATCTACTTGATCATCTGCTAAATATTCAAAATGTTCTTCGTTGATTATGTATGGTATTGTATTCATTGTAGACCTAGTGCTACAAGAAGAATTAATTCTAAATAATCTACCCATTGCTCAAAATAACTAAATTATTCTTATGATTGAAAATTTCATCATATTTTTTGATTCTCAAACCTGCTATGACTTCTACAACCTCCTATGAAGTTGACTCTTCTATCATTTGCCCTTACAACTACCATACCCTCGGGATTTCACGTATCTAAAAGGTCTTATTGGAGTGCCTGAAGTAAATCAAATAAAAACTGCTACGTCAAATTCACAGATTAGAAAAATAAAGATTATAGAGAAATAATCAATTATAAAAATAACCAGCCATAAAGGCGGTGAAGAATAATAATTATGCAGATATATATTTAAACAAAAAAATACCCTACCGGGTTTGGCTCTGATACCAAATGAGGTGAAATTGCATATAATTTAAATAATTAAAGACTGGGTATTAGATGCACAAATTTAAAAACACAATCAAATTGTGTATTCTTGATTGAAAGTAAGATTGAAACTTACAGGTATTGAAGAAATTAATTGGCAACAATTAATTAGTGCTCTCGTTCATTAATTAATGTTGAGAAAAAGAAGAAAAAGATTACAAAAGAAGAGGAAGAAGAATGCTTTGTTTTCAAAACAAGTTTCTCTCAAAATTGTTAAGAGTGTAAAATCAGTTCTGAGGAACAAATGAGAGAAGGCAACATATTTATAGGCAAGGAGAGTGGAGTTCACCGGAAACCCATTACTTACCTGTACTATTCTATTCTACAAAAAAAATCTTTTACATTTCTACTTTTGACTAATTAAAATAAAAAGATAAGTAGTTGCCTAATTATTCGACAATTAGTACAATATTTACACAAAAGGACAAATTACAACGGATCCTCGATATTTTTTATCTTGGTCTTCTTGTCTTCATTCTTGGAAGTCATGATTGTTGTCTTGAAAAGTCATTATGGATATTGTTATATATTGGAGTCCTTGATAATTGTTATCATGGATTCTTATGCTTGGATTGTTTATTTTGGAGAAGTCATTATTACTTGTCTTTGAAGATCAATATGACTGTTGCATTATGCTGGAAAGTCATTATGATATTATTTTCAAGCTTCTTGATTTCTTGGTTATTCCACCAATGGCATTTTGCTGAAAGTAAATTATTTTTATTTATTTATCTTCATTGAGATTAATACTGTTGAATGAATCTTGTGACTCTTGGAAGGCGTCATAAGCCCATTGTGGTAAGACACGACCTTGTGTATTTTGGTCCTTCAATTGCTGAGGGGAAGCCTTTGATGATTGGCCTCTTTGGAAATTTGGTTTAATTTGGTGTCTTGACTCTACAGGTGATTCAGAGTTAGAATTTATTATTGTCTTCTAAAATGAGAAGAATATTTTGTATTAAGTTTTGCTTCAATTTGGATTTAGGCTTTGTGACCATTGATTTTTCCTTTGAAGAGGGTTTGGATTCTTTGAATGAATTTGAACTGCATAGATTGTTTTGTGGATCTGGGTTAATTGACTCATTAATTTTTAATGGAGCCTGGGTAAAGATTTTTTGTCAACTTTAATTGAAGTTGGTTATTTGCAAATTCCTGGTTAATGAAGGCAATGATTTTTTGGATATTGAATTTATCCCACCATTTAACATAGTATTGTCTGATGAGAATTTCTTCCTAAATTGAATACTGTGACTTCAAGATCCAGGGTATTTTATATTTACTTGTAAAACAGAGTAATTGTGGGATAGAAACCTTAATTGGTGAGGGTTTGTAAAATTTTAGAAATAAATTAAATCTTTGTTGAAATTCAATTGGAAGTGATTCTAAGACAGGGCTATGGATGGGCCACCATCTTAAAAACTATTTTGGTAAATTAATTTGAAATTTTATTATAATTCAAAAATCACGAATGAGAAAAATCACTATTTTGATACAGTAAAATCATGTGTCAAGCATTAATATAGTCAAAATAATTGTATTGTTTTATATTTGAAAGTATTTTGAAATCTGAATGATGGACTTTCCAATCCTCCATGGTCATGATTTTGAGAATATATAATGAATGATAGATGATCTTTCCTTCAGATCTTTTGATTGAGCTAATATTTATGGATTTTATTTCTAAGAGAATGTATCTATAGAAACTAAGATTTTTGTCATTGTGTCCAGAGACATAATGCAATTTAGGAATGAAATGGGTTCTCGCAATTTGAGCATGATCATTCAAATGAGCAAATGGAGGCTGAATATGAAAGATATTTTTGTTGGGCATTTTTTTTGAAACTAAGAGGATGATTTTCTATATTTTGTAATTGGTTTGTCAAACGATTGAGCATTAAAGGATTGAGAAACTGAGAATGGGTCAAATTGGTTGACCAGTGCAGATTGGTAATTGGGTCTGATAGACTAATATATTGTTAATTGGACTTAATTAGGAATAGAATACTCCTTTTTAATTTGGACCTTAAGGGATAATTGTGGAGTCAAAGACTCTTCTATAATCGAACCATTCATCTTTCTCACATGAGTTATGAAAGTGATACTGATTCTTTTGGTTACGGATTCCACAGCATGCCTATGACCTTTTCAAAATCCATCAGACATGACGAAGAAAGTTCCTTCCAGTATAAAAAATTCTTTGATTGTTTTATCTGAAAATTCAACTTTAAAAATTGTCTGTCCCAAAAGGTTCACAGTTAAAATTTTTCTGTTATCATAACAGACTTTATTATCCTTGTGAAAACCTATATTTCCATCCTTTTCATACCATTGAATTAGTGTTATATTGAAGTCATGCTTCAATCCAACATCTTTCAAAATTTCTCCAATTCATCAATCCAGACAGTTCTTGAATATTCAAATTCATTATGATCATAATTAATAAATCGAAACTTTAAGCAAAAGACGTCTGCCCTACCATTGAATTTTTTTTTATTTTAAATGAATTTTGATTGAGTATTCTGGGGTTTACCTTCCCATATTCTAGTAGATCATAATTTTCAAGTTCTGTCATGGTATAATCTTGAAATGATTTCCTGTAAAAATTTACAAGTAAGGAAGTCAGGAATTGGATTATTAATATCTTGAATAATTTAATTATTGAAATAAAAAATGCTAAAAATAGACTATTACCTTACAAAACTTTGTTTGGAAGTAATATCAAAACATGTTTTACGGATTTGTAATCAATTCTTAAAAGAAATTTTTTATTTAATAAATCAAATTGTATGATTTGATTAATTGTCTTAATAATGAAATAATAAATTTCAAGGCTTGNTTCCCATATTCTAGTAGATCATAATTTTCAAGTTCTGTCATGGTATAATCTTGAAATGATTTCCTGTAAAAATTTACAAGTAAGGAAGTCAGGAATTGGATTATTAATATCTTGAATAATTTAATTATTGAAATAAAAAATGCTAAAAATAGACTATTACCTTACAAAACTTTGTTTTGAAGTAATATCAAAACATGTTTTACGGATTTGTAATCAATTCTTAAAAAAAAATTTATTTAATAAATCAAATTGTATGATTTGATTAATTGTCTTAATAATGAAATAATAAATTTCAAGGCTTGTAAATCTATTCTTAGATTGAAATAATTTGATTCTTCTTGTAAAGATAACTAAACTATTTTGTTTTATTATCTTCGTAAACAATTTAAGTTGGTTTCCAATATTGTTTAACGTATTTAGAGAAAATAAGAATATTACTAATGAAAACAATAGAGAAATCAATAAATTGATTAAAGATTTCATTCATTATATTTTGAAATTTTCTTGAAACAAATAGCATTACTTTCAATTTATGATGAAAAAAAATGTAATTTTGTTTTTATCAATTCTATTTGTTTGGATTTCTCAAAATGTATCAAGAATGTCAGTATACAATTTTTTTCTTTAAAGATTTTAATTTTTTTTTGAAGAGCAGGTTTTTGAAAACGTTTTTCAATTCTTTTGAATTTTATTTCATCTTGTAAAAAAATATAATTATTTTTCTTCACAAGAAATTAAATTCACAGTTTTAAAAATAGAATTTTGTTTTCAAGTTTTCAATTTCTCATTGTGAGAAAAGAAAGAAATTTTAATTTAACCAGTTTATCCAAATGATAAGTAATTTTCTCATCATACTCTATTATAAAAGGATACAATGGAGAAATGAAAGGTAAACCTAAAATGATTTTGTCTGTCATATTTTAAGACAAACGATATCTTAAAACATATATTGTCTTGAAAAATATGAACTTTGAAGATTTAATAATTAATATACATTCGAGTACCATTAGCAGATGACAAAGTTTTTTTTATCTTCTTGAAGTACTTGGTAGGAATAAATCTTTCTTGCATACAATTTAAATCAGCTCCTGAATCAATAAGAGTCATTGAAGTAAAATCAAAATCTTAAATTATTATTCTGACCATTATGTACCATTTTATTTTATTTTAATGTGATTAAGGATTTGAATGAAGTTATCATCATCTTGATTGTTGACAATAAGTTCTTCAACTTGATTATCAGAAATTGAAGATTTACTAGGTTCTCATAATTCACTAGATTCATGATTTTCAATTAAATTCTCAATTTTAAAAGATTTAAATCTTTTGTTATTTTTGTGTTTAATTCTTTTAATTTTTTTTATTTCAATTTTGATATTCTTTATTTCTTTTTGAAGTTCCTGACGAGTAACTTCTCTTGTAGGCATCGTGTAGTGTACACGAGGATTACAAGATCGGCTTGTAGTGTATCAGGAACATCTTGAACAGTTCACGAAGCACTACAAGACAATCTTGTGGTCATCATGTAGGGTACATGATGTGCTACAAGATCATCTTGTAATCATCGTGTAATGTACATGATGACTACACGATGATGACTCTAAGGTCATATTGTACACTACACGATAACTATAAGATCATCCTGTAACACGTCTTATATGCTTCCATTTCATCATCTTGTACAACTTTTTTTAAATTTAGAAAGTACTGATTTCCTTCATTGACGTATATACATATATTTCTAAAATTCAAATTTTTGTAATTCATGATGGAGATTGGGAGAAAATGGGTACATCCTAGTCTTTTAGTGGAGAGAGGACCAAACTGTTGGAGATATCTACAAATTGTACTTACCACGAGCTATCTAGTATATTGCACGAAGAACTTCACATAGACGTCTCAAAGTATGATCTATTCATCAAACTTCTTTATAGAACCCATGTCCCTCTACCCTCATGCTGAAATTCTAAATGATCGAGATCTACAGTTCTTTATTAAAGAGAAACAATTAGAATCGCTCTGAACCTCATTATTTGTTAGTGTCAAGCCTAAATTTTTTCGAAGTCAGAGTTAGGTTCCTAAAACTACAATGTCATAGCAACCTTTGCATGAAAGCGTTCCTCGCTTTGAGAGTGTTGATCATTTTGATAGGAACTATCATTATCTTNCTTTTATTTCTTTTACTTTTGTTGATTTTTTTTCAAGCGGTTGTGGAAAGCTTGCAGTATTATTATTAGACTTAGAATTTTATTTTCTTCTGAATTACATTTCTAAGTCTTTCAAGGTATTCTTGTTTTAATTCAGGATTATCTTACTAATTAAGTAAAACAAGAGATTTTCTTATTCTTCATTTTTATTTAAAACATTAGCATTTTTCTGACAACATCTATCCCTGCACCCCATAGATATGTTAAGAAAATCATTGTCAAAATTTGAAGAGTTTGATTCATCAGATTCAGGGGATTCAAATTCTCCTAAATCTTCATTACTACTTTCATAGTAATCTATTGACTCTATAATTCTAAATAATTCTTGTTATCTTCTTTGGAGATTTTGAATTGATTAATTTTATTTTTAACTTGACAAGTGTTAAAAAATGACCATTCTGACCACATTTAAAACACTTAATTTTACTTTTGTCCACAAATTTTTTATTGAATTTTCTTCTTGAATAATTTTTATTCTTAGAGAAATATTTGTCAAAATTTTTATTTTCTATTTGTGGTGTATTTTCCTATAAGATTTGTAAATTCTTCTAGGATTTAAATGATAAGTTTTCTTATTCTTTTGGGAATGAGCAATAATGGGTAAATTATATTGCTAACAGAAATTACCTAATTCATATTTGATAGTTTTCTTTTCTTTTTTATTTTGTTTGTTGATTTTCATGTCTGCATATTCTTAAATCTTTTTTTTGTATTGTCGTGATAATTGTATGTAGGTGAGACTATTATAGTCTATATTTCATGATCATCACTAAGAACTGCTCTCATTTTGTGGCAAACAAATTTGGTAAACCATTGATGGATTTTTCTTTCTAAAATGACTGATTGTTATCAACCCTAAACAAAAATATATTTTTTGTACCGAAATCAATTAGGATAAAAAACACCTAAGATTGATTAATTGATCATGGATACACGAACATTACTTAGGCGTTATACATATATATTCACAAGTTTTACAGCATATATGTATATGGTCTAGCGCTGAGCTTATTTAAGAACACCTTATGCAACTCGTCCTATGGTCTAGCGCCTAGCTTAATTTAAATCAGTTTCATAACCGTGCGGATACATAGTCTTCTCCTATGACTTAGCTCAAGAATTTCCGCCTTAATTATCTTAGCGCTGTATCGTGGTTTGCCACATGTCCAATAGTATCAAAACATTATAGATACGTGGATATCTCGAACTGCCAAGATAACAAAAACAAATCTTTTCATGAAGTCACGTTATACATTCATTGCAAGAGTCCATATGTGACAAACTACACTGCAAAAACAATTTACTTGAAAAAATGGGCACTGAGTTTATAATTGTCACCCAGACCCCATACATTCAACCTTTTCAAGGCATCGCTTTCTTCCGCTATGACAGTGTCCAAGTCACAGATGCGGCCTAATATCTCATCAAGCAAGCGAGCGTACTGTTCCTTCTCTTGTCCCAAGATCTCTCTTCGTCTCTTCAAGTCTTCTAACTTTCTTGCCGCCTGAGTATGATGGCGTAGCCGCCCACAGTCCTGGATGGCAGGTTTCAACCATTCCAAGTCGAGTCCTGACCATTTCACTTCGTCCCATAACATCAAAGCATAGGTTAGGACATCTCTATCTGCATTAGCACAATTTATCCCATCTAGGATGTAAATCAGCTCGCCAAGATGGCTACACAGAAAACGGCGTGCCTTTGCAGTTTTACACTGGAGTAGGCCTAGCGAAGAAGGATGTTCTTTAAAAATTCTATCTAACATTGGCTTCAGATCTTTATCAACCTCCATGCCATCATGCTCAACCATCTCCCCTGACAAGCCAGATATGAAGTTCGCTGCATCTTGAAAGTCTTCAAGCACATCAGTTTGAATTTCTTCAAGCACTGGCACGGTGACGGGAGATTCTTCTTCTGATTCCGTCCTTGTTCGAGGGGCTTTGAGGTTAGGCTGAGGGAAAAAAAATACAAAAACAAAAATGGAGCAAGGGTTAAAAGAGGGTTGATAAAAAATGGGTGAGTGATAACTTCTACTACGACATGCTAGATTAACACACAGGGATGTGCATGTTAGAGCCCTCTGAAGGGCTGGACAGAATTTCTAATGCCCTTTGCTGCGAAGCGGAGCAAACAGCTTCCGTCTTAATAGGTTGCTAATTAAAAAGGAAAAATGAAATTCAGCATAACTCATGCAGATGCACGATACACGTGACGCCCAAGCACGTCACGACTTAAAAAGAATACAACCAATCGAGTTATGCTGCGTGGATCGAGTGCACGAGCTGTGGTGTATACCACTGCTCAATGAAAAAGGTTCATGAGGGCAGATTGTAAGGCTAATAAAACAGCAAATGGAGAGCAATACGGTCAAAAGGGTAGAGCAATTCCTGTACCTCAATGCCAGCGCCTTCACCCAAATCTGAGCCGCCTGCGCCTTCTAATGGAGCCCCTCTTTCTCTCTCCTGGATAAAATATTGTTAGATGCGCATATCACCATATGATAACGCAAAATGATATCTGTAACGAAACACTCACTGTGGCTTCAGCATTTTCAGTTTGCATTATGCCTTCAGGGAACTCTGAAGGCAATTTCACATGTTCCAATAGTGTCTCCGCGCCCATCTCCAGAGCAAAGAAAAATGGTAAAAATATTTAACAGAGTGAGCAAATTAACAGCCAACAAGACATTGTAGTTTATACCTCCACAGCGATTTTCTCATCATCTTTTGAACCACCTGCAACTAAAGGAAGAGAGTTTTTCCCAAAGCCGGCATCCCCAAATGTTGGTGTTTTATACTGGACCCCTGGATAATAGCTCACAAGAACATGGAAGTTAGGTGGTTGAAAATGATTAAACTGAAATCCAAAAAAAAGGCATAACCAAAAGATTCTTTTAGACGTCAACGCATCACAGAAAGAACACAACTTAATCCCAAAACTATATAAAGAATCAATACTCATTTTCACCAAATGGGAATCTCTGGGTACCAAAGGGAGATTAATTAGTACCACAAGGGCTGCTACCAAGAGCAGAACTTGACTGGCTAAAAGATGGACTAGACCCAAAACCGAAGGTTGGAGAACTAGATCCCCCAAAAGCAGGAGAACTCGAGGCTAAAAAAGCAGGAGCACTCCAGGCCCCAAAAGCAGGAGTACTTGATGCACCAAATGCAGAGGTGCTCGATGAATCAAGGGCAGGATTGCAAGTAGTTCCAAATGCTCCTCCAGACCCAAAAGCAGGGGCAGTTGACACACAAAATGCACTGCCAGCGCTAGCAGATGCCTGCGTCGATGTTGAACTAAAAGCAGGAGCGCTGGAAGCACTAAAAGCTTGATAACTTGTTGCCCCAAATGCACTGCCAGCGTTACTAAATGCCAGCATCAATGTCGAACTAAAAGCAGCAGCGCTAGAAGCACCAAAAGCTGGATAACTTGTGGCCCCAAATGTCGGGGTGCTCGTACATCCAAAGGCTGAGGTACTAGTAGCACCAAAGGCTGGGGCACTTGTTGAACCAAAGGCAGGAGTGCTAGTAGTACCAAATATGGACTGACTGGTTGCACCAAAAGGTCGTGAAGAATCAAAGATACTGCTGGCAAATGCAGGCTGAGATTGTGATTTGTGATTCCAAAAGAATTTGCTTGATTTTCTGTAGATCCAAAGCCTCCAATAACAGAAGATCCTGTTGGACAATAGAGAGCCGTCAGAATTTAACTATATGTAAGCTAGGTACATACTGTAATTGAGATGTGCATTTGGAATTAAAACCTCAATATTATAAAGACGGTTTTTGGAGATAAGATACATACAATGACCTTGGGGAAGGCTGAGGTACAGGAAGCATACTCAAGAGGCAACTCTTTCCTCCAAAATAATGTTGTATTGTTCTTCGAATAAAAGAAAAACACTCAATTCAATCAAAAACACCAAATCTATGTTTGGATCTTGGAAAATATGAAGGAAAGAAAAAACGGGAGGAAAATTAAATGGAATTGGAGGAAGGGGGAAGCAAGTTATCATATAACTATTTTTCTCTACATATTCCAAAGACTCCAAATAATGAAAATGGAATCCTTCACATTTTCCTTTCATTTCCCTACTAATTTCCAAGATCCGGACATAGCCTTAGAAAGCATGAGAAAGGGAAATCGTAACTATTCAGATGTCTATATATTATCATTCTAAACAAGCTAGCACAAACATACATCATAATTACCCATGAGAACAGTTGATATGCTATTGATAAATAATCCTCTCATAAACTCAAGAAGAAGCCTATAAAAATTCTGATCTACTTTTCTTTTTATAGGAAACAAAAGTTTATATTAAAAATGAGAGGAGCAAAAGACGGTTCGGAGGATAAGCCATTCAAACAAACATCAAAAGACAAAATTAGTAGAGACTAACTGCCAACCAATCAGTATTAATAAAAGATAAAAGAACATTCTTAAACCATATAGAGTTAGACACCCACAAAGAAACCCAATAATGGATCTTATCCCACCAAAAATCGATATCCACGGAACTATCCTCAAAGATTCTCCTATTTTGTTCCGACCAAACGCCCCGAAGAACTTCCACAATCCCCATGTGCCACAAAACATTAATCTTCCTGGGTCATTTCAACTTGAATATAAAAACCATATACATTCCTACCACAAAATTGCGATGATGAAGCGAAAGCAGGATAGAGGAAACTTCGAAAGCGGACACTATACTACCAAAAAGCTGGTGACGATGAAGCACCAAGGGTAGTTGTAGAGAGAATGGTGATGAAAACTGGGTTGTGCAAAAGCCACCAGTTGAAGTGCCACTAATTGATCCGACTCCCTATTTGTGAAACAAAAGGGGTTGTACTTCCAATGGTTTGGAAACAATGATTGCTACTTGCGTTGCTGGTTTGCACAAAGATGGATTGAGATGAAAATGGACTACTAGAAGTCTGCCCAAAAGCTAATAAAGACATTTTAAATTAGTCATTTTCCAAAAGTCCAATAACATCAGTAATAACAAAGAGAATTTCTTTTATACATTTCCAAAAATAGCCAATAGACTACTAACTGATCACTATGGATTAGTAGAAAGCATGAGAAGAGGAAATCGCTATTTTTCTAAACAAGATAGCACAAACATACATCATAAATACCCATGAGAACAGATTGCAGTAAATTCTAATCATCTCTCATAAACTCGAGGAGGTGTACACAAAATCTGATCAACTTGAAAAAAAAACATGTACATTCCTACCACAAACTGGGAATGATGAAGCAAAAGCAGGTACAGAGGAAGCTACGAAAGCGGACACCGTACTACCAGAAGCTGGTGAGGATGAAGCACCAAGGGAGAATGGTGATGCAGACTGGATTGTGCCAAAGCCACCAGTTGAAGTGCAACCAATTGTTGGACTACTAGAAGTCTGCCCAAAATCTGATAAAGACATTTTAGATTAATCATTTTCCAAAAGACCAATAACTAACCACAAAGAGAACGTTTCTTTAATACATTTCCAGAAATAGCCAACGGACTACTAAATGATCCTTATGGATTATTAGATGATCTCTGAGATCTAGAAACCCCGAGAACTTGGGGGACAAAAGTTACTTTCAATGACAAATATACTCCATGACTTAACAACTGAAAAGGACTTTGTTCAATTGTTTTTCTTTTTATAGGAAGTAGAAGAATTGATTACATAAAATAGAAAAGAAGGAAAAAAACAACGAAAGTATAAGGAAATGGAGGATAATAAATCCATCCAAACACCAAAGTATATCTATCTAAATGGATGCTTTCCAATTAGTATAAATACAAAGCCATAGAGTTAAAATTTAGTAACCGTGTCTGAAAGAGAAGCTAAAAATCTGAATCTCAACCATAACCTCTCCTGCTAGTCTTCTAGGAGCTGGACCTGAAAAAGTTCTTACACGTCTAAGTGGGACTAGAGAGTACATTACTTATGATAAGAAGGGGGACTCACCATCACTAAAACCATGTTCGCTATTCAACCTATTCAATATCTTTGTTTTTCGCTGATCCAGACTCTTGACGCTAACTAATGGTCTAATATATAAGAACGATTGACATGAAATTTCTTGTGGAGAGGCTCCAAAAATGGTCCAAAATTCCACCTGATGAATTGGAACACTTCTACTGCATTGAGAAAAAAGACTTGTCTTAAAATGACCAGAAGAAGAATGTCTCCACCAAATTGCATCATGCCCTTCCACATGGATCTTGTTCCCATAAATAAATAAAATACAAAAGACAAATGCATAACGTCAAAGCTCAGATAGTTTCTTAGTTATATATGCTAAAAACCTCGAATAAGAACTTAGAAAGAATACTCACTGGTACGGAACAAGAAGGAATATAATTACAAACAGATAAGCAATAGACTAAGTAACACTAAAAAATAACGGCCATGTATATAATGTCAACTTAAAAACGTGAACTAAAGCTAGCTAGATGTGAATGACATAGAAATAAAAACCCATTAAATACATCCAAGTGCAATATTTTAACAGAAATAAGGCGTGTTTTGCGAGTTTAATGAAACTTTATTTCGTTTTACCAGTAACACTACCATGAGAATGTGATTGAAAAACTAATTACAGAGCGATAGTGATGCATAGTAAAATAAATCACATTACGAATACTCACAACTACGACCAAACATCCTTCCTTATAATTCTCTGCTTCAATTTGAACACTTGCTAATGATGTTAGATTGAAATGGATGTACATCAAAACGATTAAAAGAGGAGCATTAACATGAGAAATTAGCTGATAAAGGAATGAGTTATTGCTATTGGTTGAACTCATAGATTGTATGTGAAGAAACGGGAGGGGGGGGNGGGGGGGGGGGGGGGGATAACTTTAGCTTTCCATAAAGAAGGCCTTTTGTCAGTGTCTCGTTGCTTTTAAGCAGAGAGAGAGAGAAGAGGGAGAGAAAAGAATTATAAAAGCAAAGGTTTTTTTTTCTCTAAACAGATTCCTGAACTTTTTCGTTTGACTAAAACGGACTGCAAGATTAATTTTAACTGAACTGCCGGATTCATATTTTCTTTAATTTTTTCTTTCCTTCTTTCTCTAATACCCTTCTTACATATTGTCAAATCAAATGTCAATTTTTTTTCATTAACACTCAACTTTCATTTCTTCACTTTCTTCTTCATCATTTCTTCATCTTCTTCTTCCTGTTGCAAGAGGAGTTGTTTTACTTGTCCAGAAGTTCTTCATCTTCTTCTTCTTCTTTAAGAAAAAGCTTGCAGGTATGTTGCATGTTTGAAGGAGTTTTTTGAGTTTTTCATTCATGAGTTTTAAAAGATGTTTTCTGATTTTTTTGTTACTAGAACAACATGCATTACGTTGTGTGTTTGAAGAAGATGCCTACAAGATGATCTTGTAGTGCATCGTGAACTGCTCAAGATTTTTCTAATGCACTACAAGATGATGACTACAAGATGTGCTATAAGTTCATATTGTAGGCATCGTGTAGTGTACACGAGGATTACAATATCGGTTGTAGTGTATCAGGAACATCTTGAACAGTTCACGATGCACTACAAGACAATCTTGTGGTCATCATGTAGTGTACACGATGTGCTACAAGATCATCTTGTAATCATCGTGTAATGTACATGATGACTACACGATGATGACTCTAAGGTCATATTGTACACTACACGATAACTATAAGATCATCCTGTAACACGTCTTATATGCTTCCATTTCATCATCTTGTACAACTTTTTTTAAATTCAGAAAGTACTGATTTCCTTCATTGACGTATATACATATATTTCTAAAATTCAAATTTTTGTAATTCATGATGGAGATTGGGAGAAAATTGGTACATCCTAGTCTTTTTAGTGGAGAGAGGACCAAACTGTTGGAGATATCTACAAACTGTACTTACCACGAGCTATCTAGTATATTGCACGAAGAACTTCACATAGACGTCTCAAAGTATGATCTATTCATCAAACTTCTTTATAGAACCCATGTTCCCCTGCCCTCATGCTGAAATTCTAAATGATCGAGATCTACAGTTCTTTATTAAAGAGAAACAATTAGAATCGCTCTGAACCTCATTATTTGTTAGTGTTAAGCCTAAATTTTTCCGAAATCAAAGTTGGGTTCCTAAAACTACAATGTCACAGCAACCTTTGCATGAAAGCATTCCTCGCTTTGAGAGTGTTGATCATTTTGATAGGAACTATCATTATCTTGGAAGACATGATGATAGATTTGTTCATGACAATTGTAACGACCTTGATGACAATAATGATGTTTTTCATGATGACGATTTTGATCAGGGGTCGTATGATGAAGCCATCCGTGGAGATGACCCTAATGAAGTCATCCGTGGAGATGACCCTACAATAATACCAGATTTGAATACAAGACCTGAGTTGAATGAGCAACGTCCTGAGTCTAGTGAGCAAGGGGCTTATTTGAATCCACTTGTATCGAACACAATAAGTATGGATGAGCTGTGCAGTGATAAAGGCAAGTTGGTCAAGGTTGCTCGTACGATGGTCATCCGAAAAAATTTTGAGTTTCGAATCTTCAAGTCAAAACCCTGGATGTTGCTACTTATATATGTAGAGAAAACATATCCATGGAGGTTACATGCTATGAAAATGCAAAACAGTCCCTGCTTTAAAGATACAAAGGTCATCAATACACATACATGCACATTTGAAGTCTTGAGACATAAACACCATCGAGCTTCTTTTTCGTTGATTGGTCATTGTATAATGTTCAAATACAGGGGCATTGGACGAATATATAGGCCAAAGGACATAATAGAAGATGTTCGACTTGGGACATAATAGAAGATGTTCTACTTGGGACATAATAGAAGATGTTCGACTTGATCTTGGTGTCAACATCAATTGCCATAAGGCTTGGAGAGCTAAGAAATATACATTGAGATTAGTTTGAGGGTCACCCGAAGATAACTATAAGATGCTGCCATCGTATTGTCACATGTTAGAATAAACAAATCTAGGTATTTATTTCATATCTTCCATTTTAAGGTCTACAAGATGTCCCCGTAATGATCTTATAGTCTACAAGATGGGTACAAGATGTCCCAATAACCATCTTGTAGACTACAAGATGGTACATGATCATCATGTACCATCTTTTAGTCTACAAGACGGGTATAAGATCATCACGTTCCCCTCGTGTATTATATATATTTTGCCGATTTTAATACTATAATTTTAAATATTTTTCAAAGACCTGAGCATGATCATGTTGCATCACGATCTATCATTGTTTCATTCCGACATCCATGAGTTTCGTGTCGCGGGTGGAGGTAAGCAAGCAGCGGTAAACTTGCATTTCAAGACGTGTACATACTGAGAATTTGACCTTGATCAAATTTCATGCAAGCATGTGTTAGCTACATGTTGGCCATGCAATATTCCCGCATACAGTATGTGTTCGAAGTGCTATCAAAATGAGGCCCTGATTGTGGTGTATGCGGAAACAATACTTCCTCTCGGAGATCAAGCAGATTTTGGGTCATCAACCAAGGAGTTCAAGAAAAGTTGATATTGCGTCCTATAACGCGGCGGTAGTGGCAGACCAAGGATATAAAGATTTCCATCTAAATGTGAGAAAGTAATAAGAAGGAAGTGCACACGTTGTGGGTAAATTGGCTACAACCAACAAACGTGCATAAACTCAATCTCTCTGTCTCAACGGGATGGCCAATCCACTGCCCAATAATCAAGCATTCAATAACATATAAAAAATTGGAATTCAAAAATCATGTAAAGTATAAAAAATACTTATCCAAGTTATACAATAAGAAATTATTTATGTACACATCCACATACAAATATATATGGACTTGAGTATACTGTCACGATGACCATGAAATTTACTTTACTATCACGATGACCATCAAATGATCTTGTATCCTATAAGAAGGCTACACGATGACCATGAAGTCATCTCGTAATCTACAAGAAGGCTACCCAATGATCATGAAGTCACCGTGTAGGTTATAAGAAGGCTACATGATGATCATGAAATCATCGTGTAGGCTACAAGAAGGCTGCATGATGACCATGAAGTCATCGTGTAGCTACAAGAAGGCTGCAAGATGACCATGAATTCATCTTGTAACCTACAGAAGGCTACACGATGACCATGAAGTCTTCATGTAACCTTCAAGAAGACTAGCTATGACCATGAAGTCATCTACACAATGATCATGAAGTCATCTACACAATGACCATGAAGTCATCTACACAATGACCATGAAGTCATCTACACAATGACCATGAAGTCATCCTGTAGCCTACAAGAAGGCTACACGATGACCATAGAGTCATCCTGAAGCCTACAAGAAAGTTATACAATGATCATGAAGTTTTTATGTAGCATTCAAGAAGGCTACATGATGACCAAGTCATCTTGTAGCCTTCAAGAAGGCTATTGTAAAAAAAATTAGGATTTAAACAACATATAGTATAAATAATCAAGCATTCAACAACATATAAAAAATTGGGCATTCAAAAACAAGTAAATTTTAAAAAAATACATATCCAAGTTATACAATAAAAAAATATTTTTTGTCACGTCCACGTACAAATGATTCAATTGCCATTCTTTTTATGATATTCTAGCATTTTCTTTTGAGTTATTTCTACAAGATGCATCTCGTATGTGATGGCTTCAATAAACATCAGGGAGAATACCCCACAATCAAAGCTATAAAACACATGACATGTAAAAACACAATTAAATAATATGTAAGTTACGTTATTAAAAACTCAAGCGTGCTTTTCCTATACGTTAGACGATGCCACCACCCACTTGGTTTTAGTCCACCCTTCCCGTAGTCTATGTGGATGTATGAGATCATGGAGGTTTCACAATAAGAGAATGAGTAAGTGAAATATACATATTTTTTAAAGTTCATTATACACTTATAGTGCTCCCATGTATCTGCATTTGATGAAACCTTTCATGAAGATAATCCATCCTATGCTTCAAGCCATGAACCTTTATATGAAGAGACTGGAGGTTCAGCCCATAAAAGAGACATGTTTAGGGAGTTGTAAATATGAATTAACTAGGCATTCAAATCAAGCTCCAACGCTATCCAATGACTATTATTCACATTCATTGGAAACACAACCTATAAAAATTGATATATAAGAATAAATACTGGCCTTTATAAGTAAAAAAAAGTATGTTTACTAGCTTATTTTACAAGACATACCTTATACAAATTCCCTAGTTCCTTCCAAAATGAGTCTGCAAGCAAAGGACTTGGAACAATAGAGGATCACCAACATCAAAGTTATAGCCCGCAGGATCTTGTTCAAACTCTTCCAATCGACCAGACATGTTTTCCTGCAATGTCACATGAAACATTGTAAAGTAATCAAAAGTCATCATGGAATGTACACGATGCCCATGAAGGCATCGTGTAGACTACATGAAGTGTACACGATGCCCACGAAGGCATCATGTAGACTATATGAATTGAAAAAATAGCTTACTTGCAGATGCAAATCAATAACAGTGACTCTGGTGTAAGGGTTGTTCTCCTGCAAATCCCTTCGAATGAGCTCTAAGTATGCATTGATATGCTGCAATATAATAAAAATCACATAAGATATTTATATTTATTCAAAATACCACTTAAAAAAGATTATAATAACTACTTACATCTAACTCAAGCTATTGTAAATGTGGGATGACTAATATTTTGAACCAGATTAGATCAGAGGTGCAAAATCCTATATCTACTTTCACGTTCCTATACAACGTAATTACAGATCAACATTAGGAGTTTTATGATGGTGATTTAAATTCCCACAAGATGAATGTGTACATGATGATCTTATAGTCTACATGATCATCATGTACCTCTCTTGTAGACCACATGATGGTTTCAACAAAGTTATATGAGGATCTTGAACATACATTCTGCTTCAAATGTTGCTCTTCAGCTTCTAATTTACGGTAGCTCGTTTCCTCCTTCTCATCCGTTGGGAACAAAGATGATTAAATTGTTGACTGAAATTGTAATATATATATAAGTATATAAGGCGACTTCAATATGATCTTGTAGCCATTATTAAGTTCAGAATTCACAACTTACATTTTGTTTTAAAAAATGTATTTATGTAGGTTCTCAACTGGTACCACTATTGTTGAACACTAGTTGAGAATTCTCGGTACCTTGGTCGCGTCCTGGTACAGTAAGCCTTCCAAATAAACGAGATAGCTTCAAATATCCATGCCTTTTATAATAAAGAGAATTTTTCAACACGTAAATCAAAATACCAGTTTGTAAATACTACATTAAAATAAAAAAATTACCTGGAAAGCATGAGGACATCCAAGGATTGAGTATCCATGGACCTTAGATTTCTTTGTTTGTTTTCCCTTAATCCTCTTCAACATTTCTAAAACAGTCTTTGTATTCCTTACACCTAACAAAGATTTCATTATCTTGGAGAACATTGTGAGGTCACCAACTAAAACCATCCATTTTGGATCAATTAGGGCCCGACTCTTCTTCCCCAATAGAATGCTTTAGGAAATAAATGAGAGCCATCTTCATAAGATCAGAATCTACCCCTGATTCCATGTTCTTAAGCTTTTCCTCTAAAGTAGCCATGGTTATTTTCTCTGCTTTGTCAAAGTACTCGCAAATAGCCTATTGGGGCCACATGTCTTCCTCTCATCATAAGACGCACTGAACCTCAGTCTATTCACCAGTGTGAACTCTTTCTTGGAGAAGCATATTGTACCAAGAAACCAAATCTCATCCTCACAGTAGGGTCGTTAACAGATTCGGATTCCCTGACCAACACTTGGTGACAGATGGTGGCAGAAAATTTTAGTGCAAAGAGATCCAGAAAATGCCCAAAGCATGTCTCCCTAAAGAGGGATAGCTGATTCGTAGTCATCTTTGTCGTGATATCCTTGATAATTTTTTGAACACTACACGATGAGTGCAAGACGATCGTGTAATTATCTTGTACACTACACGATAGCTACATGACTATCTTGTAGAGTTTATGTAGTCATCTTGTACAATACACAATGACTACAAGATAACCGTGTAATACATCATGTAGTGTACAAGATGACTACATGATAGTCTTATACTAGGGGGTGTAAGAAAAACCATTGAAATCGACGGAACCGACTGAACCGATGCCGTTCGGTTGGTCTCAACGTTTTAGATGGTTCGGTCCCTGATATGTGATGAGTCCACGTTTCGGTTCGGTCTACAATTTTTATGAAGAAACCGCACCGAACAGAACCAAACCACATTTTCAATATATAAAGAGATTTTCACAATACCCTAACCCTACTCCATAAACATTTTCATCACTTCCTTACTTTATCTCTCTCTCTCTCTCAGACTCGTTTGTATTTTATTTTTTTAGTTTGTATTTTGTTTTTTTGCCTAATGAATTTTCTTATGCTTATTATGATTTTATTATTTTTTGATTGTATTTATAATCTATTAATAGAAATTTGGATTAGAATGATCTCAATTCTTTCTTCTCTATTTCCATATGAAAAATTACGTTTTCAGGAATTTGTTCAAACTAAGACTTGTTTGTTTTCAATAGAACTTATTCTGTTTATTTTACCGGTTTGAACCGGTTCGATGAGGTTTAGAAAAGAATTTGACAGTTTGGTTCGGCGTGAATTATTCATTCTGACCGATTGGTTCAGTTCCTATTTTTGATAAAGCACATTTACGTTTCGGTCGTTAAAACACCCTAAACCGTACCGAACCGAACCGCTTACACCCCTATCTTGTACTACATCGTGTAGTGCTTAAGATGACATGAACACTACACGATGTCGTCTTGAACATTACACGATGACTTCATGGACATCGTGTAGTCTACTTGGAGGCTACACGATGACTTTAGAATCATCGTGTAATCTTCTTGAAGGCTACACAGTGACTTCAAGGTCATCGTGTATCCTTCTTGAAGGCTACACGATGACTTCACAAGGTCATCGTGTATCCTTTTTGAAGGCTACATGATCACTTCATGGTCATCGTGTAGTCTTCTTGAAGCAGAGAGAAGAGGAGACGAAAACCCTATAGAAAAATGAACTCATTTCAAGTAGAGAGAAGAGGAGACAAAACCCCAGAAACCCTATAGATTAACCCAGAAACACCAAAAAACACAGAGAAACCCTAGAGATTAAAACCCGAGAAACCTAAGAGAAAAACTTAGAAACCTGAGAAAGAAACATACCTTGTTGTGATATCTTGATGTGAGAGACGAAGTTTGCTGTGATTTCAAGAGAGAGATTGTTTTGATTCGAGTGAGAGTGTGTGTGTGTGTGTGTGTGTTGTGATTTCGAGTAAGAGAAAATGAAAAAATGAGGGAGTACACGAAGAAATGAGATAGTACATGAAACGTTGTGGTTCAGTATCTGATAAGTTACTTTTGGAAATGTGTAATAATGACTGATTTGATTTGATTTTTTTATTTTTTTGCCGTCGTTTGGAATTCGTGAAACGGTATTTCGGTAACTTCACCCACTTAATTTGAATAGAAAGTGGTCCAGTTCAGCCAAAATTATTCTTGGGGTCCGTTTTAGTAAAATAAAAAGTCCAGAGGTCCAATTTAGGAAAAAACCCAAAAAAGAAAAAAGGATTTTTTACTATTTTACCGTTGATTTAAAAAATGATTAAAATAGGGTAATTTTGAACTTAGTCCCAAAAGTATGGTAGTTTTGACCACATAATACAAAATCGTCTTTATAAAAGACGATTTTGCGAGGATGTGACGCTGAAGACGTCACCTGCCAAAAACGATTTCCATAAGATTGAAATCATCTTTGCAAAAGATGATTTTAACTTTAAATTAAAGTTAAAGTCATATTTTGCAATGACGATAATGGTAAAGTGAAATCGTCTTTGCAAAAGACGAATTCACTTACCCTTCTCTTAAAAATCCCAACCTTGTGATTTCCTTAAGTCAATAGAAAAACAACATTATTGCTCTCTTCCCCTTTCGTCTTCGGCGAGATCTAAGCCTCACTTTCCCTCGCCGCCAATTTCACTGGCATTTGGCAGCCATTTCAAACTCATTTAATCTCTTAAATATATGATTCAATTATTAAAATTGTTCATTTTTTATGAATCTTATATGATATATTTCATCAAATTTGTTACATCTATCTGTCTCTCA
Organism: Datisca glomerata; assembly: GCA_003255025.1. Taxonomy (NCBI): domain Eukaryota; kingdom Viridiplantae; phylum Streptophyta; class Magnoliopsida; order Cucurbitales; family Datiscaceae; genus Datisca; species Datisca glomerata. Next base: position 693,401 of record QANY01001536.1, read on the forward strand.
TTATATTTCTCAAACCCTAGATTTCAATTTTTGATATTTTATTTATAAATGTGTTGTGGGTTCTGAAATTTTAAATAAATGTATGAGTTTGTAGATGAATTTTCTCAATTATGTGTTGATGAAACTTTCAATTTTTAAATTTTATTTAAGAATGTGTTAATATGTTATGGAATTATAATTATCAACTTTGAATTTGTAGATTTATTGTTGATTTCTAGATTTAGTTATGAAATTTTTGTGTATTGGTTATTAGGTTTACAAATGGAGAAAGAGCTATGATAGTTTTATATTACATGAATGGTAAGGTTGTACAGTTCAAATGGAGTATTTTATGATTGACCCTCAATTAGAGAAATTGTAATTCATAAGGAGATTACTTTTGACGAGCTCCATTCTACCTTATGTGAAGCCTTGTCAATTGACCCCTGCTTTGAAACTTAGGCATAGTTTATCAATATCCTGTTACCCTTAGTGTTGGGTCATTCAACTATGTGAAATTTCTAATACGGAATAATAATGACGCAGTTGTGATGTTTACTATTGTGCTTCAATTTCCTCTGTCAAACACAATTGAATTACATTTAGAAAAAAATGCTAGAGATGTAGGAGGTCCTAGTATAAACTTATATGATGACAATAAGTGTGGACTTGAGATACAAGATAATGGACCGAGTTCTCCATTCCATGACAATGAAACATATCTCGCAGTCCAAGAAAATGCACCTAGTAGTTATATACCACTAAAGATGCATATGCTCATGTCGTCCATGAGAATCCATCTAGCCCTCCATGTAGCTTCTTCTTGGTAGACTATGAAGAGTTAGGTGCTTGTAATGTTGACATTGATGAAGATGACTAGGCTGAAGAGGATGATGATGTTGTGAACCACTCAATTGAAATACTCGAGTATGAACCCTCTTTACCATTCCTTACCCACTTGGACTGAGATGCCGTTAATGCACAACTAGATCATATACCCATCTAACGTACTAAGATATGGAATGAAACATATGAATTATATTAAGGCTTACATTTTGAGAGTAAGTCTGACCTTAAGTATGCTTTGAAAAGATACTCGCCAAATCTTTGGGCTATAAAATGTAAGAAGTCTGATGAAGGTTGCCAATGGAGAGTTCCTGCATGTCGTCAAAAATTGAACAATATGTTTGAAATAACTCAATACATTGAAAATCTCACACATAAGTTTATGCAAGACTATCATAAGACCATTCACAATTGGACTCAACATTGATTGCACGAGAGTTGTTTGTTAAAGTGTTTAGTGAATATGCTTGTGAAATCAAATCCTGGGATTGTAGTTCAATGGCAAACACATTACATTAGTCTACCAGGTGATGTGATGTTTGGATATGTGTTCTGGTTCTTTGGTGTTGCAATAAAGGGTTTCAAAAATTATAGATCCATCATTCAAATTAATGGCACATTTTCATATGACAAGTATAAGCATAAGTTGTTGATTTCCACGCCAATTGATTCAAATGAACGTATCTTTCTAATTGCATATGCTATAGTTGATGAGGAAATCATAGATAGTTGGTCATGGTTTTTGTATTGCTTGAGGCATTACGTTATGCAGAGGAAGGGAATGATGTTAATTTCTAACCAAGATGCTAGTATAAAAGTTGCAGTACATAATCAACAACTTGGGTAGTCAAACCATTATCCCATCATCGATATTTTTTTAGGCATGTTGCGAGTAACTTCGATGACAAATACATGAATAAGGCCTAAAAAGTTTAGTCTTTAGAGCAGGAATACAACATCAGCAAGGAAAGTGAACTCTACATGGATGAAATGAAGAAAATAAATAGTCGGTGTGTGTACTTCTTTGATAAAATTGAAAATGAAAAATGGACTCAAGCATTCAATGGTGGATACCGATATGGTTGGATGACAACAAACGTTGTAGAATGCATTAACGGTGTACTCAAAAGAGCTTTCATGTTACCTATTACTTCTTTGGTTGAGCTTACATTTTATCGTAGTGTAAATTGGTTTGAAAAGCGTAGAAGTGAAGCTAGAGATTCCTTACTACGAGGTGAAGTGTATCTTGCTTATGCTGTTGAAAAGATGAAAACTTAGGAAGCCAGGGTTAGTTCATATCTTGTCATGATTTTTGACCGGGTTAATAAGAAGTTTGAGGTGAAAAGTGGTCAGCACAACAATCACATGTACAATAGCCAGAATAGACATTACGTGAATTTAAAGGAATGATCATGTACTTGCAACAAGTTGCAATCATTTGGCCTCCCATGTTCCCAAATGTTAGCAATATGCGCACATGTTCATATCGATAGTTCATAATTTATTGAGCATTATTACTGCATATTAATGCTTGCTGAGTGTTATAAGCCACATTTCAATCCACTTTCACATGACATTATTGGGAAGTACCTAACTTTTCAATAGTGCACCTTGATCCAACTAGGACGCGAGAGAAGGTCGACCCAATTTGACACATAGATGAAAAGATATGGAATTTTGTTGTCACCCCCTCCATTGGGTATATGGTAAGTCAACTAATTTGATTATTATGTGTATGCTATCTATATGTATGTAATTGTGCATTTTGTCTCGTAGATAAAGAGATGTTTTTAGTCACACAAAGACCTTCATATATGTTATTGAAATGTATACATTTGCGTTTGACAAAAAAACTTCCGGATCAGGTAACACTATGCTTTTTATTTATAATATGCTTTTTATAGGTAACAATAAGATTCTGTCATATTTTATAATATACTTTTTATAGGTTATATAGAAACCTTATAATGATATCATCTATGTACTTCTTGAATATTGGATCATGCATAGAGACATATGGCGAACTGCCTCTCCCCTCATTTGCTTTCATATAGTAGAATGGCATCGACCCGATCGTGTTCTAAGACAATTTGGTATGATTCAACGTGTACCCTAGCCATGTGATATAGAAAGACGGTTGTATGACATCGACTTTGAGGAGGAGACATGAACTACATTGGGGCGCCTAACATCAGGAATACATTCAGAGATGGGCTGAGCGTAGATCACATATTACTAAGGGGTGTGTGGATGAAGATGGATATGATAACTCATATATGTTATGGTATAAGAGAATCACACGGTAATACATAACTCAACAAGAAGCGTTATATGACTTAATGGTAATTTTTCAATAATTTATAGGTTTATTATTTAAAAACTAACTGACATAGCATTTTTTTTATCTATGCAGGCGGACAACTAGATGATGCTGAGCCGTATTTGATAATACCTCATATACGTAATGTGTGTGAGACAATAGCACATGCAATAACACAAACGAATAAGACTTATCAAACTCCTTTTTCTAGAAGGCATGCAATGTACATTCCATCTCAAATAAGTCAGCAAAACCACATATGCCTCGAGATGAATCATACATTTCTAAGTAAGAGCCATACACACAGTCACTCTTTTATACATTTGGAGATGAGTCAGTGACTCAACTTGGTTCCACTTTTGAACCATTTCATTAACCTCAACGCCTAGAGGAGGACGAGGTGTAGCTCCTAGAGGAGGAGGTAGAAGGCGTGACTGAATCTCGCCTATTGTGAAAGGCACACCTATTATGAAGGAAGACACACCTAATGTGGAGGAAGAGGTGTCTATTGTAGAGAAAAACGTGCCTATTGTGGAGAAAGGCATGTCACAAGTAATACAATCACAAACATATGAAAGATGTGTTAGAAGAATTAGAAGACGACCAACGTATGGAACATAATAGACTTATTTGATACTTCTTAGCCTTAGTATTATGTAACAAACACTTTTAGAATAATCATGTTGGATTTGTAATGGTGTTATTGATCATATTGGAGTTGTAATGGCCTTTCGAGTCATATATTTGCTATTTATGTTTTATGATTTGTTAAAAATGTAAGCTGCTTATTATTTCTATTCGGATATAGGATTATGAGATGTTCTGCAAGATGATTTTGGGTATGCATGTTCGATTTTATTGTTATACAGGTTTTGAATTGGGTAAAGTCTGAAAAAAGTGGAAGGGGGAGGAATTAACACTAAAACCATCACTGAAATCGTCTTTTGCAAAGACGATTTTAGTGACAAAAGAAGTCGTCTGTAGAAAATCATATTTTACAGAGATGATTTCCTTGGAGTTCAGCAGTGTGGTTTTGGCCATGATGAAATCATCTTTTGCAAAAGATGACTTTGCTCCTGTAGAATGCAAAGACGATTTCCCTGGAGTCTAGCGGTGTGGTTTTAAGGCTATGATGAAATCGTCTTTTGTAAAGATAATTTTGACCAACTAAAAATCATTTTTGCAAAAGATGATTTTTAACGTGATCGAAAATCCTCTAGTTTTGAAATATTTTTCAAAACTACTGTATTTCAGGATTTTTTAGTTACAACTGTCAAAACCCGAAAAAGAAAAGAGGGGAGGGTGAGAGAGACGGATACAAAGAAAAGATGGACTATTGAGAAAAGACGGACTGATGAGAAAAGACGGACTGATGAGAAAAGACAAAAAAGAAACGGTTTTTTTGGGATAAAAAGGTCTTTTAAAGAAGCTAATTCCGATTTATGGGTGGAATAGGTGAGATCAATAAATTGTTGAAGATTAAGCCAACAAATAATATATTTTAAAAAAATAGATATTATCAACACTATATATAAAAATGTAGAAGTTGAAGAACATTTTTTATTAGTCATACCCCTGATTATCTTTAAAATTTCATACATCATCCATTAAATGTATTTATTATCCCAATTTTCATATGAAAAGTTTTTTTTTAACTCTTTTGTATTTTTTATCTCAATTATTCATAGTAATAGATACAAATGGTTGAGAAAGAATAATGCTATTGAATTATACTTGATTTTTTTAATTTCTTTTAAATTAATGATTATGAGTACTGATTATAAACATGAATGTTACGATTTATATGATTAATAAAAAAATATTGGTTAAAATATGTCAATACTGATTTCAACTCAATCTGATACCTCCAAAAATTATATCTATTTCGTTATTATCTAATAATCAATAAATTAATTTTATTTCTTCAATTTAAAATCTTAAGTTTTGTAACTGATGTTTTTCTAAATGATGGTCAATATAACATATAACGGTAGAATTAATTGCTAGATCAAATATATTTGTAACGTATAATTGGTGAATACAGAATAAGTTAATCTTACATGACAAACGAATAAGAGAAATTCTTTTGTCTCACTTTGCGTCCTTACATCTGAACAACATATGAAGATGTAAAATATATTTCCACTGTTCTTCATACTCCTAATTTATTGTTTATGTAATATTTTATATTCAATTTTTTTTTCATTTTTTCTTTACCTTCATTGCATCTCAGGATCTTAATTCATTTTAGAGTTGTTCACATAATCTGTCTTTTATATTATTTAGTTTGTTAATACTTATTATCAATTTATTAAAATATTATTATCTTTATCCTTTTGTTGTTTGTCAAGTATTTCTACTAACGTGCAATGCACATGCTCTGAATCTAGTTAAAAAAAGATTAGGGAGATCTAAAGCTCTCATTTACAAAATCTTTATTAAGGTCTACGAGGTTTAGAATAGAATGATGCAAACTAGAAATACAATGCATACAACAACGCACACAACAATTCTGATTGCAGCTATATTAAAAAATAGCATCATCAACTTTGTTAATATTCCTACCAACCCCTCTAATCTCACCACAAGACTACCAACCCTTCCCCTCAAATCATCAACCACTTTACAGGCAGATTCAAATTCAATCTTTATCCGCCCATTACTTTCAGCAATTAGGCAACTTTCTTCCATTACAATTAGCTCAGCCTCAACATGACTAGATGCTTGAATTTAGCTTCTTGAAACACCTAAGATATCCCCATTATGGTTTGACAAACATATGAGACTTATTATTTTGAAAAATAATGAAAGTATCATTATGTATTGACTTTGACCTCTAACGTAAGACTTTAAAAAATATTATTGCTATTTAAAAAAGAATTCATCATGAGACTTATTTTCATAAATGAAAATCTAAAGCAAGACATAACAATATTTTATATTTTTATGATAAAATAACTTGAATTTTGGTTACTTTGACAAAAATAATTGACAAAATTTTCTTTTCTGAAATTTGGCTAATTATCGTGTAACTACGTAAAGATAATAGTTATCATTTTTTATTAGTTTTAAGTATGTAAGAAAACAGTAAGGTGCAAAAAATGTATAGAGCAAAAGAATTAAATTTGTAAACATACAAGTCATATTTTTTATTATTCTTTACAATTTTGGCTAATTGTCGTGTCATAATGTGAGGATAATAGTTGTAATTTTATAGGTACTTTAAGTTGGTTGCATAAAAAATAAAAATTAAGGTGCAAAAATCGTATAAACCAAATATATCTGCAAAAAATCGTACTACCGAATGAGCAAGTTTTGAGTTTTAGAAGTTATTGTTGAGAATTTAATCAGTTTTAGCTATAAATTTCTGTTCGATCACCACTCCAAAAAGCAATTATCATGATGGTGAATTTCCATCGTGAAAGACAATTTACAATGAGTACACACTGATCGAGTGATAGCACGTTGAAAAAATGTATCGATTTTCACGATGGTGTTTATACTGTCCATCGTAAAAAGTGGCATGACGATTAGATTTTCATGTTGAGAGGTGCCGTAGTAATACTCTTCTATTATGATGGCTCGTATTCAAACCATCGTGAACTCTGTAGTAAAAACAAGGCAATTTCTTGTGACGCTCCATTTATTAACTGTCATCTTATTGTTTAAAATCTAAATTGATTCATTGACGAATCATTAAGCCAACCTAATAAGATTGCAAACTAAAGAAAACAGAAAATGACACAAATATCTCAGTAAATAATATATTTTTTCAAAACAAAGATATGATCATAACATTTATACACGTCAACAACTTGTACAATATAAATAGTAAATATCCAGTTTACAAAAATCTAGAACTTTATGAACTTTGCGTTCTTCTTATGTGTTGTTCAAGTTGCAATAATATTATTTTACTTAATTATGGAACCTACATAATAACAAAGTGGGAGTTTACTGCTATGATGGTGCATGTTCACCTCGTGGGTTGAGCGAACTGCGGTGCTCAGGAGACGAAAACCTGGGGGTATGTGGGATCATGAAGAAAAATAATAAATTAGGTTAACTGGGAGTTTAATACTGCGACGGTGCATGTCCACACCGTCGTAGTTGAAAAGCAATATTAGTTATTATGATGGGGGCGTTTACCATCTTATTGGAAAATATTACTACGATGCATGTCCAAGCCGTTTAAATGTAATATAGGACAAAAGTTTGAGGTCTACCGTCGTAAGCAAGTTTACTTCAATCGCCATCCTATTATAAATACAGCGCTACTTGAGTTTTTACGAGAGATTGATTACGAGCCTCATTCCCATTTTCGGACGACCATCCTAAAAAACTGATTTGGTTGTAGTGAATCATAAAATTTTCAAACTAATCTAAATTATCAAAAAGAGCTTTTCAGGAAATCCTCCAAAACTGGGTTTGAAAATGCCATGTTTTGACCTTGTAACCATAGGGTGAATGTATAGGTGCGGGTATAGGTTGTGTAGTGCTTATAGGTAACATATTGTTTTTAGGGGGTTGAGTGGTTGTCTTAAGTTTCTGAATTTGCAAAGGGAGCAGTGGTCAAAGGGTACACTATACGTATCTTAAGAAGAAACTCGCGTACTATTACTTGAGTTATGTATAGGTGAAGTAGAGGGAGAAGAGCTTACTCGTTGGAGAGATGATGGAGAACCTTCTGCAGAAGATCTTTAAGATGTATATGTGTCCTTTATAACTTGGTGTTTTTGCTATTTCTTAAAGGGATTAGGAAAAATGACAGGAGACAACACTGAGGAGCTTGAGGTATCAATAGTTGATGATCTTACAAGTTCCTCATATGAAAATTTTGTTTCATTGAAGAGAACACTTGGAGAAATATAAATCCTACAAGTTTTTGGATCCAAACATTGATATCCTCTGTGAGAATCAGAATATCCTAAGAAAACACAGTGAATGGTATGACATTGGAACTTATGTTGATTATAGGGCCTGATATAGGGAAAACATGAGCTACCAAAAGTTCTTCGAAATTGAAAATTTGGTAATTTGGAGTTGAACAATTCAAAAGGTAACCTATTTTTTAAGATTGAAGTAGGGAGCCTATAATAATATAAACAACAATAAAGGATTTCCACCAAAACTTGAGAGGAAGTTGAGCTTGTGCCGAATAGGGTTAAACCAATTTCTAATATTTGACTGTGTTTCTTTTCTATCTTGTCATTTGCTAATGAATGTAGGGACAAGGATTCCTAAAGGTTATTCCAAGATGATCTAGAGTAGATTTTAGGCTCCTAAATTCACCTCCTCAATCTGTTTAAATTCCTTTTACCCTAGAGCTTAATTGTCTTTCAACAAGGGAGATGAATTAAATGAAGACAGAATTGGCTTCTGAGTTAAATTTTAAAGAAAATATCCAACAAAACNTATCAAAAAGAGCTTTTCAGGAAATCCTCCAAAACTGGGTTTGAAAATGCCATGTTTTGACCTTGTAACCATAGGGTGAATGTATAGGTGCGGGTATAGGTTGTGTAGTGCTTATAGGTAACATATTGTTTTTAGGGGGTTGAGTGGTTGCTTAAGTTTCTGAATTTGCAAAGGGAGCAGTGGTCAAAGGGTACACTATAAGTATCTTAAGAAGAAACTCGCGTACTATTACTTGAGTTATGTATAGGTGAAGTAGAGGGAGAAGAGCTTACTCGTTGGAGAGATGATGGAGAACCTTCTGCAGAAGATCTTTAAGATGTATATGTGTCCTTTATAACTTGGTGTTTTTGCTATTTCTTAAAGGGATTAGGAAAAATGACAGGAGACAACACTGAGGAGCTTGAGGTATCAATAGTTGATGATCTTACAAGTTCCTCATATGAAAATTTTCTTTCATTGAAGAGAACACTTGGAGAAATATAAATCCTACAAGTTTTTGGTTCCAAACACTGATATCCTCTGTGAGAATCAGAATATCCTAAGAAAACACAGTGAATGGTATGAAATTGGAACTTATGTTGATTATAGGGCCTGATATAGGGAAAACATGAGCTACCAAAGGTTCTTCCAAATTGAAAATTTGGTAATTTGGAGTTGAACAATTCAAAAGGTAACCTATTTTTTAAGATTGAAGTAGGGAGCCTATAATAATATAAACAACAATGTTAAAAGGATTTCCACCAAAACTTGAGAGGAAGTTGAGCTTGTGCCAAATAGGGTTAAACCAATTTCTACTATTTGACTGTGTTTCTTTTCTATCTTGTCATTTGCTAATGAATGTAGGGACAAGGATTCCTAAAGGTTATTCCAAGATGATCTAGAGTAGATTTTAGGCTCCTAAATTCACCTCCTCAATCTGTTTGAATTCCTTTTACCCTAGAGCTTAATTGTCTTTCAACAAGGGAGATGAATTAAATGAAGACAGAATTGGCTTCTGAGTTAAATTTTAAAGAAAATATCCAACAAAACTTTATAGAATCATTAACTATACTAAGAGAGTACATGTAATCATTTAAAGATAACATGGGGGTAGGACCTCAGATATCTGCATGAATTAATTCAAAAGAAATTTTTGTGTGTTGTTCAACAAAGGGAAAATTGTTTAAGTGCATCTTATCAAACTTACAAGCAGTACAAAAAGAAGGATCTTGGCTTGTAAAATGACTGTTATTCTATTGAAGTATAACTTTCAGAACACTACTTGAAGGATGTCAAAATCTTTGATGTAATATGTTAACATCATTAATCGAATACATAATTGAAACTTAAACTATTTACAAAAGAACTATTGCAAGATTTGCTACTAGGTTGACTTACAGACTAACTTTGAGAATTAACATGACTGGCATGATTAAGTCCTATATGAAGTAGCTATATACCTAGCTAGAGCTTTGTTTACAGGTGTGGATGAAAGTGCGTCGATCTCATATTTTATTTGTAAAATAGTCCAATGACTAAAAAAGAGCCTAAGAACTAAAAATGAAAAAAAAACCCTAAGTTTGTCTATAAAAAGGGAGTGGGTTTTCATTTGAAGGAGAGGTTTTTCAGAGAGAAAGAGAAGATGTTTTCTTAGAGAGAGAAAAATAGAGGAAAAGAGAGAAAGAAAATAGATTCTCTTAGAGAGAGAAAGAGAGAAAGATAAGAGGTTTTTTTGATAGATATAAAACAATATATCATTCATTACTCCTCATTTTTCTTTCATTTATACTTTAATGTATATATTTTTCCTTTCACTCTAGTTAAAAATAGAACTATATTTAATGTTCTTCATCTTCTCTCATATATACTCTTGTAGTGTACTAGAACAACTTTTACTCTTGTAGTGTACAAGAATTCTTGTTCATTAGTTAAAAATAGAATTATTTTTCTTTCGTTTTAAAAAAATAGAAGTTTTTTTGTCATTTTTTACTCCTAGTCTTGAAATATATCCATGATTTTTCTTTTTTTAATGCTTAAGAATTTGACAATGAGATATATTTTTTCGTCAATCAAAATGAGAAATAAATTTTTTGAGGGCGTGCAATCAATTCAATATGCAATTAATATTTTTAGCTGAAAGTGTACGTACCATGCAAAAATCTCCTCTACAACGCGACTCATACATAAAAAAATATAGTACTATGTAGAGAGTTAAACATTTATGTAGATAAAAAAAATATGTAAACATTGAAATTCAAATCTCTATTTTTTTACAATACCTTCACTAGTACTTTTTTCGTTGTTAGGCGTTTAATTTGAGATTTAATATCCATATTTCTTTGTAAGACTTAGTTTAACTAATTAACCTCAATACTTTCTTTCTTGCTTGTTAAAAAGAAAAGACTGAAAAAAACATGATAGTAACTTGTGAAATATGTTATCTAAAAAAAATTAATTTTAGATAACATATTATTTTTTACCTAAAAAAACATGATAGTAATTAATGGCATAATTTTACCTAAAAAAATTAATAATAAAAAGCAAAAAGAAAAGTAAATATATTATTTTTTTAAATCATATTTGGGAGCGGTTGTACAACCTGTCAACCCCCACCTTTTGTCCCCTCCCACCAAGGCTGTGTGCCACAGCTTTTGTCTTATTTATTTATTGATTATTATTATTCATTTTTTTTTGTTTTTGTTTTCTTTGTTTTATTATTATTCATTTGTTTTGTTTTTTATTTGTTTTGTAGTTATGTACTTGTACATGTTTCTCATGTGTTTTCTACTTACATATTTTCTTCACCTTTTGTCATTTTACACCTTTATTTTTTATCTTTTCCAACTTTTTTATTCTTTTTTTTTCATAATTATTTTTTACTCCTTATTTATTTTATGCAGCACTATCATATTGTCAGGTTTATAATATGATTCATGTTTATCCATTTATAATTATAACAACATGTGTGTGCATAGGTTCTTAGGTCACAAGCTTAATCATTAGATTAAATCTTATTAATTTTAATATTTAGTTCTTAATCTACTTTAAAAGGTATCCCTATGATGGTCTTTGAGACGTTTAGGATACCAGTATTCTCAAACTACTAAGATGAGGCGTTAGTTTTTAGGTACCAAGAATAAATCAAATAATATTTTATTTTAAAAAAATGAATCATTGTTCAATGGTCCTTGTACCACTTATTAAATGTAATTTATTTTGCTCATTTTTATGAAACAATACATACCTAATGAGACATTCAAAAATAAATTTATTTCTTATTTTTGTCTCATTTTTTATAAAATAGCTTGGCTAGCATTTTGATTAAATTTGATAACTGTTTTAATAATGAGTGTTGTGGGTGCTAATATATTCTCACCACACAAATGACTCCCGAACCGACTTTAAATTTTTGTATACCGATTCTATTAAAACTGGATGACCCTAAAATAATTGGTGGTGCCTCCAAATATATTTTTCAAAATATCATTTTCAATCCTTGCTCCGCGTCGTAAACACATTACGACAAACTGCAAATGGCAACTTTGAAGCAGTGGATCTTTTAAGAATAGAAGTAGTAGATCTTTTAAGAACAGATTGATAAAACCAATTTAATAACTCCTTGCAAAATGAACCTCCTCATATTCTTGTCCTTGATAAAATAAAAAATGGACTCATATTCTATGATCACATCATTGTTAAGATTTGAGTTAAGTTGAAACACACTCAAGAGATTTTTTGTTATAGAGGGAACACAAAGTATTGAGTTAATGAAAGAGATAGTATATATGTATGAACTTGGCTTACTATTGTTAAGATTGTTATTAGCTACCAAATGTTTTGAACTACCTATAAGATAGATGGATAACAACTCATCATTTCCCACCATGAGCTTGCCTTTGCCTTTGTAATCTGATTTTAATGACAAGTTCTCCATATAAGATGTAATATAGTTTGTTGCCCCACTATCCATATACCAAGAGCAATCTGTGACTAAAGATGGAGTTGCAATGTATGCAGCAATGTTTGAACTCCCTGAATTACCATTTTGTGAATGATTTTGATGTGATGTGTACTCCGGTTGCTGAAAATAACAGATGTATGCACTATGGTCTATGCGTTTAAAAAATTGATAAACTAATCTTGACATTCCTCTACCACGACCATGACCTCTGGTTCTGAAATTTTTCATGACTCGACTGTTAAAAGAATTCATATTACGAAGTCATCTTCTAGCATTGGAGGGTTGAAAATGGGAAGCATTTGTAGGGGAACTTGACACAACAACAAGGGTACTGACAACTGAATTATTATGCTCTGACCACATCTCTTGGCTCTATAACAAGAATTGAGCCTCTTGTATGAGACAACTTCCCATCTTGAGGTAAGATTAATGACTACAGGAATTCCTAAGATCTCTTAGGATATAGAGTAGCAATTCTTTATCTGATATACTCTATCCAGATGCTGACAAGTTATCAACAATGGAACACATCTTCAAGATATAATCATTAATACCTAGAGGACTCTTTTTGGTGGACTGAGTTAAGAGTCTAAGATGCAACAATCTGGACATGGGGTTTGTGGCAAAGACTTTCAAAAACTGACCATACTTCATGGGAAGTGTCACAACGAACTATTTTTTAGAACATGGACTCTACTAAGAGTAGTTGCCAAAGAAACAAAACCAGAACTATTCAATGTGACCTTAATGATACATTGAGATGGTCGCACAATTGTGCCAAGAAGAAAGTCTTCTAACACATATCCACGAACTGAAGCAGTGATCTATGATTGCAAGAAGATGTAAGTGCCTCGATCAAGACAAATATGTATTGATATTATATTCTTTGGAATCATTTTTTCAAGATCATACAAAGTTTGAGGTTCCGAAGTACTCAAAGTGGTTGACATTGCAGATGGGTTTAACACAAGGTTTCGAGAAGAAGAAGAAGATAGAAGATGAATATAAGAAAAGACAAACTATATCTCTGATACCATGTTGATATAGAGAAGATTGCTAAGTAATACATATGCTTAATAAACTTAGAATGATGAAATACACGAATATTTAGGTTATAACTTTTCGGTCATTTGGTTCGTGCAATCTAGAATGATCATCGCAATTCAGTTGCTGGCAATTCAATTGCGTGCAATTCAAGCACTTGCAAAATATGACCGTCATGTTTTGTTATGCATGGTAATCTATGAAGCGGTGAGTGATAATTTATGATTGCTATATTTGGTATATGTTAATTTTTGTTATTCTAAAAAGCGCTAATTTTGTTGTAAATTTGTGTGGATGACAAGAAGTTACTTTAATACCCTTTTAGCTATATATTATCTAAGAAAAATATTTTGACGTGCAATTTTAATTCATTTTTATTAATGTTCAAATAAATTAATAATTTTGGATTAAATTTTAAAATATAATTCAATAAACTAATAAAATAAGAGATATGATAAAAAATATTTTCACGTGAAATTTTACATTAATTCTAATTATTTTAACTAATGTATAAATAAATTAATAATTCTAAACTAAACTTTAATAAGTTAAATTTCATTAATTTAATAAAATGAGTTCTTATTAACATTTTAATAAAAAACTAATAAATTAATTAAATTAATGTTTATTAATATTTAAATAAATTAATAATGCTGGACTATATTTTAAAAATAATTTTAATTAAATTAATAAAATAAAAGATATAATAAAAATATATTTACGTGAAATTTTAGTATTAATTTTAATCATTTTTATTAATATTTAAACAAATTATAATAATAAACTAATTGAGCTTTAATAAAGGTAAATAAAATGAGTAAGCTCCTAATAAAAATTACATGAAAGTAAATATCTTCATGATCTTCAATCTCCATTCTTTATGAGCTACTATGAAAATAAATATTTTCATGATCTTCAATTGGAATGCCTTGTGGTAATTTTGCCAATAGCCTCTGTAAACTTGATTAGATTTATCAGCAATGTCAATATTTTGTTATCATCAAAAGTTATCTCATAGAAATATAGGGCTAACAATCTTCTCCTTTTTTATGATGACAAACCACTAAGACAAAAAATGTATTTAATCAAAATAATTCAATTTACTCCCCTTAAATATATGCTTACCCATCAAGATAAAAACATAACTCCTAAGCATATTCTATTTTATCCCCCTTTGTTATCATAAAAAAGAATTAACTAATAATAATGAGGAAAAATACTTTTATCTTGACATGATAAGTAAAAAAAAATATTTAACTAATATATAAAATTTCCAAACCAAGCCTATTTTTAGAAAAACTTTCAACATTTAATGATTTTGTGAAAATATCCGCAAGTTGATTTGTAGTGTTTACAAACTCTAGTGAAATATCCCATTTTTGCACATGATCTCGAATAAAATGATGTCTAAGATCTNAAAGTAATTTTGTTTGATATTAGAATTGCATTTGCAATGTAAATTCGGATTGCTTCGATTTTCTGCTGTAATTCAATTGTCTCAAATGATTACAAACTAGATTTGCATTCAAATTAGAATTGCAGCCTTATTTAAAGATTACTTCAAATAAAAATGGCAATTCAATCACAAGAGAATTACGAAGGGGATAGCTGTATGATCGATACGGCAACCCAAGAAGGGGAGAATTGAGTGATCATGTTTAAATTAAAATGTTTTTACACTCAAGTGGAAAATGAATGTTCAAGAATGAACTTCAATGTTCCAAACGTTTAACTCTTGAAAAGATAAATAAGTAATAGATAAAAGTGTTGAAGTAAATAATGCTTGCGATAATATAAATGCACAAATATAATGCAAGAAAATAAAATAATTATGGAAACTTACAGTGTGAAAATTAAGTGCGAGAAATTAAAGTGTTGAAAATAAATAGCACAAAATAAAAAAAGAGAAGAAGGAGAAGAAGATAGGCACACGATATTTTTATGTGGTTCGGGAAATCCTATCCCTACGTCCACGCTCTAAGGTCCCCCTTGAAAATTTTTCATCCCACGATCTTCTTAAGGGTGAAGACCAAACCTTACAAACTCAATTGGCTTTATGAGTGCCAACTAAACCTCACAAGGCTATGAGTATCAAGATTAAGTGACCCCTTAGAATAACTCTCTCAAAAGAGTAGAATCTCCAATCTAAGCTCACAAAAAAAAATAATCTTGCTCACTCAAGAAATTTACAAGTATAAACCTCAAAATATAAAGAGAGATTTATGAGAGTATTGAGAGAGTTTTAAGAGCAAGTCTCTTGGCTATAAATTTATGTTTTGTGAATAGAAATATGGTATATTTATAGAGGAGATGGAGGTTAGGGTTTAGGAGGAAAAATTTTAAATTTTGAATATAAACAAGGGAAATGACACTCCATCCTTAATAAGAAGGACAAAAAATCCTTGACCAAAAAGGCAAGGAAACCTCCTACCCAAAATAACACAATATGGTCAAAAACTATTTGGGTAAGCTCCATATCTCTTTATCTACTTGAAATTGAAACTTACTTTGTTTGTACTTTGTCATTATCACCATCTCATGTATTTTGTCTATTGTGCAAAAGAGATATGATTTTTGGTGCTTAGACTTTTTATGGATGGAGACTTAATTTAAGGATTGGCATCTCTAAATAAATTGAGTTTTAATAAAGGTAAATAAAATGAGTAAGCTCCTAATAAAAATTACATGAAAGTAAATATCTTCATGATCTTCAATCTCCATTCTTTATGAGCTACTATGAAAATAAATATTTTCATGATTTTCAATTGGAATGCCTTGTGATAATTTTGCCAATAACCTCTGTAAACTTGATTAGATTTATCAGCAATGTCAATATTTTGTTATCATCAAAAGTTATCTCATAGAAATATAGGGTTAACAATCTTCTCTTTTTTTATGATGACAAACCACTAAGACAAAAAATATATTTAATCAAAATAATTCAATTTACTCCCCCTAAATATATGCTTACCCATCAAGATAAAAACATAACTCCTAAGCATATTCTATTTTATCCCCCTTTGTTATCATAAAAAAGAATTAACTAATAATAATGAGGAAAAATACTTTTATCTTGACATGGTAAGTAGAAAAAAATATTTAACTAATATATAAAATTTTCAAAGCAAGCATATTTTTAGAAAAACTTTCAACATTTAATGATTTTGTGAAAATATCCGCAAGTTGATTTGTAGTGTTTACAAACTCTAGTGAAATATCCTATTTTTGCACATGATCTCGAATAAAATGATGTCTAAGATCTTTATGCTTAGAACGAGAATGCAAAATAAGAATTTTGGATACATTAATTGCACAAGTATTATCACATCTAATAGGAACATTTTCAAAAACTAAACCAAAATCTTTTAGAGTTTGCTTCATCCATAAAACTTGAGCACAACAACTAACGGAAAAAATATATTCTGCTTCAGCGGTTGATAGTGCTACTGAATTTTACTTTTTGCTAAACTAAGAAACAAGTGAGTGTCCTAAAAATTGACATATATCACTCGTACTTTTTCTATCGGTTAAGCTCCCAGCAAAATCTGAATCAGAATACCCAATTAAATCTAGATGATCACATTTTGGATATCAAATACCAAATATAATTGTTCCAAGTAAATATTTAAAAATTCTTTTAATAGCTTGTAAATGTGATTCTTTGGGACAAGTTTGAAAACGAGCACATAAACATACACTAAATATGATGTTGGGTCTATTATCAATTAATAAAGTAGAGATCCAACCACACCTCGATATTTTTTTATATCGACGTCTTTATCTTTCTCATCTTTGTCTAGCTTTGTCGTGGTACTCATAGGAGTATTACTAACCTTCACATTTTCCATACCAAATTTCTTGAGTAAATCCTTGGTGTATTTTTCTTTGTTTATAAAGATCTCATCCTTCATTTGCTTAATTTGTAGTCCAAGGAAGAAGTTCAATTCTCTCATCATGCTAATTTCAAACTCCTTGCTCATAGAACTTGCAAAATTCTTACACAAAGATTCGTTAGTGGCACCAAAAATTATATCATCTACATATTTGGACAATTAAGATGTCATTACCTTTTGATTTTATGAAGAGGGTGTTATCTATTTTATCCATGTTAAATCCATCATCAATAAAAAAATTACTTAGCCTTTCGTACCAAGCTTTAGGAGCTTGTTTTAGTCCATCAAGAGCCTTTTTAAGTTTATACACGTGATTTGAAAAATTCAAACTTTAAAATTTGGGAGGTTGTTCTACATAAACTTTCTCCATGATGTATCCATTTAAAAATGAATTCTTGACATCCATTTGATATAAAAAAAATCTCTGAAACATGAAAAGGCTAATAGCATTCTTATTGACTCAAGTCTAGCAACGAGAGCGAAAGTTCCATCATAATCTATACATTCTTCTTGATTATATCATTGCGCCACTAATCTAGCTTTATTTCTAGTAACAATACCATTTTCATCTACCTTATTTCTAAGCACCCACTTAGTACCAATTACCGAGTACTTAGAGGGTCTAGATACAAGTTCTCATACATTACTTCTTTCAAATTGATTAAGTTCTTCTTGCATAGAAACTATCCAATATTCATATTTTTTTGCCTCTTTAAAAGATTAGGTTTAAGTTGAGAAATAAAAGTAATGTTACCAATACTATGAAGCGTAGAGCGAGTCCCTACCCCTTTTGATATGTCTCTCACTAAAAGCTCATTTGGATGATCTTTTACAGACTTTCATTCTTTTAGAAGTTGGCAATCTTGTACTTTGACATTTTCTTGGGAAAAGTGACTTTATCCTTCATTCGTATTAATATTAACCCCTTCTACATTTCTTATAATTTCATCATCTTGATCATAAAATATGTTAGAGGGAATAGATTCATCAAAGACAAAATTCATGGATTCTTCCACAACTAATTTTCTTCTATTATAAACTTTATATGCTTTGCTTGATGTGGAATATCCTAAAAAGATTCCTAAGTCAGTTTTAGAATCGAACTTACTAAGGTTGTCCTTATTATTTAAAATAAAATATTTACACCAAAAAACTTTAAAATAACTAATATTAGGAATTTTGTTTTTCCAAAGTTCATAAGGGGTTTTGTTTAAAATTGGTCTAAGTAAAACATGATTCATAATATAGCAAGATATACTAATGGCTTCGGCCCAAATACACCTTGGTAATCCATTCTCATTTATCATTGTTCTTTCCATTGCTTGTAAGGATCGATTTTTCCTCTCAACAACACCATTTTGTTATGGAGTTCTAGGAGCGGAAAACTCATGTGAAAAACCATTTTCATTGCAAAAAGTTCTAAAGTTTCTATTTTCAAATTCTCCACCATGATCACTTCTAATTTTTGAAATTACATTTTTCATTTTGAACTAGTTTGCAAAACTTTATAAGTACTTTAAAAGATTCATCCTTATTTTTTAGAAATAAAATCTAAGTATATCTTGAAAAATCACCAACTATGACAAATGCATAGTGTTTACCCCCAAGACTTGCAATTTTTAAAGGGCCAACTATCATTGTCAAAAACTAGAAAATATTTTTCATTATAATTTTGGAAATCATTTATATTAAAAGTGTAGACATTTTGGTCCATTTGTCCAATAAATAAAATTTTATTTGACACTATATCTATAATTAGACAAAAATTCTTTTCAAAAGATTGCATGCAAACTAGAATTGTAACCTTATTTAAGGATCACTCCAAATAAAAATGGTAATTCAAGCACAAAAAAATTACAAAGGAGATAGAGTGTGAACCAAATGGGGACTGAAGACCTATGTAGCTAACCGGAAACTAGCTAACAATAAAATAACTGATAGAGCTTAACTACATCAATTTGTAACAGACGTAAGCTAACATGCTTAGTTAGCTCATAGTAACTGGGATAACCACTAATTTTCCTAAAATAAGGGATTGCCCCATCTTTAAAATAAATGCAATAACAAAATAAATAATTATAAGATAAAATATTTAGAAATAATTATTTTCATTAATTACATAAGTACTTATAGAAAGAAAATGAAGCAATGAATATATTAGATATAAGTAATAAAAACAATTACGTAATTTCTATGATTCATATTTTATCCTACGATATATCTCATGTAAATAATAACCTTTTGTGGATTTTGCGTCATAAATGAAAGTGTTAAATCTATTTTTTGGTATTATTAATGTTAAGCATATTTTTTCTATATCTCATGTATATATTTTTTGTCTTACCAACTTTAGGTATTATTAGTCTTACAATTTCGTTTTGTTTAGAAAATAAAATCTATTTTTTTTAAATTTGTTAAAGAAAATTTAGTTAGATTTTTTAAAATCTAAAGATTACTTACAGATCATACATGACTATATTTAGTAGTATATTTAATATATATAATAAATATATTAATAGGAATTGTCTTAGAAAAAAGGTGAAATATGTATATGAAATCAATGTCAAACTAACTTAGTTATTAACTTAACTATTCTTAAAAATGGTGGTTAAAAATCTACAACACCTTACTAGAATGGTTAAATGTTATAATTTTCGCTCGATGATCAAAGGAGCCCATTAAGAAGACCCTCCCCTCCATTAATAAGACCCTCCCCCATGCGAACGATCCAAATTTATGTGTCATGTTGGGACAATCTTTCCATTATTTTTATATACTAGTCGAAAAGTACATGCTTCCCATGTGCTGAAGAATTTTAGAACTATACAATAAGTTTTTAAATAATTATTAGCGTTGAAATAAATATATTAGCTTTTAAAATGTTATGAATCTAAAAAAATAAAAGTTACTACATTTATTATAAAATTAAAAAAAAGTAAACAAAAAAAAATCATATAGGATAATAACTCATTTTTATTTACTGAAACAATGTTTATAATGTAAGGATCTCTAAAATCATATACGTGATCCTTTATATTCCTAATACATCATAATATAAAATATTAGTAAAAGAATAATTAGTGACTATAATTATAAATTAATTAATACAAAAAACTTAATCTTATACTATATTTAGCGAGGGCTTAAAGGATAAAAGGGAAATCAAAAGCTTCTTCCTCTGAACCCCATTTTAATATACCAGTCATGTAATGCGTGCGTTGCACATAATATAATTGTTAAATACATATAATATTTTTGTTCAATGGTTTAATACTATTTATAATAGATGAAACTATTAAACTATGATGATAAGCTATCAAAATTTGATTAACTGATTTTTTCATCTTAAAGTACGTGGAGATGAGAGCAAAAATAAAATATTTTCTTTTGTAAGAAGTATGAAAAGACTAGGAGATAAAAAATCAAGGTTAAAAAATTAATAAACACAATAACTTTAAAAGAATATCATAATTAATTATTGATTAATCAAAATTAATAATTAATATATTAAAATGAATAATTAAAATATTTTTATATGATTTTATAAACTGAAGCATTAAACATATATGCGTGTCAATTAATCATATTGAAGGTATTAAATAATAATTGGTGGCGTTAGAATAGTAAATAACTCAGATAGAATCATCCATAAAATGATTTTATTCACATGACTTTTAATATAATATTATTCAAGATATGTTTCATAGATATATGCAATTCTTACCTATAATATATTGTCTATATTTGTTGAACTTATTTAGTAATTTTAATCTACTCATATCACAACTTACTATTAGTGACACGTCAATCTTTTTTAAAGTTAGTATAGTTATTCAAATCAAAATCTTAAGTATTCAATTAAGTTTTTTAAACTTAACAATTTTTAGTCTAAATGTGTAATAAAAAATAATGTAAATTTACTTTAATATAACTTATTTAGAGCAATTAATTAATAGTATTCAGAATTTTTATGAGAAATAAATACTTAAAATTTATTATTGGATTAATATCTTGATAGTTATCTAAGAAAATTTAGGATTCATGGTTGGACAAAATTGTCTAATTATAATTCTTATTGTCTTGTCATTTTTAATATATATATAGAGAGAGAGAGAGGATATGGATCTCCACTAACGTCATGTATCCATACCTAATATTTTTAGTTTCAAAATTTGTTGAATAGATTAAAAAATAATTAAATTAAATTGTTATTCAATTATAAAAACAGATTATATGTAATTATGATGATTAAAATGCTATTTCTCCAGTATAATCGTCTACAATAATTTAAAGTTATGTGTAAGGCTCTACTGGTAAATAGTATGGATCAAATATCAATATTTTTTGTGAGAACATCAAGATTATGTGACTTTAAAAAATAAAAAATAGCCAGAAAGAAAAATAAAAAAATAACCACCCTAAAATCTCAAAAAAGAAATTTTCGGCGCTACAAAACGGACTCTCTCACTCCAGGCGAAATTAGCTGCATTGTTCCGAAAGTTTATTATATAAGAAATATTTTTGTAATATATTTTATATATACAGTATAAATTATATAAATTTTTGACGTCTGGAGTAGTTTTCCCACGGTTGGCACCGAAAATTTTTTTCCACACGATTTTTTTTTATATTTTGGGGCATGTGCAGTGGTCATTTTTATGTTTTCATACTTGTGGTTGTTTTTTATGATTTTTTAACTTAGCCTATTTATGATAATTACTTTATTTATTTTTGTTAAAGTTACATTATAAATTCTAAGAGGGATGTAGATATATGACTCGAACCCACAACCTTTAGATTATAGATATGAGACATTAACCAACTGTGTCAACCCAACTTAGAGATCAAATATCGATATTAACCAACAACTAATCAAGTGTTAAAATTCCTTTTAAAGTATATAACTAAGAATATTAGGTTTGATATTTGTAATATATAATTGTCGTGAAGGATTCGTGAAGCATTGGGGAAGTTGGGGACGGGCTTTGAAGGGAATTAGAGGAGACCACATGTTTATTTGAGTTTTTTTTTTGTTAAAATTACATTACAAATTCTATGAAAAATGTAAGAATATGGCTCGAACCTACAATCTCTAAGGTATGAGTGTGAGGGCTTAGCCAACTGCGTCAATCCTTTGCGATAAAGTAATTAAATATAAAATTAATGTTATAAAAAAACAGAAATTTTTTAACTTCTATATAAAAGTTACATGATGTTGTAAAATTTAATAGTTTTTAGGAAAAAGATAATAGCTTTTATAATTGTTTTAAATGGTTATAGTCAGTTATTTATAATCCCCATCATTTTTACGTTTTATATCTAACATTATTTGAAATAATATCTCTTTGGTCGTCGAATTTATTATAAAAAAAAATTTATGCAAGAGAATATAATAGATTTAAACTCTTTGCGACATCGTTTAAATTAAAAAAGTTGCAACTGAGATATATAAAAAGCTCAAACAATTGGTATATTATTGGCTCCAATAGTGTATTGAGTAGTAAGAGTAATATTGCATAATGTAATATGATAAGATTTAATACTTTCGATTAATAATATATATATATANATATATATATATATATATAATATTTTTTACCCGTAGAAGAGATGAGTATGGACACATGGACACAACCATTTAAAAGACCAATTCGACATACTCCAAAGAAAAAATTGATGGGATTAAGATTAAACCTAACTAAACATGCTAGACACCATAAATCATAAGATTAACATGATTTTATAAAATTTCATCAAACTCTAATCTCAAATAAATATTCTATTTTGATTTTAATAAGAAAAGATATGGAGAACTTGATTGCGGAATGCTTACATGATTCCATGAATATTTGAATGAAAACGTGATGGATTAGATCTTCTAAATTGACACAAGCCCTTGAGTTCTTCTCCAGGATTATCTCTTGAAAACCGGCTTGCTTGTGTAATTTGGAAACCATAACCTTTTAAATATTTATGTAGTTAACAAATATTGATATTTCTAATTTGACCATTCAACAAATTAAAAATATCATTCCGGCATCTATACATTAATTCCATGATAATTATACACATAAGTTTTAGAACTTTAATTTCATAATTAGATAACTTTAATTAAGTTTATTCAAAGATAGCACAACACATTTAATTTTACATGTATGGCCCCGTATGTTGAGTTTTTCCAATAATCTGTCATTGAGCCACATATGTAACCTTATAAATGTGTTTAACTTTATGACTCCCAAAATTTGTTATCTCAAACACAAGGTATATCCGAAACAATCTCGTCCATTGACTATATTAACATAGGTTCAAAGCGGTATTCGCTACCTTTATTGTAACTAAACTCATCAATGATCATATATACCAATACAGTCAAATGACATAGATCAATCAAGGATGCGTAGCATGAAAAATTATATACAATGTGATTTATGCATGTCTATTTACTTTAGTGAGGTAAAAATAACATAATGTCACATAGTGAAATAAGGTGACTAACTTTATTTTTATCAGAAAATGCGAATACATAATTTTTCGTAAACTACAACATAAGGCAATAAACAAACTCACACAAAATCATGATATCCTCAAATAATATAACACTCATATGAGCAGTGTGATTGTGAAAGACATTGGGTGGTAATCCCTTAGTGAGTGGATTCGCTATCATGAAGTTTGTCACAATGTACTCTATGGACATCTGATCACTCTGTACCATTTCTTTTACAACCAGTAACTTAATCTCAATATGATTTGACTTAGTTGAGCTCATGTTATTGTTGGAATTTAAAAGGGCTAATTTATTATCGCAATACAATTTTAGTGGTGTTTCAATGTTCTCAACAATGCGCAGTTCGGTGATAAAATTTCACAGTCATATTCCATGATTGAATGCCTCATAACATGATACAAATTATGCTGCTATAGTGTGAAAAATTACATGTTGCCATGGCACTCCTCCAAGACATAGCTCCACCTGCCAACAAGTAAATGTAGCCGGAAGTTGATCTTCTATTGTTTTGGAATCTAGCAAAATCAGAGTACGAATACCAAATGACCTCTAACTGATCCGACCTCTTATACATGAGCATGTAATTTTTTATTCTCTGTAAATGTCTCATAACCCGTTTAGCTGCTTTCCAGTGATCTATCCTAGGGTTATTAAGATATCTTCCCAACATACCAACGATGCATGCAATGTCTAGATGCGTTGATGAATGTGTTTCATACTAATATTTTAGATAATCTTAATTTTAATTTTATTAGTTCTTTGAGTTTTATTGTTTGATTTATATTTGTTTTATTTTTATTTTTGTAGGTATGTTATTCAAATTCATTTGGGTTGATTTTTGAAAGAGTTGGAAGGTAAAAACGCGGATAAAATGTGAAAAGGACGGAGAGAGCCAACATCACGACGTTGGGCGTTACAGCAAGCTAGCATTACGACGCTGGCGCGATTCTAGATTTTTGTTTTTTTGATTTTTTTTCTTCAATATTATCCTTACCAAACCCTAGTATATAAATAAAATATTTTAGAATTTTTTTGGGATAACTTTTTGGACGTGGGAGGCAGAGAATAGAGCTTTTTGGAGAGGAAACGAAGACAGATCTCAACTTCAATTCATTCTCAGATCTAGTTTTGCTTCTCTTTTCCTCTATGTGCATGAATATTATTAGGATATTTTCTTATTCTAGGATATTCTAATTTCTTATCGAGGTTTACGACATAGCCAACATGATTGTTCATATATTTTGATTTTCAATTCAATCGATATTAATTCAGTATTAGTGACTGTTATAATCCGTTCTTAATGCTTGTGATCGTCTGACCAACTATTGTATAATTTTAGATTTAATTCTAAGATTGAGAAGTGATGATTAAAATTTCTCTTTGTTTATAACACCATTGGAATTTCATAAGTTAGAGATGGTTATGGATCTAGTGTAGCAATTATAATTTCTTGTGCTTAATGAGTTTTAATTTATTTAATCTTGATAGAGATGTGAGATTAGTATTTTTAATTCATTGTTGTCAATGCTTGAGAAAGATTTGTAATTACATTAGAGAAATTCAGTCTCAATAATTTGATAAACATTGATTGATTGAGATTTGAAATTTATAGCATATTTCGTTTGGTAAAATAAAAAATCCTAGAGCTTTTAACTATTCAAATTTGAATTATTTTTTCTTATCAAGTTTTAATCTTTTTAGTTTAATTTTTCATTAAAAAATCTCAGCTTTTCGTCATTCTCAATTAGATGAAGATATAGTTAATTTCAATATTTTAATATCAATCAATCATGTAGATGATACTCTATTTTCATAAAACTTTTATTACTTGACGATGATAGTGTATACTTGTACTCAAGCAAAATCGTAATATGCATACAGACCAGAGCATATATTAGACTCCCCACAGTAGATGCATAAGGAATCTTTTGCATTTCTTTAGCTTCAAGGTTATTCGTATGGCACTAATTGAGACAAAACTTGTGTCCTTTAACGTCAGGGGTGTCACCTAATTTACAATCTTGCATGCCAAATTTTTTAAGCACTTTTTCTATATAGTTCTTTTGTGATCATCCAAGACTACCCCGAGAATGATCCTGGTGTATCTGGATTCCTAAAATAAAAGAAGCTTCACCAAGATATTTCATTTCAAAATTCTTAGAAAAAAATCTCTTGGTCTCGTGCAACATACCTAAATCATTACTAACAAGCAATATATAATCAACATACAAAATCAAGAATATTAACTTACTCCCACTAAACTTCTGATACACAAAATCATTAACAATATTTGCCTCAAAATCAAATGAGACAATTATGTGATGAAATTTGTGGTACCATTGACGAAAGCTTATTTGAGCTCATAGATGGATTTCTTTATTTTGCAAACCATATTCTTTGGATCTTCGACCATGGTTGCACCATATAAATTGTTTCATCAATGTCTCCATTAGGAAATGCAGTTTTCACATCCATATGATGTAGCTCAAGATCAAAATGTGCAACAAGCACCATATTTATTCTACAAGAGTCTTTCATTGAAAATGAAGAGAAAGCCTATTTAAAATCAATTCCTTTGGAGTAAAGCCTCTAGCTACAAGACGAGCCTTATATCTTTCAAATTACCTTTTGAATCCCTTTTGATTTTAAATATCCATTTACAACCAATGGGCTTCCTACCTTCACGTAAAGGGACAAGATCCTAAACTTGATTGTCTTGCATAGACTTATACTCTTCATTCATAGCCTCAATCCACTTTTGAGAATTAATATTTTGCACGGCTTGGTGGAAGTTGATTAGATCATCTTCCACCTATTCATTATTTTCATCGATTTCTTGGAGAAATACCACATATTCACCTGAAATAGCACTTCTCCTTTCTCTCATGGATTTCTATAGTGGCATTGCATCTTGAGGTTGTTGAGTTTGTTCTTTTGGAACGTTAACCTCAACTTGAATGAGGATTGTTTGACATTGTCTTGTTGTGGTTCTGGATCCACTTCTTGATCAATGATAGGAATGAATACCTACACCCTGTCAGAAGTGATGGTTGTAGTAGGGATTGAAGATGATTCCTCCTCAAAGACAATGCCCCTTACTTTATTTATCCCCCAACCTCAACATCCTAAAAAAATATTACAGTTCCCATATAAAAAATATTTCTTAGCGTAGATCATAAAAATTATGGGTCCCTGATCGTTCAGAATAACCAATAAAATAACTGCTCACTATTTTAGGGTCCAATTTCTTTTCATTTGGCCTATAAGGCCCAATCTCAGCTGGACTTTCCCAAACATGAAAGTGCTTCAGATTAGGCTTTTTGCCTGTCCAAAGCTCAAAAGGTGTTTTGGCAGCTTGAGGTTATTGAGTTTGTTCTTCTGGAATGTTAACCATAACTTGAATGAGGAGTTGTTTGACATTGTCTTGTTGTGGTTCTAGATCCACTTCTTGATCAATGATAGGAATGAAGACCTACACACTATCAGAAGTAGTGGTTGTAGTAGGAATCGAAGATGATTCCTCCTAAAAGACAATGCCCCTTACTTTATTTCTCCCCCAACCTCAACACCCTAGAAAAATGTTACAGTTCCCATCTAAAAAATATTTCTTAGCATAGATCATAAAAATTATAGCTCCCTGATCGCTAAGAATAACCAATAAAATAGTTGCTCACTATTTTGGGGTCCCAATTTCTTTTCATTATAAGGCCTTGTCTCAGCTGGACTTTCCCAAATGTGAAAATGCTTCAAATTAGGCTTTTTGCCTGTCTAGAGCTCAAAAGGTGTTTTGGTAACTTGAGGTTGTTGAGTTTGTTCTTCTGGAATGTTAACCTCAACTTGAATTGAGAGTTGTTTGACATTGTCTTGTTATGGTTCTGGATCCATTTCTTGATCAATGATAGGAATGAAGACCTACACACTATCAGAAGTAGTGATTGTAGTAGGAATCGAAGATGATTCCTCCTAAAAAACAATGCCCCTTACTTTATTTCTCCCTCAACCTCAACATCCTAAACAAATGTTACCTTTCTCATCTAAAAAATATTTCTTAGCGTAGATCATAAAAATTGTAGCTCCCTGATCGCTAAGAATAACCAATAAAATAGTTGCTCACTATTTTGGGGTCCAATTTCTTTTCATTTGGCCTATAAGGCCTTGCCTCAACTGGACTTTCCCAAATGTGAAAATGCTTCAAATTAGGATTTTTGTCTGTCCAAAGCTCAAAATGTGTTTTGGCAGCTGCTTTAGTTGGTACCCTATTAAGGATATAAGCTGTTGTCTTTAATGCCTCTCCCCAAAGTGATTCTATTTTGTCTCTCAGCAACACCATTCATGCTAGGTGAACCTGACATGGTGTGCTGTGGGACTATTCCACATTCCTCTAGGACTTGGGCAAATGGCCCTGGAAGTTGTTCTCCTAAACCATAAGATCTACATACTATTCACCACTACAGTAAGATCTTACACTTTTAATCATTTTGTTGAGTTGGTTCTCAATTTCAACCTTAAATATTTTGAACACATCCAAGGACTATGATTTATCATGAGTAAGAAATAGGTAGCCATATCTTGAGTAATCGTCTATGAATGTTATAAAATATTGTTGACCATTCCACGAAACCCTAGGAAATAACCCACATATGTATGTAAGAATCAATTCTAAGATGTATGTTGCTCTATTAGCACTTGATTTCTTTTGTTTGGTCTTTTTTCCCTTGATACGCTCAACACAAACATTAAGGTTTGAAAAATCAAGAGATTCTAAAATGCCATCTGACACAAGCCTCTAAATTCTCGTTTTGGAGATATAACCTAAGTGCTTATACCAAACTGTGGCTGAATTTTCTTTTTAGTACTTCATGATTCCACATGCAAGGCTTCACTATAATATGTATTAACATCAAGTAAATATAAGTTTTCTAAACAATAAGAAATCATAAACTATACTGATTATTTCCAAATTATCTACAATTACCCAATTTATCCAACTTAGAAATAGAAATCAAATTCCACCTAAATGACGGTATAACACAAGTATCAAATAAAATCTAGTTCTCAATAAGAACTTATAATGCCCAATAGCCTCTACTTTTACCGATTTTCCATGTCCCACATAGATGTATCTTTCGGCATCACTTGGATTTCGGTAGCTCAAGCAACCATGCATAGAAACACTTATGTGAGTAGAGGCACCATAATCTAACCACCAAGTCTTTCTAGGTACTTAAGCCAGATTCACCTCAGAACAGAGCAAAGTAAGAGACATACATTTTTTGACACGCCATATGTGATATTTGACACAATCCTTCTTTACATGTCTAGGCTGCCCAACAAATAAACAACTGTCATTATCCTTACGTTGTTTCTTTCCTACTGGACGCTAGCTGCTTCTTTATCCTTCTTTTTCTATTTGTCTTTGCCCTTAGAGGTGCTAGCCAAATGAGCACTATCAATCTTATCACGGTTCATCCTCTCTTCCTCTTGCACACAGTATCAAATGCGCTAATTGAGAGTCCATTTCTCCTTCTGATAGTTATAACTGATTTCAAACTGATTATATTGTATAGGAAGAGAGATCAATACCAAATGTACAAGAAAGTCATCCAACAGCTCAAGCTTTAGCACCTTAAGTTTTGAAGCAATGCTAGACATTTCTATAATATACTCCCTTATGTTCCATTTGCATTGATACTTCATGAAAATCAAGCGTTGCAAAAGCGTGCTTATTTCCACATTATCATTTGTTTGGCAAAATGCTTTTCAATCTCAAAAAAGAAATCATTTACATTGTTATTCATTCAGATACCGCAGTCCTGAATGCCTCCGAAATGTTGCACTCTATGATAATCAGACTCATGCAGTTTGAGCGATCCCACCTCTCAAAGTTTTTCATAGAATTAGAAGAACTTTCAGCCATAAGAAGGGTGGGTTCGTCCGTCATGAGTGTAAGGTCAAGATCCATGCAACCAAGAACAATTGACATGTTCTCTTTCCAGTCCTTAAGTTGATGATTGGTTGTTGAGATTGACAGTACCGTAGTCACATTAGGTATAAACAGAACAAATGAATTATCCAAATATGCTCATATCAAAAGCCAACCATAGTACTCAACAAATTCAAATAATTGGCTAATCCATTCTTAAGATACCTAGCACAACATTAATATCGAGTCTTTGGACAATAATATTAACTGTAAGTGATACTACTGTTGTAATGATTAAACACTGACAATAATTCATGTCAAATAATAAAATCTCTCTTTGGATCGATTTATTATCACATGTAAAACCTTATAATCGTCACATGTTTACCATAACACGTGTGTGTAATTTGGCCAAATATTAACCTTCATTTGAGCCGGTTAATACCCGCATGAATTTACACACACACAAAATCATCAAACACCCTCATAAACAATCTACACAAGAGAGGTCACTTTGGTGACAACTTACTTCAATTAACTCATTCTGAATGTTCGATAATCGTAATTAATTCATAAAGACATCAAAATAATTGAAACATAAATCACCTTAATTACATTGAATGAAATAATTCAATTCAATTTTTTTATCATTATTACTCTAGCAGTGCTATAGTACCATACACGTGAAGAAGGGAAGCATCTAGTGTATGGTACTATAGCACTACTATAGTACCATACACGTTGCTGCTAGAGCTTTTACCAACGAATTATTTATTTGGTCGGTAAAATTTTTTCTTTTACTGACCAAATTTTGTTTTCGTCGGCAATTGGTACACATTTTATTTTCATTCTTTCCTTTAATTTCACATTTCTCTGCTTCCCCTACCCTCGCAAGCCATCGAAAAAACCAGATGCTTCCCTTTCACCTCCTCAGTTTGTCTCCGTCAGTCTCTGCGGCAAAGCTCCTCCGCGACTGAGCTCCTCCGCGATAGAGCTCCGCCAAGATTGATTCCTCCTCCGCGACAGAGCTCCTCCTCGCACATCTCCTCCTATGCGACAGAGCTCCACCGAGACATATCTCCTCCCTGTTAGAGATCTCATACCTGATACTTCTTTTCTCATTTGATTTTTCAATTTTATGCCATATTCTATTGATGGTACATCAGCCTATTTGGTCTGGATGCCCAAACTGGAGATATGTTTTCTATTTGATTTCTTGAGGTAAGTTTCAATGTTTCTATGAGATTTCTCTTCAATTTCTATGATTTTCTTCAATATTTTTTGTCATTTAAGGGGACGACACAAGAGTTTTGGATTTTTTCTTTGAATGTTCTCTCTCTGCGATTTTTCAATTTATGCTATTTCTCTTAAGAACTGGAGGGTTTTGGGTTATTGGATCTGTCTATTCTCTTGATTTTATTCTTAGATAAAATCATACCCTTACCCTTTGAAGATCTTTAAGGGAAAATGGTGTTAGAATTCACATCTGCCTCAGATTTATTTCCCTATGAACACCACCTACCACTACTAGAAAAGTGGATTATCTACAAAGATTATTGCTATGTGGATAGTGAAGAACCCACCCCTAAAAATATATCGGCCTTAGAAAAATGTGGACTTGGAATGGATGATTGGGATTCTGTGTTATCCGTTGAAGAGAAAGAGAAAGTAGGTTAACATCCTCGTGTGTGGTTCGTTCAAAGGGGGTTGTTTGGGTATTGAGTTTATGGAGGAGTGGTGATATGATATGTGATTTTCGTTTTTAACTTATCAAGATCATAAATTTAATGCTAGTCTAGATTAATTATTTAAATGGTGCCATGTTGCTTATGGTTTCATTTCAATGGCTTTGGTCTGAACAATCTACAACATTTACATTTGCTAGCTACAAAACCTGCATAGTTTATGTTGTAGAGGTTTTTAAAGAGTCTTCACTGTATTTTTCTCTAAGAAAATGATTTTTGAATATTTTCTGAATTGATGCTCATTGTCTAAAGATAATAGTGTTAGTTTCAATGTGAGTGTGGGTGTGGGTGGGNCATAGTTTATGTTCTAGAGGTTTTTAAAGAGTCCTCACTACATTTTTCTCCAAGAAAATAATTTTTGAATATTTTCTGAATTGATGCTCATTGTCTAAAGATAATAATGTTAGTTTCAATGTGGGTGTGGGTATGGGTGTGGGTGGGGGGGGGTATCACATTGTATCTGAACGTGCTAGATGATTTTTGAATATATTCTAATTGACGCTCATTGTCTTGATAATAGTGTTAGTTTCAATGTGTGTGTGGTTGTGTGTATCTGTTGGGGGGGAGGGTATCACTTTGTATCTGAGCGTGTTAGATGATTTTTTGAATATTTTCTAAATTGATGCTCCTTGTCTTGATAATATATTGTTAGTTTTAATTTAAAGCTTGGCTCATTGTGATGTTACACATGAATGCTTGTGTGCATTACAGAATGAGCCTATCGCTAAGGATGCCACACCTCGCTCCGAAGATGAGATAGTTGAAATAAATGTATTGGACATGGAGCCCCATCGACATCTTCCAAGAAAAAGAGTCGAGTTTGAGTTGAAAATATAGAATTAAAGAAACAAATCAAGTCGATGAAGAGCCAACTACAAAGCTTACTCGCTTGGGCTCGTCAAAACGGTTTTCCACGTCTTGACGATGACTCAACAACAGAAGTGTGAGCTTTAGAATATTTGTTAAACATTGTAGTTATAATATCAAACTTTAAATACTCTCTTCTTTAAATTTCTGTGGATACATTTGTGAACCAAATTATGTAATAAATTATAATTCGAAGATTTTGTAATGAACTATTATATTAATGATTAATATATGTACTTTTTAGAAAAATATCAGGTTTGATAAATTTTCAGATGATATAATTGCTATTACAATTGATATTAATTGCTATTACAAAATTTTGTAATGTAAAATTTGGTCGTCGAAAACATTTCGCGACAAAAAAATAGTGGCAAAAGGTTTTTGCAACGAATTTTTTTTGTTGGCGAAAACCCTTTGGCAACCAAAGTTTTTTTCGTCGTGAAATGTTTTTGCGCCCAGTTTTATTTTGGTTGCACAAATCCTTTCGCGACCAATATTTATTTTCGTCTCGAAATCCTTTCGCGACCAGTTTTTTTGTCGCTAAAGGCTAATCGACGAGATCTGTATTTCATCGTGAAAGACTTTCATTGACGAAGTAAAAGCGACAAAGTTCACAACGAACATAACTTCATCGCGAAAGCCTTTCGCGATGAAATTTTGGGGCTTTAGCGACCAAAATGTTGGTCACTAAAGCGCTTTGTTTCTTGTAGTGTACCACAAAGTTGGGAAATAATTTCCCTGCCCGGTACTGTACCGCATAGCACCCAATAACTGTATGTTCCTTATCTTCTTCACAATTCTTAACCTATGCAAGTTTTCTCTTCAATGGCTTCGACGCTTTTCTTTAATTTCCTTAATCTTGATTTGACAGCATAAATCTTCAAAATTCAACACGAATATGCAATTCATACAATATAATTACACTTGCATATCAACTATTCATCATAAATTCTACTTAAGCATCCAAATCTGGGTTAATATGAGCAAAGACATCTTTGAACAAGGGATATTTAATGGAGAAGATTCGTCGACCTAAGAAATCAATAAAAGAAGTTGGGTAGAAAAGCTTATTAGATATCACAAAGGCAATGATATTAGGTTAGCGAGGGGTTTGATAGATAGACATTATCAAATAGTATATTTTGATGAGAGATATGAACCTGTCAATCCTCCAAGGGCCAAATAACTCGATTTTCTCACATGAAACATCATAAGATCAAATCCCTAAATTCTTAGATCCTTATAAACCCTCTTTTAGGATTTCCCCAAATCTTCAAATTTTAATCTCTCTCAAAGAAATCAATAATGAGAGACTCTTCTACCACTTGATGGATTTGAAAATTAAGCCTAACTAAACATACTATGTACCATAAATCATGAGATCGGCATGTGTCTATAAAATTTCATCAAACCCTAATCTCAAATACATATTACATTTTGATTTCAATGAGAAAAAGATATGGAGAACTTGATTGTGGAAGACTTAGCTGGTTCCTTAGATAATTGAATGACAAAGTGATGGTTTAGATATTTCAAATTGACACAAGCCCTTGAGTTCTTCTCCATAATTCTCTCTTGATGTAATAAAGATAACAGTACAAAGAAAACTAGCTTGCTCGTGTAATTTGGGGATCATAACTCTTTAAATATCTATGCGGTTAATAACTATTGATATTTTTAATTTGGTACTTCAACAAATTAAAAATATCATTCTGATATCTACACATTAATTCCATGATAATTATACACATAATGCTTAGAACTTTATTTTCTTAGTTAGATCGCTTTAATTAGGTTTATCTAAAAATAACACAACACATTTAATTTTATATGTGTGACTCCACTTATTAAATTTTTTCAACGAAATTTTCTCACACAATATTGCAAAAAGTAGCCACATAAGAGTAAATTAATAGCCACATTTACGCTCCCTTTAAATATATGGAAAACGTACTGTCAATTTTTTAAATTATACATGTGATTTTGTAAGGTAAGATATAGTTAGTAATATATGCAATATACATTTTATATAAATCGATAAGCAAATTAGAAAATAAATGATAGTAAAATTAAAAGCAAATAAATGTGTAATAATAAATATTAACCTTTGAAGTTACAAGAGTTACAAGACAAGAATACATAAAAGTACATAAAAATAAATCAATTATCATAAATGAAAAAGTTAAAACTCACAAGCCAATTAATTTATGAAATTTATTATCATATATTAAATTAATTACTATATATTAAAAACAATTAATTTATGAAATTTACTTTAGAAGGACTAAATGAGAGTAAACTCTTTCTGGACATGTTCGTTGTTAGTATAGAAAAAGAGGCAAAAAGCTCAAGAGAAACAACTTGAGGTTAGGAAAATCTCAATATTATGATAGGTAATAAGTACTATTTTATGATTTTTATTTTTTAAATTATTATCCTATTTTCTCTATTAACATTGTTGAAATATTACATATTCTATGTGTGTTTATATATCATGTGACTCATGATTTGTAGGAAAATAAATGGTAAAATGATTTAATTTTGACATTATCATCAAATGAAATGTAAGATATGATAATATTTTTTATATAGTATTTTTTACTTATTGTTTTGGGATTTTTAAGTTTTAACTTCTTTCAAGTAGTAAGTTTTTTTTTGTTACTAACTACTTAATTCACTACATGCATGATTTTTTTATTTACAAGAGTTGTTATAGTCTTTTCCCACAAGGAACCTTTAAAAAGCAAATCAGGGAAAGACCACATTTAATGTACAGAAGAAGATCCTCTAAAGTCCCTCTGCAATCAGGAACTAAAAGAGAAAATCCTAGGGAAATAAGAAACTTTCATATTCTACTAAAATCCCGGTTAATGGATGATTGTGGGGAGGTAACTCCAGATCTGACCTCCCCAGTACTATAAATAGGTGTTGCCTCATTCACAAACAATTTTCACTCTTTCCCGCTCACCGTATCGTTACTCTGCTTCAACACACCATTGACTTGATCGACTGAGTGTGTTATGTTACAAAGAGAAGCTAAAGAGAGAAATTTTATTTAATGAAAGAACAACACACTACATAATTTCATTAAACAAAATGACGTTTATATAGGCAATTACATCAACGGAGATAAACAGAAAAACAGGAACCACTAACCACTAAGCTAAAGACTTGGTCAAAATGACAACTACTAAATAAACTTGCAGAAAACTAGTTCAGCAATACTCCATTATTAACAACTCCTTAAAGACGAGGACACCATGCCACTAAACAACAAATCAAAGAATATTTATTTTCTCAACAAACCCTATCTTGAACTGATGTTCTCAGTTTAAAAATATTTAGAACTCCCTCACACCGAATCTTTCAGATTGAAAAACAGCTAATTTGAGAGGTTTTGTAAACGTATCAGTAACTTGGTCCTCACATCTACAATAAACAAGATCAATAACTTCATCATTTGTGAGATCACGCAAGAAGTGATACCTCACGTCTATGTGCTTGCATCTTCCATGAAGAATAGGATTTTTTGAGAGCTTAATTGCTGAATTATTGTCACAAAAAAATTTGTGTAGAACCTTGTTGCTTAAACAGCACCTCCTTAAGAATTTTCCTCAACCAAAGTGTTTGACAAGCAGAAGAAGCTGCTGCTATAAACTCGGCTTCTGTTATTGACAAAGTAACTAATGACTACTTCTTTGATGACCACGAAACAGCTGTCGAACCCAACATGAAAACACATCCAGATGTGCTCTTTATGCCATCCAAATCTCCAGCATAATCACTGTCTGTAAATCCAATCAAATCTGATTGTTTGCCTTTTTTTTTGTAGAAAATGTCGAACTTAGTAGTACGGCGCAAACACCGATGAATCCTCTTTGCAGCTAGAAGATGAATTTCCTTTGGTTGCTCCATACCTACTGGTAAGAGTTATAGCATGCATTACATAAGGTCATGTTGTCAAATACATTAAACTTTCAACCATTTGCTTGTAAAGAGTGTTGACAACCATTTTTCCGGCTGGATTTTTCACAAGCTTCAATCTTGTCTCAGTCGGATAGTAGTTGAGTTGCAGTTCTTCATATCAAACCTGTCCAAAATTTCTTGGGCATATTTCTTTTGAGACAAAAATTCTAGCATCAAGTTGCACAACTTCTATGCCAAGAAAGTAGTGCATCATCCCAAGATCAGACATTTCAAACTGAAGCATCATGGATTGTTTAAAATTTTTGAACATGGTTCCATCATTTCCAGGGTAAGATCAATTCATCTACATATAAGCATACAATAAGCAGTTTTCCTCCATTTTCATTTTCACTTTCTGTGTAAAGAGTGTGCTCATATGGGCATTTTTTAAATCATTCCTTTAAAAAATAAGAATCCATACGACCATACCAAGTTCTAGGTACTGGTTTTAGTCTATATAGAGCATTTTTTAATTGGTAAACTTTATGCTCACTGCCGAATTTCACATAACCATGAGGTTGATCAATAAATACCCCTTCTTTTCAATCTCCATGTAAAAATGCAGACTGCACGTCTAATTGGAAGATGGGCCATGAGTTTTGTGCTGCCAAAGTAATCATCAATATGATTGTGTCATGTCTTGCTATAGGAGAAAACACTTCTTTGTAGTCCACGCCAAACTCATGCTTATAACCTTTGACCACCAAATACGCCTTTGTACTTGTCAATTTTGCCATTTTGCTTCAACTTCATCTTTTAAACCCACTTAACACCTATCGTCTTCTGTCTCTTTGGAAGGTCTGTCAACTCCCAAGTTTTATTTCTTTTAATAGCCTCAATCTCTTCATCCATGGGCGTCTACCATTTTTCTTCTTTGACAACAACTTCAAAAACTGTAGGGTCCCAGTCTGAAAATAGGGCAAAATGAATAAGTGGATCATCAATATCATTTATGTTGGATACCTCATAGTCTATCATCCACACTGGTCTTCTTCTGACACGCTGAGTACGTGAACCTGCTGTAACATCAAGTTGTTCATCAGTTTATGTTATTAATGGTGAAGTTGCTGGTAAAATTTCAGAGGCCGTAGAAATGTCATCTTGAGTGTTATGAGGGGCTGGAGCTGCTGGAACATTTTGTTGTTGGTGGTGCTGTGCGTTTCCAGCATCAAAATCTGCTGAAGTTGCTGCCACTTATGTTGCTGCTCCATAACCATGTCTTTTCTTCATAAAAAATGACATCACGACTAATAAAAATTTTCTTGGTGATAGGATTATACAATTTATAGGCTTTTGAATGATCACTAACACCCAGAAAAATATATTCTCACCTTTGTCGTCCAACTTTCTTCTTTTCTGATCTGGAACATAGGCGTATGCTACACACCCGAACACGTGAAATTGATCTACATCTGGCGTACATCCACTCCATGCTTCTTCAGGAGTTATATTTTGAACAGCTAGTGTGGGTCTTCTGTTCAAAATATAAATACGCCAATATACTACTTCAGGCCAGAAACTCTTGGGTAGACCACTCCTCTGTTGAGGGCTTTACACCATATTAAGAATCGTTCTATTTTTCCTCTCGCTTACACCATTTGGCTGAGGTATAAGCTGTTGTCAGCTGCCTTTTAATAT
>QANY01001550.1:0-18472 GCA_003255025.1 Datisca glomerata
AATATTGATAAACAAAATCAAATTGATTTAGATAATAATATTCATCCGTGTTTAATATCGATACAAAATGATGATATATACATTATATTTATGAGTCGTGACTCACAATTTATAAGATCATTCAAATATTTTATAATTTAAAATTTATTCATTTATTATATTAAGTGTTGCATAAAATATTTGGTGATGATACTTGGAACATTTTCAAAATTTCAATCCCACGTGAAATCAATTCCCACAATCAAAGTATCAACCTTAGAGCCCACGTTGGTAGCATTAAATAATTATATTAAAAACAAAAAGGAAACATATGGAAGACTAATTAATATACCTAAGATTCCTGTCACATCAAACCTAGCCATTAATGTGGCACAGCAGAAGATCTCAGCCATCAATATTTGATCAAACTCCATTAGAAAAATATCAACAGTATATAGAATGAGCCAATAATTCAGACATTGGCACTCGATCGTGCTAGAAATATAAGTTTTTAGGGTATAAGACCTGCAGTTTTAACTCGTCACTAAATGAATTAACACTGATAATTAAAGCTCAACAAGGCAGCAATATGTAAGATATTGTGGATTGTCTCATATGACCTTATATTTTTCTTAAATTTATAATATGACAACAAAAACTCATCTATAAAATTTATAAATTATTTGAGGATCAAAGATACTACGAGTCAAACTTACAATCTTATGATATTATAATATAGTTGTGTGCTTAATAATTTGCATACTCCTCTTATTCATTATAATTTAATAAGAAAACTCTAATCAAGTCAAATGTCTCATCTACACCATATTTCTAATTTAAGCTTATTTATGCTCCGAGCCCACAGTCCGCTACTATTCCTTAAACCCAATTATATACTTTCACCCCTGCATTTCTTCCACTTTTTTGCAAAATTCAACTAGTTTAACACTTAATTACATATGACTTCCTTAACAAGTATAGTAGTTATCTCGTTTTTGTCGTTCCATTTTCAATATATCTTTATTCTATCTCCAATATTTTCTATGCTTACAAATTATTCTTGAAATCTTTAAAATTGATTTTGAAAATGTTAGGATTGGTCTTGAAGAAATCAAGAATCTACTTGAAGTCTCCAAGGAAAAGTGATATTGAGAACTTTTGTAGCAGAGAGAGCCACCCGATCTCAAAATTTTAAGATTAGTCTTGGGGACTTTAAGATTGAACTTGAAGATTTAAGAATCCGCTTAAAAACTTCAAAGAAAAATCAATACTAAGATTTTTTGTAGCAAGAAAGTCACTTAATCTCGAAGTTTTCTAGATTGATCTTGAAGACTTCAAGATTAAACTTGAAAAATTTCAAGAATCTACTTGAAGTCTTCATGGAATAATTGATACTGTGATTTTTAGTATAGCGAGTCTTTTCAAGACAATTTTAAAAATTTCCAGAATGAGCATGAAGACTTAAATCTATTTGAAGTCTTCAAAGAAAAATTGATACTAAAATTTTTTGTACTGTAGGGAGCCATCATGAAGTTTTCAAGATTGAATTCTTGAAAACATCCAGAATGCACTTGAATTCTTTAAGAAAAAACTAATACTGAGAATTTTCGTAGGACAAAAAGACACGTTTTGAAGTCTTTAGGATTAGTCTTGAAGATTTCAAGATTGAACTTGAAATTTTAAGAAAAAACTCATACTAAGAATTTTCATAGTATAGAGAGTTATCCAATATTGAAGTCTTCGAGATTGATATTGAATACTTCTATTGAACTTGAAGACCTGAAGAATCCACTAAATTTTTTTAAAGAATAACTGATACTGAGAAATTATATAGTACATATACCCACTAGTTTTGCATTCTTTAATATTGATCTTGAAGACATTACGAAACTTGAAGATTTCAAGAATACATTTGAAGTTTTCAAGGAAAAACTGACATTGAGAATATTTTTAGTACACGAGCCACCTAGTTTTTAAGCATTTGAAATTGATTTTGAAGATTTCTAAATTTAAACTTGAAAACTTCAAGAATGCACTTGAAGTCTTCAAGGAAAACTCATATCGAGAATTTTCATAGTATAAGGAGTCACTCAGCCTAAAGTTTTTAATGTTGGTATTGAAGATTTCAAGTTATAACTCAAGGACTTTGAGAAGTCACTTGAAGTTTTTAAGCAAAAATTGATATGGAGAATTTTTGTAATACACTTAGTCTTGAAGTCTTCAAAATTAGTCTTTAAAACTTTAAGATTGATTTTGAAGAGATCAAAATAAAACTTGAAAACTTCAAGGAAAAACTTCTTCTTGAGAATTTTCTTAGTACAGAGAGCCAATCCTAGTATTTAAGTCTTTAAGTTTGATCTCTTAGTTTTAAAGTCTTAAATAAAACTAATGTTGAGAATTTTCATAATATAAAGAGTCACACAGTCTTGAGGTCTTCAAAATTGGTATTGAGAGTTTCAAGATTGATCTTTAAGACTTCAAAAATCCACTTGGAGTATTTAAGAAAAAATTGTCACTACAAATTTTCGTACTACAAAGAGCTACACACTCTTGAAGTCTTGAAGATTTCAAGATTGATCTTGAAGACTTCGATTTTAGTCTTAAAAAAATTTCACGATCGGTTTTGAAGACTTTAAGATTAAACTTGAAAATTCGAAGAATCTAATTCTTCAAGAAAAACTACAAATATTTGTGACTGATTTTTTTGAAATTTTTTTTGATGAGATTTGTTGATGGAATTTTTTTCTATTAAAATTGTTCTTTGGTAATTATGCAAGGGTAAGAAAGTAATTTTTTCTTGGGGTTTTAGTGGAAATGGTCCCCGGATTGTAGATAAGCATAAATTTGGGGAGGGGTTTAGTTTAGACATTTGGTTAGGTTAGGGGTGTACATAGACAAAAAAAACACCTAAGATGTTGGCACATAAGCGGTTTAAATCATTGGTAAAAAACAAGGGTTTGAGTCACCCCATTGACTCATAAATGTTAATATATTTACGTTTCATCATCATCCGTTCGAATACATTTAAACTACAACCTTGACATAAGTGCGATAGAGGAACATCGACACGATGACGGTTGAGTACATCATTTTCCATCGAGTAGTATGATCGACTCCTCTTACAAGGATCCTACCCATTTTTTGAAAAAATGTGCAAATTATGTAAAAACTAGCTAAATTAGTGTTTACTAGATGAAGATTATTAAGATTAAAGTGAGCCTAACCCATTAAAACAAAAGTTGCTTACAACATAATATCTTAGTAATGTTCATGAATAAATTATTTTTAAAAAATCATAAAAAGATTATAAGTATAAAAAACTGAAAAATAACCCCTGGCACATTTAAAAAATAAATAAATTCACTCGCCTAAATATTTTCGGCGCCTGCATGTAATTGCTTCAGATTTATGTAGTCTATATAATATATTATTGTATATATTATATATACATATGTAATAAATGCTGGCAAGCATGTGGATTACTTTTTATGCCATATTTTTTTTAGAATTAGGATGACTAATTATAATTTTTATTTTATCTTTAATATTTTTTTATTTTTCTTACAAGTGACATATTCTTGATGACTTCCCTATAATATTTTGTATAATATTCTTAGATGAAAAGCAGAACGCAATGGTGTTTGTTTTACTAAAAAGATGAGAAAGTATAAACATTATTACTGAGAAACTAAGAAAGTGTAACATTATCGCATATATGTAATAGTATTGTGTTCGTTATTGAACATAATATTTTTATTCAATGATAATATTATTTTATAGATATTTTGAGTATACATATACACGTATATATAAAATACAAGAATGTTATCAATATTTATTATTTAATATTAGAATAATATTTTATATAGTATATATGTTTATGACACAATTTTTTTTTTAATAATTTCATAATTATTTTATTCAGTATACTTGATATAGTATTAAAATATATATATATATATATATATGCAGTATTTGTAATATGTATATATCATAATTGTTTTTTTTATATATTTTACTATTTAAATACTATATAATGATTTTTCAAATAAAAGTTATATAATATAATATAACATTTGTCAATTCTCATAATTCGGTAATCACATAAACATCATGGGGTTATCTTATATTGCAGTTTTATTATTGAGTTAATATTCAGAATTTAATTCTTTATATGAGGAATACGATAATATCTTTAATACGTCATATAATGTTACTATGATATGGAAGAAAATTAGAATGATAAGAGATTATAAATAAATCGAAACTGATTATAAATAAAATAAAAGTGATAAAAGGAGCAATTAATAAAGCCAAAAGAGAAGATTAAAAAAACAAATAAAGCCAATAGCGACGAGATATGGAAATGACGGAAACATCCCTTAGTTGGTGCTTCTTCCAGGCAATGACACTTTCGCCCCAACGGTCAACATTGTCAACTTTCTCAAGTGTTAATATTTTATTGCCTATTACACGAAGAGACGGCCATGGATTACGTCAATTTCCACCTTCTTTCTTCCACTTTAGGCCGGTTTTTTATTCGGCTTTGGCCATACTTTTGGTTCTAAAAAATCCCAAAAAATATCGACGTTGAGTCTGTCTCTGCTATTTCCTCTCTGCTTCCTCTTCAGGTTTGGTTCTCTGTCTGTGACTTTGTATCGTTTGGTAAACTTTTGAAGCCATTTGAAGCTTTCTTTCTGATCGTTTGGGGTTCATGGGTACAATCCACCGAACGCAATACAATCATCAATCTTGTATGTGCTGGGGTGTTGAGTTTCAGTTTTTTTCGGTTTGTTTCGTCTTTGAGTTCTGGTGAGCTCGAAGTTGCAGAATTCAGCTCAGTTTTGGTGGATTCCGGCATCTTGAATTATAGGGTTTGGATCTATAGCTTGTATAGAGCACGGGTTTACTCTCTTGTGAAAATTTGAACTGCATATGGAAGGATTTGATTGAATTTTGAAGGATTTATTGGAAGTAGAACTGTTATCTAGTTGAATTGCTTGCCGGAGGCCTCAATTTCCGATATCATGTGTATGCTTTAAACTTTCAGTCCCTTTGCATTCTCAAATTTGTTAGCTGATATCTAAGTGAGATTTTCCCACTGAGTACTATGGAACCTTAAACAAGTTGGTTTAGCTTGCTGAGGCATAAGTTTATGGATTTCTCTGCATTATTATCTTGACGTCTTAGATTTGATATTGATCTATGTTGGGTATCTCTGTCTTTTGGTACTCAAAGATGGAAATTGAGCGCATTGTTGCATTCGGAATGGTTTTCATAATGCTAATTCTTTCAGTAGTGGGGCAGCCGCTTCTAACTGTTGCTTCTGGATTTGCAATACAATCAAAAGTTTGTGGTGGTGATCGCATATCCTATTCAGTTGCTAATGGTCATGAAGTGTTTTACATAAATGGGAATATAATAGACAGAGTTTTGTTTTGTAAGGCACTCCAATTCTACCAAGCAAATGACTGCATCTTTGAAACCTTAATAAGAAGTGGTTTATGTGGATTAGACTATTCCTCAGGTATATCACTAATATATTCTTTTTGGTTTCTGTTTTTCTTTTTAATTTTTTTTGGAAAATTGTGTCAAAACAATTTTCAGTTTCTGCAGTAAGGATTCAGAGATATGCATTTAGTAAAGAACAAACGTGAATTCAGTTGAGTATTTAGTCATCTTACCTTCTGCAGTTGATTTGTCCTTCAAAAAAGCAAGAGAACTTCTGCAGAAAGAGGAAAGAGAAGAATCCTCTATGCCTGAAGATGATCACAGCGTCCCTCCAAGGGAAGAGAAGAATGAGGGCGAATC
The DNA here is from genome assembly GCA_003255025.1 of Datisca glomerata. Classification (NCBI taxonomy): domain Eukaryota; kingdom Viridiplantae; phylum Streptophyta; class Magnoliopsida; order Cucurbitales; family Datiscaceae; genus Datisca; species Datisca glomerata. Next base: position 5,791 of record QANY01001550.1, read on the forward strand.
TCTGGCCACCCCAAGAAATATTGGAGTAGGAGCAACTGGAGCTTTTGTTTTGTGTTGTGTTTTTCTATGTCCTTGTTTTTATAAAAAGAGTAGAGCAAGTACCCACACAATGCTTGCGAAGGATCCAAATTCAAGTAAGTCAATCCATTCTGAATATTGTCATCCATTTATATAGTAAGTTTTCAACTGAGAATCTGCACCATAAGTACCCAGTTGTAAGCATGAGCCAGATTAAGAATCAACAGTTACAGAACTTTGTCTGAAGATTTCCAATATATACATCTTCCAGTTTCTCTCGATAACCAGATTATTACCATTTAACTGATGGGGAAACTATCAATTTTTTATGAACGAACGTCTGATGAGTGATTAACCTTCTTGCATTAGATTCAACATCCTCGTATGAAGCAAATTCTACTTCTGACAAGATTCGAGCCAGTCCACTTCGAGTGCCACCAAGTCCTTCAAGATTCTCAATGTCTCCGAAACTCAGTAGACTTGGATCACTTCATCTCAATCCAAGTCAGGTTGTCAGAGCAACTCACAATTTCTCAAAATCACTAATAATAGGTGAAGGAGGCTTCGGGACCGTCTACAAGGGACAGCTTGAAGATGGCCATGTAGTTGCTATAAAACGAGCGAAGAAAGTAAGTACTCTATTCAATTCAATTTCCTAATACAACACTGCAATTAGATGAACTGCAATTAGATGAACTGCAATTAGATGAACTTATGTCGATTACTTTCTCAGCGATGTTAGTCACCATTTAGAAAACGAGAGAGTTATTTATTTCTTGCTGAGCTTGGTAGTTGGGTACTGATAGAGGTACGGCTGAATTGTCAAAGTGCTTAAGATTATAAAATATATGTTGCAGACATGAAAGACTGATAATTGATATCCAACTGTTGATAAATCTTCTTATAGATTCAACATCAGTGCTTACACTACAACATGAACAATAGGACATCTATTTGAGAAATAAGAACAAAAAATGGGAGTGTTGTGGCAAATCAATTATAACCTGTTGATGAACTAACCTGTTGATGAACGATGATAATGTCGCTTGGAATTCAAATGGTTATTCAAATAGAATAGTGGCGCAAAGGAAAACTATGCAAAATAATTAAAATATTATGTTTGGTTTATTACTTGAATTGAAAAACTTTCGGTGTTTTTCTTCACTGACTGTATCAATATGAGTCAAATCGGTCATTGACATTGTATGACAATGAAAACATCTCATAGGAACACTTTGAGAATCTACGAACTGAATTCAGCAGTGAAGTGGAACTACTGTCTAAAATTGACCATCAGAATCTGGTGAAGCTACTTGGTTATGTGGATAGAGGGCATGAACGCCTTATTATCACAGAGTACGTCTCAAATGGTACTCTTCGAGAACATCTCGATGGTAAGATCACATATTCTAGAAAAAGCTAACTCAGCTTCAGTGTTAATTGTTTCACTGTCTCTGATGTCTCCACTTATACTTGCAGTTCAACATGGAAAGATCCTGGATTTTCATCAGAGACTAGGGATTGCTATTGACATTGCTCATGGACTTACTTACCTCCATTTATATGCAGGTTAGTAAACTCTTATAACGAATGATTGAGGTGCTCTCAAGGAGTTTTTGAATATTAAGTTAGATATCTGATAGGCTGAACCAATGGTAGTGAAGCATATTGAATCTCATGTTCTTCCATATCGGTATTTGTTCACAGAGTGATTATTGGAAATTAAAATTTAAACCAACATTCATATCAACTTAATGCCAAGACTTGCCAATGACCACGAAAAGCTCATTACTCTTTGTTGAGATTGTTTTCTAGAGGTCAGATCAATTCATTTAATCTATTATATTCTTGCAACAGAGAAGCAAATCATTCATCGAGATGTAAAATCATCCAATATTCTTCTTACTGAAAGCATGAGAGCCAAGGTCGCTGATTTTGGATTTGCGAGGCTTGGTCCAATGGAAGCTGATGTAACACACATCTCAACTCAGGTGAAAGGGACAGTGGGCTATCTTGATCCCGACTATATGAAAACGTATCAACTTACTACCAAGAGTGATGTTTACTCATTCGGGATTTTACTCGTAGAAATTTTAACAGGCCGCCGCCCTTTAGAAATTAAGAAACCTCTTCAGGAGCGAGTGACAGTTAGATGGGTATGCTATACTTCCCTGATTTTTCTTTTCATTGAGTTTCTGGTTGCTCATAAATTTTAGAAGTCAGAAGAATGGAAGATAAAGGGAAAACATAATCTTAACTGGGCAGGGAACTGTATGAAATCTACTGATAAATTTACCAGGAAACAAATAAATAGCCTAGGATTTCCTTCTGTTTGCTAGTTCATTCTGCCTACTTGGAGAACCAACTATCTGAATCTATTTTATTTTGGTATAATTTAGGCATTCAACAAGTACAACGATGGAAACGTAGTGGCATTGTTGGATCCACTGATGAAAGAAGCTGTCAATACAAGGGTCCTCATGAAAATGTTTGATTTGGCGTTCCGGTGTGCATCTCCTGTTCGGTCCGACAGGCCAGAAATGAAAATAGCTGGAGAAGAGTTATGGGCAATAAGGGCAGACTACCTCAATAAGACTGCAAGGAAAGCATAGAAAATAAAAAATGTAAGAGTTACTTACCACATTCAGTTGTTTCTCCAACTTACCTTGTGAAAACTGAGTTTGGCCTCTAATTTTGAAGTTGCATTTCACTTTCGTCCTTTTCTCTTGTTTCATAGTCATTGTTAAGCATAAGGTCTGACTGTATTTACTTACATTTTTACTCCCATTTTGGCAAGTACAAAACACACACAAGATCTGTCATCAGTTTCATATGGGCATTTTCAGTTTTGGATAGATATTTAGGAAAGAGACTTTACGCGAGAAAAATAAATTTTTCCTCACAATGATTGATTACATGTAATAGCAAGTCTGAACTAACAGTCTAGATCTGTTGAACATCATCTCCTGTTGAGATTCTCTAACAGAAAGTGATCCCAATATATCTGACAAGTCGTACTATAGGTCAACCCAAGATGCATCTTCTTCTCCAGTACTTCAAAAATGTACTTTTGGTACATCAATAGGCATTGATGTGGAAGCATAACCCTGGTTTTTTTGTTGTCTTAATAAATCAGATTGGCCTTTTATCAGATTTTTTCTTTTATCTTTATTAATAATTTATTTATAGATTGAATAAGTTCATAAAAAAGAAGACAATGAATAAAGGAATAGGTCTATTGAATGATGACTATTATGAGGACATGATCTTAGAGAAGTGGCTCCATATCAGAATTTGACTAGATGACTCTTTCTGCATTGCATGAAGAATCTACTACAGTTGAATCCCACTACAAAAAGAAGCTGTATGGTGGGTGCCATTATGTTTTTTTAATGGGTTGTGTAACATTTTTGCAAAATTCTCCACATCACCGACCTAGACTTCTAATCTTATCTTACCAATAAATTTTTCTTATAAATTGTATCGTGAGTGTATTATCCTCTAATTATATACGCGGAAATAATTATATATTACTTTATTTCCCTCTTTTACCCTCACGGTTTAGTCATTTAACACATTATTTCTTAACTTTCTATTTTGAAAAATTGAGTTCTTAAATTTAGTGTATTGCAATCTTAACTCTATTCATTGTTATTTATTGGTCCAACTTATAAAATTGTCAGAGATGTTAATGCACCACAATTTTTAATATTTTACATGTAATGGCTATTGTATTTTTTTTATGTAATAATGATTATTTTTTTATTTAAAATGAAATATAAATTATATCCTTACTTTAATAAAACTGTAAAATATATTTTTCAATCATTTCATTTTTTATTAAATCTAAAGAAATAACTCCGTTAAAAAAGACAATTAAAAAATATTTCTCTTATCTCTCCATTCATCTCCTTCCCCAGCACTTCTCTTTCTCTGTTCATATCCCTCCCTTTTCCCTCTCCATGAAGCTCATTCAATGTCTCAGTTAAAATATAATTTGTTTTTCTTCGATTTGCTTAGACGCGACAATAAGTACAAAATCCTTCGATTTTTTGAGGGCCCTTCTCCTCCTTCGGATGAACGATAATAAAGCATACCGAAAACGCCTCGTAGAGCCGGAACTTCTGCAAGCAGAAAGTTTTAGGGATATGCATACATAATTAGTCAAAAGACTCCACAAAGTGTATGTCTGTAAGCCATGAGAACGAGCTCTGCTCTCTAATCGACAAGAACAAGCTGAAGAAATAGATTCAGAAGCTGGAAGAAGATTGAAAGTAGAAAAAACCCAATGAAAGGCCGAGAGAGAGAGAGAGATGTGAACATTGTGAAGAACGAATTAAAAAGGCCTCAATATCAGGTTTTTTAAAAGTTGGCTTAAGTAGCTCTGGTTTTTTTTTTTAAAACATACTCTCAGAAGATTTCATAAATATGTAGATAGTGGAACACATCACCACGAATGACCTATCCGAGTATATAGGTGAAACTTAAGGACATGATTGGATGGCACCTACGTGGCATGATAAAGTTGAAATAGAATAATAGCGAATATGTTTGTCAGGACCGCGCCTGGAACTATAAGATGACGAGCCCATTTTGAGATCGTATGTCAAGTGTTGAGTTTCGCCTTCGAGTTAAGTGACTAAAGCTAGAAGGCTCTTTCTTGTTTGAGAACAATCTGGGGGCTGTAATATGATAGGATTAGGACAAAGTTACGCTATACCAAGAAAGGAAAAAACTACTCGATGGATATAGCCTCTTTAGGCACATTGGATGTGCCACCTTCGTTGATCCCGCGACGGATTGAGGCAGCTCAAACTGCCCCCACAGTAGGTTGAGGCACCTCGCCCTGTCCTTATGGTGGGCGGCCTGTGCTCCGCTGCACGTGTCTCGCCATACAATCAGTCGCCGTGGAAACTCGACGACAAAAAATCTCCTTCAGAGTCTGTTATGCAATGTGAGTCTAGCGTGTGTAATCCGACCGCTCAATGTCGCTGAGGCACGACCAGTTGAGAGAATGAAGTATGACCACATTTATTAATGAGTCATCGTTTTAAGTTCGTGATGCATGTGTTAAACGTGTTCACATTGTTATCACGTGATTACCATGAGGGCGAACTAGCGGTCTCAACCTAGTCCCATCTATATTAATGACTCTTAGTACATTTTTGGGGCATTCAATTCTCACCGATTCTGAAACAAAACCTCAAGAATCTTCCCTACTCGAAGTTCTCACTTATCTTAGAGTTTCAAAAGTACTTGTCACATTCTGACAACTGTCTAAAGTTGTTTGTCCTTCACCCTCCGACCACCAACTCTCACGTTCTCAGACTTATTTAATGTAGATTAGGTCACTCAAATCACACGTCACCCTAAATAAAATCTAAAAATACAAGAACACAGATCGTAGACGTGAGAGTTTTAGAGAGAGATCACTGGAATTGTTGTGTCAAAAAAGCGAAATAGTTGGAATATTTATTGGTGGCCGGCTGGTCCAAACGGTGGGTCGTTAGTAATTTTAGGGAAAATTTATTGTCTTCAGATTGCTCATAGCATTTCACCTTCGGTTTCAGATGTCCGCATTTTGATTTTTGAGGCAAATGCTCGACTTAAATGCAAACGCCTTACTGGTATTGGCTTAAGATTTTCAACTGCAAATTGAGCTCTATTCTCTGCAATCTCCATTTTCTTATTGCTGCTTTAAGAAGATCTTCACAATACGTTCGGTATCAGAGAGTAAGTGTGATTATCGTTCAAATTCTGCAAGGGGAGGGGGGAATCATCGCTACAGAGGGAAGGGAAATAAAATATCAAGAATTCTTGCTTGTTCGCCATCTCATCAACTAAGAACGAGAGAGATCTAACAAAATGAAATTAACTTCTGTTAACCGTAACGGTCTTGTTAACAGAATTTTAGCAAGTGCATGTCATGTGTCTTTTATGGTTATTTTATATGAAAATTTTAAGGGAGGGGTATAATTTATTGTTTTATCAAAGTACAAGACATAAAAATATGAGAAAAAAAAATAGGAGTATAATTTACATTTTGGTCAAATTACATGTGTGGGTTTTGCATTTTAGCCTTTTAAGAAATATAAGTTTTTTTTAGAAAAATTAGGTAAATAGACAAGTTTTCTTACCACGTCATTAACCATTGTTTGACGAAATTATGATGAGACGTTTTTACCCTTATTTTACAGATTTCATGTCAGATTTTGCATGAGTTTTTAATTAACTAAATCATCAATAATGAATGGTTCAAATTTGAATTGATTTTCCTTGATTCTTTTATTAATTAAATCATCAGGGTAACTAATGATTGAATCTCCTTCGTTAATATCAGCAAAATTCGATTAAGGCAGGATCTTATCAAATTAATGATATCATCAACGCCTACTATTCAACAAATTTTCAGAGAAATTTTGATTGGCTCGTTTATCTTCATTGTTCATTATCCATAGACAAATCAGAAGCTGCATTATTGATTTCTTCATCAGAAATTCAAGCACGAAAAATTTGTTTTTTGTTTCGCCATTAGTGAGTTATCATCGTATTATTCATCCTTAATCTTCATCGATTAATCTATTTTCATGCGCTGCTTTTTGAAATTATCAATAGTTAGTTGAAAAAGAATATGGCTACTGACTTATACTAATAATATATCAACGATTATAGATAACTAAGTACATTATAGATAACTCGACATTTTTTTTAATTTTTTAATGATTGATTGATTAATAGATGATGTGAGATATTTTGACTAGAGTTAATGATGGTTTATTCACGTATTTTTTTTAGAAATCGTTGATTGGCGGTCTCCAAAGAATATTTGAGTTGGATTGAAGTGATTTTAAATTATTTCATTGATTTTGGTTGAGCAGTTATGATGTTTTAAGTTTCAAAATGTTGAGCATTAATTACTTCTTTAAATCAAACATCTATCAAATCAGTATATCATCTATATATCACTAATATACTAAAAAATTCTTCAAATACACCATATTTAGATTATAATCATTTTAGACAAATTTGGAAACGTATTGTTTACCTAAAACTATTGGAAAACGACTATTTCTTAAAACAATCCCCCTAAAGTTGTCCATTCTGCAAAATTTCTCTATAATTAAATTACCACGTTTGGTTAGAATAACCCTTAAACTAAGATGCAATCTTAATTTACATGCAATCCCAACTACAATATTTTGAGAGGGTTGAATTGCAACAAAAAATAGAAATAATCTTAATTACAATATAATAGCAATTTTAATAGCAAAATAATTACTTTGGTACCCTTGCGTAATCATAGACAATAAATTATGCATTATTATTATGAGAATAACATAAGATGATTTGAAATTATATAATAAAATCTTATGAATTTAATAAAATACTAATGAATTGAAATTATATAATAAAATCTTATTAATTTAATAAAATACTAATGAAACATAGTTAAAATTAAGTTGATTGATATAAAATTACAATCACCAAATCAAACATAACAATTATATATTCACACTCATCATTTCATAGATTATCATGCACAAATAAACATGCCAATTATATTTTACCACCAATTAAACTATCACCAATTTAATTACGGCCAAGAGAGCACATTAGATCCTAACTTCCAATTTTGAAAAATTGATTCATTAACTCTTCAAAAAAAAATGTCGGTTGTTAAATATTTGGCGAACCTCAAATTGAATATTTATCGAGCTTAATCAGCTAAATTAGAATTCACATCTTCTACTACACAGAAGAATATAATGGCATCAACTTGAACATAATATTACAAATACAAGAAATAAGGTACCAAGATTACTTGCACAGATTCCAGTACCAGTTTTTGTACTTCAATGGGTATGGTAATTGTAATAGAGCTTAAATATTAAAACCTGTAAGCCATATATATCTTGTTGGGGACTTCACTCCTCCAAAGAAAGAATATAAAGCAGTTGCAGGATGAGCCTGAATCCATCATCAGTAAGTCTCAATCTTGCTGAGTACACTCCTTAAGAAATGCTTCTTCAATTTTCTCCTCCGTCGACTGCTTGTCCTGCATTTCCCACATATTGTTGTCAAAATCAAAGGAGGAAAATTTTAAACTGCAACATTTATCATGTTACTCATCAAGCTCTGGCATATTAGTCCATCATGAGAATTTCATGATCTTTGCTGTTTTCTCTTCTTCGTTCTTGCAATGGAAAAAACCTTTGATGAGGAGTATTATGTTCATATCCATGAATATAAGGATTGCATTTTGCGGATTGTTTCTAACTGCTTGGAATATGTTTTGAGGTTGGATTTAGGAACTCGTAAGATCAAAATCATAGTAGCTAAGTTCTTTTTCATAATTATTAGCGTTCTTCATTTCAAGCTGCAATTCAGATTTTCAAAGAAGTTTTTTGGACCTCAATTAAGTACTAAGAAAAGGTATGAAGATAGAAGACTTTCATTTCTTGTTTTCCAGCAAAAGAAGTTGTGAACTGTACTAACCAATACTGATTATGTAGTATGAATGAATCGATTGGCACTTTCTTCCCATCATCATTGCGGTTCCATTGGTAGAATGCATGTGTCCGATTTCTAATCTCCAATGTCGAATGCCCGTAACTGGCTTCTCTAAATGCAGAATAATCTGGTTGTGGATCTTTAAACCTAAGCATCAACAGAATAAATCATTGAATATATAATCACTGGTTGTGGATCTTCATTTTAATTCATTGTTCTCAGCAGAAATAACCAATTGGATTGATTGAATTTCAAACTTGCTGTTATACTTACTTTCCAGCAAGACCTTCCTGGTTTCCTCCATCTCCAACTGTTATATAAACAGGGGCTGACTTATCCGGTACAGGGTAACGTTCACCGCTTGTTACGTTGTAGTGTATGTTCGAAATCCGATACTGAAAATAAAATTCTACAAATCATATGTATATCCAATCTGTAAACTACATATAAAACTACCCACAAATCTATAAGCATGAAGGAACGGGAAATATAAAAGGTTGAAACATACTGATCTTTCATAAGCATGAACATGGCCAGCAAAGACAACATCAACTTTGTAGTGGACAAACCATCTCTCGAACACTACACGCATACTTTCACCCTCCATGAAGTGTGCTTCATTGCTATTGTAGATTGGAACATGCATAAGAACAATTAGCCAAGGCGTCTTCTCCCTGTCGACCCTCTTAAATTCTTCTCTGAGCCACATCCATTGAGGCGAGTATTTCACTGGGAAAGAAATGATTGAAAAATTGTAAACATGAGAAGCAACCCTTGGAAAGAGAAATCTTAATGGCTACAAAGTTATGCTTTCATACATCATACGAGTTGGCAAAACCACTGTTGATATTAATTTTCAGGATAAAAAACATGAAAAAATTGGTAAGATCAATGCAGTGCTGCTTGGTTACTTATTATATACTGAACAAGAGCATGGTAAATTTGCCTCCAATGAAGATGAATTAGAAATCTGACATGCTCAAGTTGAGTAAAGAAAGCTGGATCAATCCTTAAGTTTGCAAATCCTTAAGATATATTCATATATATGTTCTGCATTTTTCTGCCTGTTTCTTTTCCTCTCGTATGTTTCTCCAAGCGTCAAAGTGTAGACTTCAAGCATACATGCGTAGTAGTCATATTTCAGTATTATGCAATTCATATATATGTTCATTTCATCATGCTGTAGAAGTGGACCAATTAAATGAAGAACTGAACATAAACGTGCAAAGGTAAAGGAAAATAGGGAAAGACAAATTACCAAATGAAGAATAACTGGACAGCACAATTATATGAGCCGAAGCACGTCTAATGGCATACCAAAGAGGATTGCTGCTGTTGGAATCCAAGTAAGGTGTAGTATACCGATAAAGAAAGGATTTGAAAGGGACAACTTCACCCTAAAGATACAAATATAATAGAAGATAATGAATCATAAACTGAAGAACAAAAATCTCAACTGGTAGAGTGCATATCTTTATGGAGTTTGGTGAATAACAGTTGAGATATAAAAGCAATTCATAATCAAGCCCAAGTGAATAGGTATGTATTGCAGAGCACAAACTATGTATCCAAATGACACTGACATAACATGTCTTCCACCATTAATCATGAAGTATGTATGATGAGTTTGCTAGGATATTAGATGAATACTTATTTTTTATGGCATGAAAAAAAAAATTGGAAAGGTGTAAGATAGAGTATGAACTATAAAGAATCCCCAAAGTTTTTACCATGTAAGGCATGTAATCTATTTCATGATTTCCAGCAGACCAAATCCATGGTTGATATGCTGTACTTTTCTCAACGAATCGACCCCAAGTATCCCACCGTATACCAACATCATTATATTGATATCTATCTGCATAAGACAGATCTCCGAGAAATAACACGGTCTGTCCACCACTGTTCATGTAATGATCAAGAGTGGAAAGTGAATTATATGTCTGACCCAAATCACCTGGATCATACATATCACAATTTCAGGCTGAGGATCACACAATAAACACTATCAAGTAACAAGACAAATAATTTCAACATCTTGTATTACGAGTATAAATGAATGTTGAAATGAATGGCTTTAGTAAGAAGAAGCAACAACAACCGATGACACAAAATTCATAGGCCATCGTAGCCTGTTCAGTAATGAAAACAAAGACTGAATCAACTGATATCAATTTCTCAGAACCAAATTCAACTAGAGGGCCCTGCTGAGAAAAAAAGACACGCACCAATTATTCCAAATTTGTAAGGAGCATCTGGATCAAGCGCTGGGGGTGTTTGAAACCAAAATTCTCGAGATGACTCACCACTCCCAATCTTGTAGTAGTACTTGGTGTCATACTGAGGACGGGGGCACAATTAAGATGGTCATAAGTAGCATATTTACTAAAGAAAAACCAGGAAAGAATTAAAGTATGCCTCACACAAACACCAGTCATAAACATGCAATTCACCATATAGAGGCTACCAGTTTTATGTTTGATAAGATCATAGTTCAAAATACATACATCAAAACGCTACTTTTCATTCTGATAGAAAATATAAGAAGAGCAATGACAAAACCTTTCCACACCTCAAGACCACCTACAAGACAGTGATGGATGTAGCCAGACTTGTATTGGTAAAAGGTGTAGTTAGTCACTGTCCCCACTGCTGTAAACTCAATTCTTTTCTCTGATGTACCATATTGTACTTCACTGGACCCTGGCTCATCAGCTGTCACCCATGAAACAATCACAGCCTTTCCATCATAGTCACCCTGAGTTACATGGACCTAAGGAAATGTTGGGGAAGGTCATAAAAAAATGACAGAATGACAGAACTTCTATTATAATGAAGATGGCCGTCTTCAATAAAAAACTTAATTATCACATGATTATGTTGAGTCTAACAGGATCAAAATATTATATCAACAAGTTTGATGATTCTTTTGTATGAAATACAGCATCCTAAACATGTTGAAGATCTTGTACATGCTCTAAGGAAGATACACAGCAGAGAGTTTTGCTTGATTAAATAGTTTTCCTTCAGTTCATTGCAAAGATAAGAAAACTGAGCTTACCTGTTGAGGTGCATTATGACCATCTGGTACTGAAAATGCTTCATTGTCAAGAGGAATATCAATGGATGGCCATTCTGATCGAATGAAGGTACTTGTAACTCTGGCACTCCCGACGTTTGAATAGTTCAGAAATATACAGAAAGTGATTATGAGTTGAAGCAACAGAAACTGCATGCTGATATCCCCCAGCATGATCGTTTCTCAATCAGTTCATAACATTTACAATGTAATTAACTGCACCCAATCGAACAGGTCCGTCACTTGATTTGAATGAGACTTTTTACTAATAATGATTAAAAATTGTTAAACATCCAAGAAGTTAATTTTTCCAGTTAAGACTGTCTATTTTAGTCAATATATGTTATAGATTATTCGAGTTTTCCATCTATTCTAAATCAATAAACTAAAAGACAAAAAGAAGTTCGAATAGAGGCTGGAAACTTGAACTATTCTCTTTAAATGAGATGAAAATGAAGGACAATAAGAATTCTAGAAAGAAATTAGCTTTCTATCAAACAAAACACCAGATTGACTTTGTCCAAATCAAAACAGATTCCTCGGGGTCGATGATGAATGGGAATGGGTAAAAGTAAAAACCCAATTGATTTGACAAAGGTGGCAGTATATCCAATAATTGCGTCTTCTCCTGGTTTAAGATTAACTATTACAGGAGACACGATCCAATTCAAAGTAAATGTTTAATGACAATGTAATCAACCCGAGGGCAAAGAAGAGTATCCTTAATTTACCGAATGAATTGGAAAAACTCAAATAAGCCGCAGCCCTTTCTATAATCAATTCAATTAAAACATGAACCTCCACTCACACAACATCGACTCCCAAATTAAGCTCCCCTTTTAGACTTACGGCGTAATACACTCAAACCGACGCACAGTCCCTAATCAAAATGATAAAGCAGATATATGAGATTTAACAAATGATTTACAGTGAATCTTAACCACATCTGATCTGCATAATATGCAAACACAAATAAACAAGGTGTATGAGAGAGAGAGAGAGAGAGAGAGAGAGAGAGAGAGAGAACCTGGAAAACGAGAGAGAGAGAGAGAGAGAGAGAGAGAACCTGGAAAA
>QANY01001550.1:18524-276802 GCA_003255025.1 Datisca glomerata
GGTGTGAGAGAGAGAGAGAGAGAGAGAGAGAGAGAGAGAGAGAGAACCTGGAAAACGAAACAAAGGAGGGATGGAGAAATGGAAGTACTAAGATAAAAAATGGTAGCCACAGAGGATAGATTTTAACCAGCAAATGGCTTTGGACTTCGGAGAGAGGGGAGGCGTAGTTTAGCAGGGAAGGGGTGACGTGATCTTGAATTAAAAAATGAGTTAATTTCAACAATTTATACCCATAATTTTTGTTTTGTCAAAAGGATACCCATAATTTTTAGACATTACGAATTTATGCCCATAAACGAGAGATCCCTCCGGTTAGAAAATCCAACAAAAGGTCTGCTTTTGAGAATTTTGGTCGCTCACTAAAATCTGAAACGATCTACATCTGTAGAAAATAAAAAAAATTGTTTTTTCATTTTCTTAATGGGATAAGATGGGACAAATTTTTCGTCCGTTCGAGACGAGACAAGACACCGGATAATTTAGAAAAAATCATCCCGTCTCGATAATTTTATAAATAGCCTAACTTTTTTATTTTGACCCTTAATCTTTTTTATTTTAATTTTTAATCTTTTTAACTTTAAACCTTTTTGAATTTTTAAAGAATTGAACATTTCATCTCGTTTCGAACCATGTCCTATTACGTCTTGTTCCGCTTGGTTTTTCTCTTCAATGAGAAACGAGATAAAAATTCTCAAAACTAATCTCCCACATTTCAAAGGATCGGCAAAAATGTGGTCTGTCTTATGACATTTGATTACTGCTAATATGAGAGCTAATGTGTAAGTTTAGTTTATAGCATTTGTGGCATTTAGCCATTAGGTCAATTGTTTATGACCATTCATGATAATAATTAGAAGAATAACCGATTCAGTTCTCATAATACCTTTTTATCTAATCAATTTAACTAAAAATTTATTCAGATTTTATTAAAATGTTTTTCCTATTATATTTTTTGAGATTCAATATGGAATTTCTCTTTTAAATAACTAGAAATTAGGATTACACCTTATTGTCATTTTTTAAATTCAATTAAATAACTGCATTACGCCATAATTACAGCTTAAGGGGGTTTCTCCTTCCTCTAACAATAATTTTTTCCTTAAGAATCAGGCTATTAAAATGAGAAAACAAATAGGAACTATTACAATTATTCATACTTTGATCTAAGCCATATCTAGCAATGACATCAACGGTGGAATTTAGACTCCTGTTAATCCAAACAACAGAACAATTACTAGCCTGGGAAAGGGAATTTGTAACATTCAAAACTAAATTAGACAACTTTCAATCAGAACAGCTGGATTCATTAAGCCACTTCACTACGTTTTGGGCATCAGATTCAATAACAACCTTGGGCCAAGAACTATTGCTGAACTATAAGAATGGTCGATTTGGGTCTTGTAGCAAAATGTTCCTTTTTATTTTTAATTGTAGCAATGACCAACCTCTAATAAAAAAAAGAGGATGAGTAGTCATTTACTATTAAACCCTTAATGAAAAAAACAAAAAAATATGCTACAAGATCGACCAAAAAATATGCCACACGTGCGTACTGTAATGTGGGTGACACGTGAATTCCGTTGAAAAGAAGTTATGCGTATCTTATATAAACTAGGTATGTATGATATCTAATTTTGATATCACAGCGTCTTACAATTTTTTAAAAAAGTTGCAAGATTCATCAAGAAACCCAAGCATAAAAAAACCTAGAAAAATCAGATTTTAATAATAATCAGAAAAAAACCTTAGATCCAAGAACGAAATACTAACAACACATTAGTTTCTGTACAGACAATTAATTTTAACCCTAACAACATACTAATAGTTAATTTTACAAAAAATTTCTAAAAGCTCAAAGAAGAACAACAAGGGAGGGAGGTTGCCGACCAACAACATACGGTAAGGAAAATAGAGACAAAAATGTGACGAGTAGGTGGCAGCGAGCATGAAACGATGAAAACTTTTTGGGGAAGACATGACTGCTGTTCAAAACTCTAGAGACCAAAACTATGTGAGGAAGACAATGACATAAAGGAATAAAATTTCAAGGCGAATGCTATTTATCAAAAAAATATCATATCAATAATATTAAAAAAATAGACATTCATGTAAATTTACCCTCCAAATATGATGAATTTTGCAATTTTACCGCTTTCTCAAGCTTCTTCAATAGCCTTTAACTCACCAAAATCTATAGAAATCGCCGGATAAGAGCTGGCCTGAATCATTAAGCACTCACCCAGAGAATCTCTTGCAATGACACCTACACCATACCTGTAACCAACTGCATCAAACGTGGCATCGCAATTTATCTTAACAACACATCAGGAGGCTTCCAAACCAGATCACGAATAGCAGTAGACTCAATGCTATTAAGAGGATGAGACTGCGAGATGGTGGAGTTGGCAGAAGAAAACTCAGAGAAAGCTTTAAAAGCTAAAGAAGAAACTCTCATGGATCAACCATATATACTAGCAGATAAAACAGAAAAGAGCCACAAAAGATTTACCTCCATCAGGATGAGAGAGAAGCTCAGCAAACCTGTCCTGAGCGCAAATACCAAAATCAGAAGAAGAAATATGATGAGCTCTCAACTGAAGAGGAGAACTGCACCAATAGAGACTACTCCATTTACAAGTGACCGAAGCATGAAGAATAGTTTCCTCCTCTACACCACAAAATGGGGCAGAGAGGATTATGACTTATTTTCCTCCTCTTTGGAAAGCTTCCCTGAATTTTCTTCATGTTAAACTTATAATTTAGAACCCCCACTCACATTATATATGCACATATATGCACATATATGCACATATATCATAAGTCACTTCATTTGTTCTCTCTCAATCATTTCCCCTAAATCTCTCTTTTGTTATCTCTCAAGCTAATCCTTGTAACCACCTACAATTCTCTCTCCTCTTTTTGTATTACTACACATCTCTAATTCTTTTGCAGTTTTCTACACCCAACGAAAACCCATTTTTGCTTGCACTTCACCTAGTTTCTTCTTCAACAATTATGCTCCATTAATCAAGATAAATGATTTCTTGTTTCTTCTCTTTTATTTTCTCTTTCTTTTCTCTAATAAATTTAGATTTTGATCAATTCATTGAAGAATCAATCAAAGTTTATTTTTTTTCTTCTCCTCTAATTTTTCCAGCAAGCTCTTTGTTCCATCTTCTACTCGTCCTTCTTCTTTGTCTCATTTATCATTTGTTCCGCCATCAATTTAAGGTAAACTAATTCTTCTCTATTTCTTCATTCTTTTCTCGTTTCTCATGCTTTCAACATTTATCTTTTATTTAATGTTTATATAATATCCAATTCCGGATTTTTCTCAATTTTTCAGCGATAGACATTTTGTTCATCTCTGTTTCCGACATCGTCATCTCACCACCCGCAATTCTATTTTGGTAAGCTTCAATCTTTCTCTCTATTTATACTTCTCTCGGTATCTCTCTCTCTCCTTCGTCTCCCTCTTCCCCCTCTGTTTTTGCTCTCTCCTTTGTCTCCCTCTTCCCCCTCTATTTCTGCTTCTCTCGGTCTCTCTTTCTCTCTCTCTCATTCGTCTCCCTCTTCCCCCTCTGTTTTTGTTGTCTCGGTCTCACTTTGTCTCCCTCTCGTTATTTCTCTCGATCTCTCTCTCCTTCGTCTTTCCCCTTATTTGTTGCGTTTCTTTCTTTCCTTCATCTCCCTCTTCCCCTTTGTTTCTGCTTCTCGCAGTCTCTCTCTCCTTCGTCTTTCCCCCCTCTTTGTTGCGTCTCTCTCTCTCTCTCTCCCTCTTCTTCGTCTCCCTTTTATGTTCCTCCCCTTCTCTTGAACCGGTTTACCTGAACCAGACCGGTTTATTCAGACTGGGCCGAACAGGTTTAATTAGACCAGACTGGATCGAACCGGCTCGGTCAGACCAGACCAAATTGGTTCAACCTGACCAGACTGAACCGGCCCAAAACAGCAGAACCGAACCAGTTCAGACCACCCGAACCTTGTTGAACCGTTTTGAACTGCTTGATAATTTACACCCGGTGTGGTTTTCACATGTTCCCAACCTTGCTTAGTTAATTATAATTGTAGATATTATATGAATTTGTTATGATCTGAGATCCTTGGATCTCAGGACATTAGTTGCTGAATTTAATTCGTAGCGAATCCAGGTAAGTGGATTTACATAATAATTCAGTTCATATGTTATAAGTGTATAATATATAATGTGAAATTGTTTTATTATTTCTTTATGTTCAATCTTATGATCAAGTAGTTTATTTATTTTTCATATCACGGTGAAACTATTTACAATGTTATATATGATTATATTTTGAGTTATACATGTAATAGTTGTATCGTTTATGTTCACGAACAAGTTATATGTTTACCCATATATATGTGATAATGTGAATTATGAATATTAATTCAAGTAAAGTGATAAGTAAACAAGAAGTAGACTTAGTCATGTCCATTGCTTATCAAGTAACCAGATTATCCACATCATGTTATCAAGTTATACGTTGAGTGTCACCATGTTCATGTTAGCGTCCTTAAGGTTCAGATAACTTTAAGTGACATCAAGTTTCAGGACACCCAATTTGTCATGTTCACGTTCATGTTACAAGTTCAAGCTCAAATTGTGAATCAGTTCTGGTTAGGTTATTAATCGAATGATATGTCTAGTCTGATTATGATCAAGCAAGTATAGTTCAAGTTATATGTTAACTATGAAATCAATGTGTTATTACAAATATTTTAGGTGACCAATGAACATGTGAAATTTAATTTGCATGAGTTATATGTTTACATTTATGTCATGTGAAACTTATTAGTATGTGAATTTACTTACTGAATATTTTTAATACTCACTTCCATAGATGATTGTATTGCAGGCGATGGTGAGTAGCATGAATGAGAGCTTGCCATAGCAAGCATGATTATGATTTTTAAGTTAAATTATAACGTTATGACTTTAGTTTGATTTCAGTTATTTCAAAAATTATGAATATTCATGTTTAACTTTCATGTCTTATGATTTTTGTTGCTTCACTTTATTACAGTTTAATGAATCATTTAATTCAAATTAATGATTTAATATATTTTTTTAGTAATTTTATGCTTCCACTATTTAACGTTAAAAATATGACAAAATTAGAATTTGAAATTTGAAATTTTTTCTCAAATTAAAGTTTTAATTGAATTGAAGATTTTTCTTCATGAATTACATGGAAACAAGAGTCGACAGAAAACTTACCTTCATTTGAATAAGGTCAAACCAACCTGTCTGGAGCACTTGTACGAGATAATGGAATAGAGCAAATGTCCCTCACAATCCGAGGAAAAAACATGTTGAGTTTACTGGTGTCCCAAACAGAATTAGCAATAAGGTCTGCAACTAAAGAGAATCTGTCAGTTTTAAAATCCAACAAGCTTTTCCCATTGAAGAGCCAAGCATCATCCCAAATGCTAACAGACAGGCAATTACCAATGCTCCAAGAACTATACTTCCAGAGACTCCTCCAAGCCCAAGAGCTGTACTTAAGAGCTTTAGCCTTAATGAAGGATTCATTAGGAAAATACAGGCTCTTTTAACAGTCTTGAACAAAGAGAATTTGGATTATTAAGAACCCACCAGGCTTTAGCCAAGAATTTGGATTATTAAGAAGTATTTAACGTGTTGCTAGTCATAGTGCTTAGAACAAATTTTTATGGTGATTTTAATAGCGTTTGTGTGACCCCTTTATTTTTTTATTACAATAAACATTAAAGAAAACCATCCCCACGGGCTGTTTATATTATTTAGCCTCCCTTAATGGATTATATTTCAACTTTGAGGGAAATAAACCATAATGGATAATTGAAAATAAATTCAAATTAATGTTACATCAATAATGGATTATTTGAAATTCATGTCTACAATGTTCCCTCATCACCATATTTAGGCAGTTTTTTTTCTCTTTGATAGGAAAAATGTTTGATTATTTCCAAATACAATTTACATAATAATTATTATTTACAGTTTTTTTATAATTTCCCCACATCATTTATCCTTATATAAAAATTACAATGATCATTTACTGAATTATTTTTGTAATAATTTTATAAATATAATATAATTATTTTCGTAAACTAGTCTAACAATTCACCATTATGCACAAAAAACCATTTACATATATTATATTAAAAATAATTTATGTACTATTAACGATAAAAAATTAGAAGTGTTAGTTAGTACTTATTGTCTAAATTTCGATTATAATAAACATTTACATTAAATACAAAAATGTAACAGTACTATTAAATATTTACATATTATCCATCGATATATTTATATTTTAAAGATAATAGTAAATAACTATTATTTTTAATTATTGTTTACAATAATAGTTTTAATATTAAAACAATTATTTATAATAATTAAGTTTGAGACAGTAATATTATTAATGGATTTCAATTTTAGAAATAACAATGAACTATTATTGTACCTAAATCTGAGTTATTCTCGCAATTTTTAAAGTTTTTGGTTAATTTATTGTTTTACAATTTTAGAAATATTTTCAAATTCAAAATCTGCCAAGTCTCATTAGATATTTCAAGATTTATATTCTTTAATTTAGTTATTAGTTATGACAAAATCTACCATAATTTCTTTCATGGACATTACAGTATATATAGTACCATGTTCCATTATTTTAATTCGGTTGACTTTTATAAAAATCAGATATTCTCTTAATAATTATTATTTCCGACTATTTTACAAAATAAAAATTTTAAATGATATATACACCTAAAAACCACTTTATTTTATAATTATTGACCCAGATTTAAACTTAAATAATTAACTGTTTCTCGAGTTAATGATATTATGATGAACGCGACGCATCGATTTTCGCGCGTGGTTGTGACGTGGTAGAGATTTGTTGTTCAATGTTTGTCAAGGACCCCACTATCCGATGGTACATGACAGATTAATGACTTTTAACGTCCGTGTTGCTTTTCCTGGCTTCAAACACAAATCATGCTATAAAATCTATTTTTTATCAATTCATCATAAATTAACAACATTAATTATTTTGTAACAAATTTAATTGAAGTAACTTTAGGGAACATAAATTTAAGTCATATTTTTATTTTTTTAATATTTGTAATATAATTTTGACAAAAAAATATTGATTATTTTATTTTTATAAATATATCGTGTTTTTTGTTCTAAAAAACACAAATCCATGGTTCGGGGTCGGGTTACTAAGTTTGTCCGAACATGAAAAATTATATAAATTACTTCAAATAAAAAATTATTTATTTATTTGTATAAATAGTTTATTGTCTCTTTAACTTTCCAAGTCGACTAAGGTCATCTATATCCATCGTGGTGACGTGATCGAGAATCTAATTAAAAACATGTCAAACTGATTCATACCATTAAAAATGATATTAGTATACATCAACTGTAACGATCAGTTCTATGTAAATCATAATTGGCCATGGATATATATTATATGATTATGATATTTGTTATGGTTTAGTTATGAAATACTAAAATCCTATTGTCTATTTTAATTGATGGAAGTTACTTATGCAATCTTGCAGCCTTTGATGGACAGGTGTAATTAAAGGCCTAAAATAAAATAAAGGGATTTAGTCATTCTTCTTCCTATGATTGAATACAAAAGGAAACCATCAATTAAAAGTATTGGAAAAGGATAGAAGGAGAAACTCATTTTTCTATCAATTTGTTCAAGCATCTATTAAAGAATCCGCAATGGATCAATGTATGTTTTCTCTATCCATTAATTTGAAAATCATAAAGTTCTAAAGATTTTGAGAATTAGAGTTTGTTTAATGAAATAGCAATTTAATAATTTGCATAACACGTGGTATCATAGTTTTGTTGAAAAACTCGTGATTTTTCATTAAAATGATGGTTTCTAGATCTTTGATTGTATTATGATTTTCTGGACAATTTCAGAATTTTTATGTTGCTTTTCCTTTGGGATTATGAGAATGGAAAGGAAATTCTATATTTTGAGAAGAAATTATGATTCTAATATTTTTATTGTTTCCGCTGCTTTCTCTTCGGCACAATGGATCAAGTTATTCATGATTGTGTTTATATACCCAACATGTATTAATGCAATTTTGCATCATACCTAGTGTATTAATGTCATTATACAACAAGTTATAAGTCTGTATGTGTTAATGCATTTTTTCGTGATTGATTTCTAATTGAAGTGCATTTTGGTTTTCTTAGTACGCGCCTAATTGTAATATGAAATTGTATTTTGGGTTCTTTCGAAATTGCAGATAAATGCATATTAATGTTACTAATTTTGTTTTTTTTTATGAAGTGCTGAATCCTTTATGCAATGCAATTCGATTCTACACCCACTGTCAATATAGTTGTATTATGTGATGAATATATTTGATAAAATTCAGTTTCATGCATTTATTGATACTAGTTCATATACTTCAAGTCCATATTAAGTTAGTTTGCTAGTCACCAAAGTGGCCAAACTATAAAGTTTTATGGATTAAATTTATGTAAATACTTTTGATTGCCTATGGATTATTGATGCATATAATGGAAAATGGAAAATGACATGATGGTATGTTAGAGTGCTTTATCATGAACATATTAAAGTTCATTTTTCATGGATATTTAGAATTGCCCAAAGTAAATTCATTATTTCAGTGGAGAATGTACATTATTATGAGAATTAGTATATTCTATCAAATTTATTTTGTATATCTAAATATAACAGATATATCTAGTGAGAATATACATAGTTATCAAATTTAGTATAATTATACTTGCATCATTATTATTAATTAATGGTATGTCGTAGTATCACCCAAATAAGATATTAGATGTACATTTATTGTGTTGAATCTGAATTTGATTATGTGTTAGAATTTACTATTCAAACATTAAAGTTAGAATGTTTTATGAAACTTTGCAGTACCTCCTCCTGTTTCTCTTCATTCGCTTGCCTCATCTGTTCCCATGTTTAATGGCTTAAATTTCTTAGATTGGTGTGAGCAAGTCCAATTTCACCTAGGTGTTCTGGAGCTTGACTTAGTACTTCAAGTTGAGAAACACGCTGCTACTACTGAATAAAGCAGTGTTGATGAAAAATCTTTCCATAAAGCTTGGGAAAGGCTGAACAGATTAAGCTTAATGTTCATGCGAATGACTATAGCAAACAATATAAGTCTACTATTCTGAAAGCTGACAGTGCTAATGAATTTATGGAAGAGTGTTCACAAACCGCCGATAAGTCATTGGCTAGAACATTAATGGCTAGCTTGACCACCATGACATTTTATGGTTCTTGCAACATGCATGCGCATATTCTTTCAATTGAAAAATCGAGCAGCAAAGCTCAAGTCTTTGGGTTTGAAGTGGATGAACATGTCCTAGTACAATTTATTATTAATTCTTTGCCTTCTGCTCAGTATGTCCATTTCAAATGAATTACAACACTATTAAGGACAAGTGGTCTGTTAATGATTGACCAATATGTTAGTTCAGAAGGAACAAAGACTCAAGAACCAATGAATTCATTCCTTTCATCTCGTAAATGATCAAGGAGCTGGAAAGAATGTTGGAATCCATAAAAGGAACAAAAGAATGATAAATGCCATTTTTGCAAGAAACCTGGGCATTATTAGAAAGATTGCTTAAAGCGTAAAGCTTGGTTTGAGAAGAAAGGTAAGCCGTGTGCTTTTGTATGTTTGAATCAAACTTAACTGAAGTTCCTTATAGTACTTGGTGGATTGACTCTGCTTCTACTATCCAGATCTCTAAAACCGTAAATCCAAATGAGAACTTCATTTACATGGGAAACCGAGTTAAAGCTCCCATTGAAGCCATTGGGACTTACCGTTTGATTTTAGACACAAGACATCATTTAGACTTGTTTCATACTCTCTATGTATTTTCTATATCTCGGAACTTAGTTTTTTTGTCCAAACTTGATACAGCTGGATTTACCTTTTCTTTTGGGAATGGATATTTTAGTTTATTCAAAAATAGCCTTATTGGTTTTGGTGTGCTACATGGTGGTTATTATCATTTGAAACTTGATAACCATTTTGCCGAAACCCTCTTAACCCTGCATCATAATGTTGGTACTAGATGAAATTTAGTCGATGAGCATTCAGATTTCTTATGGTATAAACGTTTAGCTCACATCTCTAAAAATGATTAGAGAGATTAGTGAAGAATGAAATTCTTCCAAACTTAGATTTTATAGATCTAAGTGTGTGTGTGTGGATTGTACTAAGGGAAAGAAAACCAAACACATAAAGAAATGAGCCACAAGAAGTACATAGCTTCTTGAGATTATACATATTGATATATGTGGACCTTTTGACGCTCCATCTTTTGGTGGAGAAAAATATTTTATCACCTTTTCACGTTATGTTTATATCTATCTGTTGCATGATAAATCTCAAGCAATAAATACTATTGAAGTGTTTATAAATGAGGTTGAAAGGCAACTAGATAGAAAAGTGAAAATCGCAAGATCTGATAGATATGGTGAATATTATGGAATGTATGATGAATCAAGACAACGTCCTGGTCCATTTGTTAAATTCCTTGAACGACGTGGCATATGTGCTCAATATACTATGCTAGGTACACCATAACAAAATGGTGTAACGAAAAGGCGTAATAGTACTTTAATGGGTATGGTTAGGAGTATGCTCAGTAACTCATCTTTACCTATGTTTTGTGGATGAATGCTTTAAAGATGGCAATGTATTTGTTGAATAAGGTTCCTAGTAAAGCAGTTTCAAAGACTCTTTTTGAGCTGTGGACTAGAAGGAAACCCAGTTTAAGGCACATACATGTATGGGGTTGCCTAATAGAAGTATGAATCTATAACCCACATGATTACATTCTATGGATTTTAGGACGACCAATGGATATTTTATTGGTTATCCTGAAAAATCAAAAGGGTATAGATTTTATTTCATAGTCACAGAACTTTTGAATCTGAAAATCCAAGAAATTGGGACGCAAGTCCCTTTACCTTTAACTTCTAAAGTTGTTGTTCCCGTAGTTGTCGAACAGCCTTATAATACTTAAGAACAACAAATAAATGATGAGACACTCTCGAATGATATCATCATCAATGAACCTACTATAGATGAGCAACAAGAGATGACATTAAGAAGGTCTCAACGAGAAATAATATCTGCCATTCTAATGATTATGTGGTTTATTTACAAGAGTTAGAAATTGACGTAGGAAATGATGACAGTCCAGTTTCATTTTCACAAGCCATAGAAAGTAATGATTCTATGATTGAAGCCATGAAAGATGAGTTAAAATCTATGGAGTAAAATAATGTCTGGGATCTTGTTGAGTTGCCTAAAGGTTATAAGAAAGTTGGATGTAAATGGGTCTTTAAGACCAAACGCGGCTCTAAGGGCAACATTGAACGCCATAAAGCTAGACTGATTGTCAAATGTTTTACTCAAAATGATGTCATTGATTATAAAAAAACATTTTCATCAGTCTCTAAAAAGACTCACTTAGAATCATTATGGCATTGGTAGCTCATTTTGACTTAGAGTTACATCAAATGGATGTGAAAACCGCATTTCTCAATGAGGATTTAGAAGAAGTTTATATGGATCAAACTGAAGGCTTTTTACTTGAAGGAAAGGACCATGTTGTATGTAAACTCGAGAAATCAATATACAAACTTAAGCAAGCTTCCCGACAATGGTA
Organism: Datisca glomerata; assembly: GCA_003255025.1. Lineage (NCBI taxonomy): Eukaryota > Viridiplantae > Streptophyta > Magnoliopsida > Cucurbitales > Datiscaceae > Datisca > Datisca glomerata. The sequence goes on from QANY01001550.1 coordinate 30,250, forward strand.
TCTCAAAATGATACCATAACTTCTTTTAAATTAAAAGAAAACATCGTTGATCGGGGTATATATCTTAAAATCAGTGGGAGAAAAATTATGAGTTTTATATGTTGATGAAATTTTACTTGGTAGTAATGATCTCAGTATGTTGCATGAGACCAATAAATTTCTCTATAATAATTTTGAAATGAAAGATATGGGAGAGGCAACTCATATGATAGGGATAGAAATATTCTAAGATAGATCTTAAGGAATGTTAGGGTTGTCTCAGAAAGTATATATCTATAAAATTTTAAGGAGATTTAAAGTGGAAAAAGGCCAAGGAGAAGTTGTTCTGATTCAAAAAGGTGATATGTTTAGTCTTAAGCAATGTCCAAAGAATGAATTGGAACAAACACAAATGGAAAGAATTCCTTATGCTTCTATTTTTGGGAGCTTAATGTATGCTCAGACGTGCACCAGACCAGACATTAGTTTTGCTGTGGGAATGTTGGGCAGATATCAAAGCAATCCAAGATTGGAACACTGGAAAGCTACGAAGAAAGTTCTGAGATACTTACAAGGAACAAAAGAGTACATGCTCACTTATTAGAGGTCTAATCATTTAGACGTGGTTGAATATTCAGATTCAGATTTTGCTGGATGTCTCGACAACAGAAAATCTACTTATGGCTATGTATTTATTTTAGCTGCAGGGGCAATATCATGGAAAAGTGTGAAGCAATCAGTCATTATTGCATCCACCATGGAAGTTGAATTTGTGTCATGCTTTGAGGCCACTGTTGATGGTTTATGGTTGTAGAACTTTATTTCAGGACTGAGGTTATTGACAGTATTGCCAGGCCGTTAAAATTTATTGTGATAATTCTGCGGCAGTTTTCTTTTCGAAAAATGACAAGTATTCTAAAGGTGCTAAACACATGGAATTAAAATACTTTACCGTGAAAGAAGAAGTTCAGAAATAAAGAGTGTCAATTGAGCATATAAGCACCAAACTTATAATTGCAGACCCATAACTAAAGGGCTAGCATCAAAGATATTTAATGAACATGTTGAAAGAATGGGTCTTGGACGCAAAAGTTGATATATTCTACAAGATATGCATTATGGATTATTATTTGGCAGTGTGAGCGAAATGTTTGTATTTATGTTATTTCCTGTTTATCTATTTTGTATATATTGATGGATAGATTAATGTTAACATGAATGATGGTTTATTCGACCATTTTATACTCCTGTTTATAGGTCATGTCAGACAAAAGATAGTATTGTGGTACATGGAATGGACTATGTTAAAATAGTAACATCTAACCGCCATGACTCATTATTATTTTTCGTATAATCATGACACCTTAAATGACTAATAGAAGAAAGATTTAGTATGTACTTTCTGCGCATTATGTTATCCTTATTAAACCACACTAAAGAGTTATGCACATGGTCAAGTGTGAGAATGTAAACCGTAATTGGTCACGTATATATATTATATGATTATGATATTTGTTGTGGTTTAATTATGAAATACTAAAATTCTATTGGTCTATTTTAATTGAGGGAAGTTATTTATGCAACCTTTGATGGAAATGTGTAATTAAAAGCCTAAAATAAAATAAAGGGATTTAGTCATTCTTCTTCCCATGATTGAATACAAAAGGAAACAATCAATTAAAAGGCACTACAGTTGCCGTGAGCCATCACAGTGCCTCACGACACTGGGTGTCACGGTACTACTGTAGTGTCGTGTGGCACTACAGTATTGCACACCCACTACTGTAGTGTCACATGACACTATAATAGTTCATGTCAATCTCTGATTCTCAGTCAGATTGACATATGACAGTTATTATAAATTAAATATTTATTTTAATAAGATAAATATCTAGACATTGGTTAATTCAAAATTAACTTATATGATTATCTTATCAACTAATTTATCTGTTAGTTCACAAATAATACATTTAGTTGATTCAAATTTTGAGTTATTATCTAATAATAATTTAACATGATCAAATTTCACAAATTAGATATAAGTTTCACTTATCGATAATAAAAAAAGTAATTGATATAAATGTTTATATATAATTTCTGAAAATTAATATAAATAAATAAATAATTCTTAATTAATTATTCACACATAATTATGTATTTGTCCTAAAATAATTTTTTTTACAAGTAAGTCATTTTCTCATGTCTTGAAATATTCACATCCTAGACTGTGTAGTTCAGAGGTGACTTGGGGACCATGGACCTATAATCCTAAGCTCTAATAAATAAGATTATTAATTAAACTCTTTAATTAAATAATCTTATTTATTAATTCTATAATTACTACACTATAAATATGAAATTGCACTCTTAGAGATTATAGAATGTATTTACAGAGTATTCTCGTGTAGTCTATTGATATAATCATTTCACGTAGTTCTGTCCTTCAATTATTGGTTCGTAAATTAGGGCCGGTCAAAATTACTATTTTACCCTTCAAATTACCTATTGATCCCTAAGTATCATTAACTCACTAGTGAATGCCTAATTTATAATCGTATTATAAATTTGAGTTCAATAAACATTCAGCTCCATAATCAACATTTAAGGAAACTGATATACGATCCAATTAGGAAAGCTTGGATTCTAAATCTTGTAAGATCATCTTCCCAGCCATTCAGATTACTGAATCTCCAAAATAAAAATCACTAAACTGTTTTACAAACAAACTTTAACGAGTGAATCAAAAGATTCAATAGACATGTATCGGAGTTCATGACTACTCAAGATTCAGAATGATCTACATATTATCATCAAATTGAAGTGTATTAAATTTTTATGATAAATGGCAAGTTAATAAGGATATTAATTCACATCAGTCATGTCATATATAATCTTATTATATAAAGTACATTCACTAAGATGTCTATCCACATCAATGATCCAGATCTAGATCTCATGCATTCATAATGTTAGTGAACCGTACTAACAATAATTCATTAAAGATTCCATACTTTAATATGTTGCTGACAATTTTATTCATTATCTATGATCTTAATCCTCTCATACTAATACAAGATCAGAGTCTCATTAATGAATATAGAAATTTTTAGGTATATATATATATATATAAATTATTCAACAATAATTTAAAAGAATAATTATAAGAAAAATGTATTTTCATTAAACTTCATATTAAAATGTCAACACACATGTTTTGAGGGCATTACCTCCAATAATCTCTCACTTGCCCTAAAGTAAATATAGCATCTCTATCAACCACATGTTACGCACATGACACTCAATTGACTTCTAATAAAAGGATCAGCCAGGTTTTGATCTGACGCCATCTTCATAACAGTCACATCCCCTCGATGCACGATCTCTCTTATAAGATTATATTTCCTCTCTATGTGCTTGCCTCTATTGTGACTCCTAGGTGCTTTGGAATTAGCTACCGCTCCACTATTGTCATAGTATAGGATCAGTGACTTGTCCATATCTGAAGCTACTTCTAGATCAATATATAACTTTCGAAGCCATACTGTTTCTTTCGCAGCTTCGCAAGCTGCTATATATTCAGCTTCCGTAGTGGAATCTACAATGCTGGATTGTTTGATACTTCTCCAGACTACAACTCCTCCACCTAGGGTGAATACTGATTCAGAAGTTGACTTTTGACTATCTCTATCTGATTGAAGATCAGAATCAGTATATCTAGTGGGGTTAAGGTCTCCACCTGAATAAACAAGCATATTGTTTTTTGTTCTTTTAAGATACTTGAGAATGTGTTTCACTGCAATCCAAATGTTTCAAACCTGGATTCAATTGATAACTACTGAAAATTCTCACTGCATAACAGATGTTTGGTCTCATACACAATATGGCATACATGAGACTGCCAACAGCTGAAGCATAAGATACCTGAGAAAGTGCCAAGAGCTTATTTTTTCTATCCGTTAGGATTTGGATGCCTATAACACAACTCCCCTCTCCTAAATCTTTCATTTGAAATTTCTCAGCTAACCACTTCTTTACCTTTGACAAAGTTTCTACATCATTCCCAATAAGTAGAATATCATCAACATAAAGAACTAAGAAAATAACTATCTTATTTTTATGTATTTATAAACATGAGTTTCGTCAACATTTTGCTCGAAACCATATAATTTAATAATCTCATCAAATGTAAGATTCCAAGATCTAGATGCTTGCTTTAATCCACAAATAGATTTAAGCAACTTGCATACTTTCTGATCTTGCCCACTTTTCACGAACCCTTTTAGTTGCATCATATAGATACTTTTTTAAGAGAGTCATTCAGAAAAGCTGTCTTGACATTCATTTGTCATATTTCATAGTCTAAACTAGCGGCAATGGACAAAAGGATGCGAATGATTTTAGCATGGCAACATGGGAGAATGTCTCTTAATAATCGACTCATTCCCTTTGTGTATAAACCTTAATTACCAATTGTACCTTGAAAGTCTACTTTTTCATATGCACCATTTTTCTTCTAGAAGATCCATTTATATTCAATGAGCCTGACATCTTCAGGTAGATCTACAAGTTCTCGGGCGAAATTGGAATACATCGATTACATTCCCTAGTTCATGTCATCTTTCCATTTCTCCATTTCAGGATCATCCATCGCCAAGGTTAATAGATCGTCCTTATTAATGTCAGACACTAGGACATGTGCCTCTAGTTAATAGTGAATATGTTATCTTACAACCCTCCCACTACGACGTTGCACTGGGGTTTCCTGAACAGGAATAATGGTTTCTATGGCTTGTCATTTTATCAGTTGATGATGAATGTGGCCTGATCTCATCAAACACTAATTATTTGAGAACTACTTTACTTTGAGGTTTGTAGTTTTCATATATTCGTGTTCAAGGAAGGCGGTATCTGTCAATAAAAACTTTTTTTGATCCTTGTGACTATAAAAGTACCCACCTCTACACACTTTTCAGACCTTGAGTCTAACTTTCTAGTCTAAGGTCTAAGAACGTGAGCTAGACACCCACATATACGGAAATAACGCCAACTGGGCTTGGAGTCATTCTATAACTCTAAAGGTGTCTTGCTTATAGACTTAGAAGGCACTACATTCAAAATGTATGTTGCCATGTGTAATACATATCCCTAAAATGTCAGAGGTCTAACCATATCGAATAAGGTTTGATTTCTCCTTTCTGAAACACCAATTTGTTATGGCATTCCATGCGTTCTGAGTTGGGATATGATTCCATACTCCAGTTGTAATCCTTGAAATCTAAATCCAAGTAGTTACCACATTGATCTGATAGAAGGGTTTTCATTGATTTACCCAATTGGTTTATAACTTCAGCTTTAAAGTCTTTAAATTTTCCAAAAGTTTCAGACTAACTATGCATTAGGTAAGTATAACCATATCTTGAGTAATCGTCAATAAAAGTGACAAAATACCCATATCCACCTCTAGCTTGTACATTGATCGATCCACAGATATCACTATGCACTAGCTCAAGTGGTTCCTTGGCTCTTTGGCCATTTCATCTAAAATATTTCTTGGTAATTTTACTCTCTAGACAAAATTCACAAACAAGAAGAGTTCCAATTTTTAGTTCTCTTAAAGCACCATGCTTTGTTCACCTGTTTAACCTATCTAGAGTAATATGCCCCAACCTAAGATGCCAAAGATGTTGGGGGTAATGTCATCAAAACATGTTTATTGACATTTTAATATAAAATTCAATGGAATTATATTTTTTTTATAATTGTTCTTTTAAATTGTTGTTGAATAATTTATATAAATATCTAAAAATTCTATATTCAATAATGAGACTATGATCTTGTATTAATACGAGATGATTAAGATCATTAATAATGAATAAAATTGTTAGTAACATATTAAAATATGAAATCTCTAATGAATGGTTGTTAGTACGGTTCACTAAGCATTATTGATGTAGTGAACTAGATCCATATCATTGATGTAGATATACATCTTAGTGAATGTATTTTATATAATAAGATTATATATGACAGGACCGATGTAAATTGACATATTTATTAAATTATCGTTTATCATAAAGATTTAATACACATCAATATGATGATCATATGTAGATCAATTTGAATCCTTAATAGTCATGAACTCATATGCATGTCTACTGGATCTTCTGATTCACTCATTAAAGTTTATTTGTAAAATAGACTAGTGACTTTTATTTTACAGATTCAATGATATGAATGACTGAAAATATAATCTTACAAGATTTGGAATCTAATCTTTCCTAATGGATTGTATATAGGTTCACTTAAGTATTAATTATGAAACTGAATGGTTATTGAGCTCAAATTTATAATACGATTATAAATTAGTCATTCACTAGTGAATTAATGGTACTTAAAGATAAAAAGATAATTAAAATGGTAAAACGGTGATTTTGACCAGCTCTAATTTATGAACCAATTAGATAACAAAACTACGTGAAATGATTATATCAATAGACTACACGAAAATACTCTGTAAATACATTCTATAACCTCTAAGAGTATAATTTCATATTTATAATGGAGTAATAATGAAGTTGGAGCTTAGGATTATAGGTCCATGGCCCCAAAGTCGCATATGTACTACCCAGTCGAGGGTGTAAATATTTCAGAACATGAGAAAATGATAGACTTACAAAAAAAAATTTTATTCGGGGGCAACTACATAATTATGCGATAATTATGTGTGATTAATTAATTAATTAAATTTTTTATATTAATTTTTAGCAATTATACATAAATAATTATATCGATTAATTTTTTAATAATCGATAAGTGAGACAACATATCTAATTTATGAAATTAGTAAATGTTAAATTATTATGAGATAATAATTTTAAATTTGAATCAACTAAATCTGTTATTTGTGAACTAACATATAAGCTAGTTGATAGAGATAATCAGGTAAGTTAATTTTGAATTAACTGATTTGTGGATATTTATCAGATTAGAATAAAAATTTAATTTGTAGTAATTGTCACGTGTCAATCACTAACTAGGAATCAGAGATTGACATGAACTACTGTAGTACCACACGGTACTACATTAGCGGGCGTGTAATACTGTAGTGCCACACGGTACTACATTAGTGCCGTGTGATACTGCAGTTGTGCACGGATTACAGCGGGTCCCACTACAATGGTAATTTTAAAATTAAATATTGATATTATATATATATAAATATATATGATTTTAATGGCCTCAGGAATGGTTGCATCAGTTGAGAACTGTTGGTCAAAGTGTTGAGAACACAATTAGGGCGAAAACTCTCTATATGGTTAAAAGTTAATCAAAAATTCTGAAAGAATAATCATCATATTTTCTTAGAAGATTGTCTCACTAAATTAATCATTCTTAGTAAATTCTTAGATCTCATGTGTTGAGTACATCAAGAGACAAAAAAATATCTTTGAATTATTCTACGTGCTCACACACGTCCTAGTGTATAAAAGGATTGGCTTGGAAGATCTTGGTGTGGATCTCGAAGTCCGTTGTTCATGGAAACGCATGATTGTTGGTTTACGAGGACGCTTGATATAGACTGCAAGAGGTATTTGATTCATATCAATGTATGTCTTAGAATTAATATATAAATTTATAATGGACCTGATTGAAAAGAGTTTTTCAATAGAAGTTTTTATTTTAGAAATTGTTGCGTCACGGTTATTTTCTTTTATCGAAAAAGTTTTTAATAATTTTTTAAAAGCCCCAAACTTCTGTCGCATGAGCGCCACGTTTCCAAAAAAGATATGTGTTATCATCATCATGAGAAACTCTTTGTTGTTTGTTACTTTTAGGTTTTACTCTTTAAATAATTTAGAATTATTTAACGCGCGTTCAGTCAGTTTAAGCATATACAGCCATTCGATATTGTTGCACGATAAATATTGAATTCATTCTTAGAAATAATAAACTCATTATTAATAAAAGAAACTTCAAATATTTGGTCATGCAAAAGAGAAAGAGAAATCAATTTTCTCAAAAATCCAGAAATATAATAAATATCATTCAAAACTAGATAATTATTTCTAAAATTAAGACGGACTGTTCCCAATGCTTTTGCTGACATGAACGCACCACTCCCAACTCTCATTGTGGCCTCGTCATCAGCCAGCTCCCTTGAAGAATCAAGCATCTGTGAAAAAGAACATACATGGTTAGTGGCTCTTGAATCCAATATCCATGATGAGAAATAATATTCCAGCAAACAAGCTTCAAGTGGAAGTAAATCATATTTACCTTTCTTTTTCAGTTAGGAGAGATACTTGTTTTAGTTTCTCTTCCAATGACCTTCAACCCTACAATGAAAACATTTCCCCATGGGCTTGTTGTTCTTTTTGTTCTTCTTGACTTTCGGTGATGTCTTGGCTTTCTTCCGTTTCTTGTTCTTACCTTTACCCTTACCATTGATCTTCTTCCTCTTGTTATTTTTTACAACAGTAGAAGAACATTTTTGCTCGACAACATTTACCTCACCCTCTTTGGCCGTACTCTTATTGAATGACTAAAAAAATCTACAGTTCATTCAACAATTGGGTCATGTTGAATTATAACTTGTTCATAATATAGTTGATGGTGAAAGCATAAAAAATATGTGTGAGTGATTCAAGTATAATGGTGACTTGAGTTTGCTCATCAATGGTCGCCTCATGTATTTCTGCCTCATGCATTATGTTGATCGTGTTCAAAATATGTTCACGCACAGAAGTACCTTTCTTCATCTTGGTCGTCATCTAACTCCTAGCAGCCCGATGATGACTTTGATCAGACTACTGCCCAAACATCATCTGTAGAGATTCTATAATCTCATAAGTAGTCTCCATGCTCTTATGTTTAGTTCTCAGAACATTATTCATGCTCACAACATGTAGCACTTTGCTTTGTTGTTGGATTGAATTCAAGAATCAAACTTGTCCCTAACATTCTTAGGGGCATTAGCAGCGGGCTCCTTAGGACTGTGCTCAGTAAGAACAAATTTGTGATTCTCACAAATTAGCATCAAGTTTAAATTTGATTTCCATCTTATGAAATTATCACCATTCAATTTCTCAAGTGCAAGTAAAACAGTAAAAATGTTGTCCATAATAGACATAATAATAACTAAAAAATAAAACATACATAATTCAATATAATTGAAATAAATATCTAGAAATCAGAAAGTAAACGTGATGCATGAATGTAACATATTTAACACATAAATTTAATATTTACTAATCCATGATAAAACAACATAACAATTAATGTGCAACCTTAAGGTCAGTCAAATTAATTTTAGACTGTCTACGAGACATTCTCATCCTTATTAATTAAAACTTAAAATATCTCATATTTTCTCTTTTAACAATAAGGTATCGCTAATTTGGTCAAGTCACACTTATCCACTAAGGTTAATTGTGACATTGTAAGTCTAACCCATTATTTTAGAATTCATGACTCGATTTAGAATATGCCTCCTTAGGATCGGTCAAAACTAAACTACATCACTTAGTCCTATCTTCTTAAGACGTCAAAACTTTGATATTGATACAGCTCGAAACCTTCCTTAGAGGGATGAAACAAAGTCATCTCGAGGCCCTCATGGTGTTGTACTAATAATGTAGACCATAGATTACATTGACATGTCAACCTTCTTCCACTCACTATTTTAGGATAATGTGTTTTTATTTTAACTAATCAATTAATACAAATTAATTACTAGTTAACAAAATATAACCCTATGAATGTGAAATTAACAGTTAATTCAACCTGATTGATCTAAGTTCATTTAAAATTCTAAAGAGCCTAAGTCATAATTATATGAATTTAGATTAACTAATTAATTACATTCATAAAACTTTAATAAAACTCTTTTAATAAAGTTGGTTATCAAAAAAGTAATTGTAGCCTTTAGAGTGATGTGATTACCAAGTTTTAACTAATTAAATCCTAGTAGTTCACATGTAATTGATTTCTCAAAACAATTCAATATAAACATATTAGGACAATCCTAATAAAACATGTCTCTACTGATGAGATTCATCATTAAATAAAACTGCGTGGGTTTCAAGTACGGCATGCGATCAACTAATGTATGGGCATATTATTAATTATATCAATAGATATTTATTTAACAATTAAATAAAAAATAATGGATCGAGTGACTATTGAGTATTTTTAAATTACAACCATTGAAATAAAAAAAATAAAATTACAAAGAGGTCTGCAAGATAACATATTTTTAAAATATCACATTCTCCACCTGATGTCCATCTTCATAACCTTCAAGCTTTGTACAAAACCCTTTTAATTAGGAAAAGTATTTTTGTTAATTAAAATTTATCTCCATAATTATCTTTTAAAATTATTGAATTTGACTTACTCAAAAAATAATTTATTTGACTTGGTCAAACTTGGCTAGAACCCAATCAATCTTTAATTTTCATAAAATTAAAAATTAATAAATAATTTTAAAATTACATTAATTTCAAAATTTGAAACATAAAAGTTAGAGTTAGGATTTTTTATAAAACTCTGTAGTGATAGGGTAAGTTGGTATTAGAGTTTCTACGAAACTTCCCTAGTTGCGCTGGAATTCCTATTTTTATTTTTTCCTCCTCGTTCATCTCGTGCATTCTTCGTCTTGTCGCGATCAGAATAATTATAATTTAATATTTAAAATAAAATTACAAAAACTCTTATGCCCCAAAACGGCTTCCGGAAGATCTAAGGAAAAAATAAAGAACAAAACCTAACCCAATAATCACCATACAATTAACGATCCATTATTTAACCATACATTCAAAAAATGAAACCATCCATTCAAAAAATGAAACCATCCATTCATAAATACATATCGAATATATTATGAATAATGTAAGAAAACTCACACAGTATTTAATATATAAATATATAATGACCAATCTGATACCAATTGTTGAAAAGATGGCGTTCACACGGTGGAAGCGTGAGGCTTTTAAAAATTTATTAAAATGAATCTTTTTCGATAAAAAATAAACATGACGCAAATGTTTCCAAAATAATTTTTTTATAGAAAAACTATTTTTAATCAAGATCCATTATATATTTATATATTAAATCTAAGATATACATGGATATGAATCATATACCCATTGTAGTCTATATCAAGTGTCCTCGTAAAATCAATGATCCTGCGTTTTCACAAAAAATAGACTTCGAGATCCACACTAAGATCTTTCAAGCCAGTCATCAAATACATTATGACGTGTGTGGGCACGTAGAATAATTCAAAAATATTTTTTCCGTCTCTAGATGTACTCAACACGTGAGATCTAAAAATTTACTAAGAAAGATTAATTTAGTAGGACAATTCTTTAAGAGAATACGATAATTATTCTTTTAAAGTTTTTTATTAACTTTTAATCACAAAGAGAGTTTTCGTCCTGATTGTGTTCTCAACACTTTGACGAACAGTTCTCAACTGATGAATTGAAAATAATATTTAGACTCATCAGATTTTTAGGGATAAATTGAAAATAATATTTAATTTTAAAATTACCATTGCAGTGGGACATACTGTAATTTGTGCACAGCTGCAGTGCCACACGGCACTACAATTACCGTGAGCCATCACAATGCCTCACGACAGTGTGTGTCACGGCATTATTGTAGTGTCGTGTGGTACTACAATATTGCACGCCCACTACTGTAGTGTCACATGGCACTACAGTAGTTCATGTCAATATCTGATTCCTAATCAGTGATTGACACGTGGTAATTACTGTAAATTAAATATTTATTTTAATCAGATAAATATCTAGATATCAGTTAATTCAAAATTAACTTATTTGATTATCCCTATCAATTAGCTTATCTGTTAGTTCATAAATAATAGATTTAGTTGATTCAAATTTTGAATTATTATCTAATAATAATTTAACATTATCCAATTTCACAAATTAGATGTATTATCTCACTTATTGATAATCAGATAATATAATCTATATAATTATTTATATATAATTTCCAAAAATTAATATAAATAATTTTATTAATTAATTCTTATTTAATTAATCACACATAATTATCTCATAATTATGTACTTGATCTAGAATAATTTTTTTATAAGTCAATCATTTTTTCATGTCTTAAAATATTCACACCCTACACTCTGTAGTATAGATGTGATTTGTGGACCATGTACCTATAATTCTAAGCTCCAATAGACTTGATTATTAATTAAGCTCTTTAATTGGATAATTTTATTTATTAATTTCATTATTACTCCACTATAAATATGGAAATATTCTCTTAGAGACTATAGAATGTATTTACAGAGTATTCTTGTGTAGTCCATTGATATAATCATTTCACGTAGTTCTGTCATCTAATTATTGGTTCATAAATTAGAGCCGATCAAAATTATCATTTTATCCTTCTAATTGCCTCTTGATCCTTAAATATCATTAATTCACTAGTGAATGACTAATTTATAACCGTATTATAAATTTGATATCATAACCATTTAGTTCCAGAATCAACACTTAAGGAGACCAATATACGATCCGTTAGGAAATCTTGGATTCTAAATCTTGTAAGATGATGTTCCCAGTCATCCACATCACTAAATCTCTAAAACAAAAGTCACTATCTTGTTTTATAAACAAACCTTAACGAGTGCATCAAAAGATTCAGTAGACATGTATAGGAGTTCATGACTACTCAAGATTCATACTGATCTACATATGATCATCAAAATTATATGTACTACATATTTACGATAAATGACAAGTTAATAAATATATTAATTCATATCGGTCCTGTCATATATATTCTTATTATATAAAGTACACTTGCTGAGATATATATCCACATTAATGACCCAGATCTGGATCGTATGCATCAATAATGCATAGTGAACTGTAATAACAACCATTCATTAAAGATTCAATACTTTAATATATTACTGACAATTTTATTCATTATCTATGATCTTAATTGTCTCGTACTAATATAAGATTATAGTCTCATTAATGAATATGAAAATTTTCAGATACATATATATATAAATTATTCAACAATTATAAGAAAAATATATTTTTATTCAATTTTATATTAAAATATCAATACACATGCTTTGAGGGCATTACCACAATAATAAGATCATGAGAATAAGACAATTTCATGTAACAAGGAATGTAACAGCAAGGATGACTTTTTAATTAATTTGAGTCTATCTTTATATGCATAACTACTATCTTCCTTAAAATCAATATATAATGAAAGTCAATAATGTGATTTGTCATATAAAATAAATACTAGTTATTGTCGGAAACTGTGATTTTTGTTATCAACGAGTACAACTTGAAAATGGCATATAGTTTTTATAATATTTAAGTTGTTAATATTATTAATGTATTGAAAAGTTTAATTACTATTTGTTGCTAATTAAGTTTCTATGCTTGCTGATTAAGTTTGGATGGCTAATTAATAAAGCCTAAGAAATTTCTTTTTCAATGCCTCCGATTGAATTTCTGGATCCCTTGATGTATTTATGTGACTTATTATTATTTAAGCTTCATACATTGAGATGTTGAATATATATTATAAAATAGGAAAAAAATCACAGTTGTACAGTTTGTACTTGCATTTTGGAATACAAACTCCCGGTGCATTTTTTGAGCCACTTATTAAAGAAACAACTTAAAATTTTTGAACTGCAGAGAATATGATTGTAGGCTATCAAAGTATATACAAAAAAATACAGCTATATAATATATAATACATGGACTATACCGTAGAACAACTCTAATTGGATTATCATTCTTTCATTAATTAACATCACACTTGAATCATTTTTCAAAATTATTAAGTTAATTGTATGACTGATGTGTCAACATAAAGTAATTGTTAACTCTTACCTTATTTATATCTCACGTCTCAATTTCTTCAATATTTTTTCATCATAAAAGTGTAATCAACTGATCGTTTATATATTGTCACAAGAAATATGAAAATATTAATCATTAAATGAACAATAGAAGAGAAGGTGATAAAAGAAATAGAGACTAAAAATAGCTTGGAATGAGAGAACCGTGCGATTATGTGGTGGATTTGCAAATATATGAATCAAAATAATAAATGGTCAATCACCCTACACTCACTAACCTTTCCAACTTATACTAAAATGCCCAAGACTATTAAAAGCTTTCAGCTTTGCCCTAGACGTTTATTTTTCCTTCGTCATTGCCTCTTGCCATCACTTTCATCTAAATTTTCATTTATTTTGGGTTAATTACTCTGACCCCCTGATCTTTCTACGACTATACTAAGTTGTACCCTCACCTTCAAAAGTTTACAACAATGTCCATGTACAGGTAAAAATCAGCTGAGAATCCACGTGAGTAAACGCGACCAATCAGAAGCAGGAAGAGTGGGTTGCTATCATGGCCGAGCGGAAAAATCATTCGAACCATTCATCATGCTCCATCTGACGGTTCAGATTCAAGCGGTTGTTAGATTATATATACTTAGTCTAAAATGATAAGCTTAATCTAGAAGTTATATTCTATTGATTCCTCTAGTTTAGAAGGATTTAACTAAATCTTGTAACTAATCAAGAGCCTATAAATAGAGATCAATTATAAATCAATTGATTCAATGAAAATGAAAGCAATTCAATATTCATTTCTTGAGAATCCTCTATTTCTCTCTTAATATTCTTATGCTTTTGGGTGTGAAATTTTCCTTTACATTTTGGTGCTCTTATTGAGAACCTGTGAGTTTTTACTCAAGAATATAATTGAATATGCCTCTTACTAGATCACACGCTGCCAGAGAAATTGGAAACGACCTCAACCCCGCTGCTAACCCACCGGGTCAAAGCGTATAGTTGATGGGAATGCATGACATGATTCAGTCCATTCTGAGCGGGATGCAAGGAATGGAAAGCCACAACAACGAGGCACTGCGGAACGCGTTGCAAACCGTGCAGGAGCAGATTGCCACACTGCAACTGGAAATTGCAGAAACAAGAGCGGAAGTCAGCCAGAATACCGTAGCAAGGGAGCGCGAAGCGAAAAATCAGAACCAAGAGCAAAGGGAACTGACACGACAACAACCGAAACCAGTAACCAGCCACAACGCCCATCACATAAACTTTGAAGCCACTTCACGTGATAAAGGGAAATGAATCACTGATGCCGACCCGTTCAGCCAGTCACAGAGCGGGCAGTAGAAAAGATGTTGGAATGGAAGATGCTCGAAATGAGGAAACTAGGAGCAAGCAGAGTGTGGACTTGGAAACTTTAACATGCTCCCCCTATGCCTAGGGGTGGCAACTGGGCCCGGTTCACGGGCCGGGATGAGCCTTTCTATGTGGTTCACGGGCCAGTTCCGGGCCGGGACGCTAGAAATTTAGGGCGGCCCGGGGTGAACCACTGAACCGACCCGTGATGGTCCAGGCCGGGCCAGTACACGGGCCGATCCTAGTTAAATAACCAGCCCTGCCCGTTTCCCCTCCCTTTAATGTGATGTAATTCTAAAAAATGTAGATGAGGAAAGTTGAACCTTGGTGGAGAATTGATAAAGTGTTGGGATTACCACTAAGTTATATGCGAGTCATGTTATTTTCTCATAATTATTTTATTTTATTATTTTAAAATCTCAATAGAAAAACTTGTAATAATAAGTAAAATAATTATTTTATTTATTAAATTCATAAACTAGTGATATTCATATTCAAATAAAATCTAAAAATATAATAAATAATTAATAAGTAATTTATAATTTATGTTCATTAACAAAATAAAAATATTAGGAATATTAAACCAGTAGTTTTTAAAGTTTTCATAAATCCAATTTTTCATTGAATAAAATATTCATTTAAATGAAAAAAATTATTTTTTATTTAATTAAATACGTTTATCTCAAAAATATATGATTTGAAGTTTCAATAAAATGTATTAAAAAACAATAACAATATATTTTAAAAAATATATTTAACAAAAGTTATCTTGGTCTATTGGTAAAGAGTGTGATATAAGGGAGATGTCAATGGTTCAAACTTCACTATATACATAATTGTTCATTTTTTAGACCAAAAAATAGACTTACAGGCCAGGCCTAGCATCCGGGCCGGGCCTAGCATCCGGGCCGGGCCATGGGTCTTGAAGATAAGGCCCGTGATGGCCTCAACCTGGCCCGCGGGCCTGAACCGGCCCGGTACTGTTCAAGACCAGGCCGGGCCGAGCTAGTTTAGTCAGTTTCACGGGCCGAACTGGCCCGGTTGCCACCTCTACCTATGCCCATAAATCCTATCTGCTCTGATACCAAAGAAGTTTGTGGACCGCAAGTTTAAATCTTATGATGCGTAGTCAAATGATGTTGACCACCTACGCCGTTTCAAGCAAATGATGTCACTTTATCAGCATGAGGATAAATTGACGTGCTGAATGTTCCCAGCCAGTCTAGACGGGAATGCGCTAAAGTGGTATCAATCTTTACCCCCTTGATCAATTGATAATGAATGTCTTCCATTTTTGTGTAGCAGTACTCCACCTATCGAATGATGATGGAAGATTCAGAAGACCTCATGACGATTACAATTAAGAAAGGAGAATCATTACGGGAGTCTACGCATCATTTCAATGATGAAATGGCCAAGGTGGAAAACTGTGATGACCGAGTGGCTAGACTGGTATTCAGACCCGGCCTAGATATCTCCCAATTATTTGAAAGATTTGTCCAAAAATAAGCCCCTTACTATGGCAGAAACCTTCCTCCGAGCACAGACATACATAACTCTTGAGGAAGAAAAGAAAATCATTCCAAAGTTGATTGAGCAACGAAACCCTGTGCATCGCAAGGATAACAGTAGTACGAGAACGGGAAAGCGTGGATTAGAACGTCCTGAGAAGAAGGAAGATGAGAAGCAAGGTGACTACAGAAAATGGCTAAGGCTAGCTACAGGAATCCACCCCAGGGATATGATACATACCCTATTGACTATCCCAGTAAATAAAGTCCTTGAAGTTATGAAGGATGAACCTTGTCTAAAACAGCCTCACCCCATTATAGGAGAGCTGGATCTGACAGATAAGGATAAATATTGCCACTTCCATCGGAGCGCCAGTCATGAAATTCGAGATTGCTACCAACTAAAGGAATACGTTGAGAAGCTCGTCTGTGAGGGACATTTGATGAATTACATTCTAAGGCGGGACCAACCAAATAGGGATGAGAAAGAGTAGTGCCCTAGGGATAAAGAACCATTGAGAATAGTGGACACTGTTATCGCCATGACGGAATAAGAAGGAACTACCAGGAAGGAAAGAAAAATCTATTGCAAAAAACCCACATTTGAAGTAAAAGATGATCGAAAGAAAGCAGTTGGTAGCGTGCTGATTATTTTTTATGAATAAGACAACGAACATGGTGAGCACAATGACGCTGTTGTGATAACCATATAGATTGTGAATTGTTTACTACGAAGAGTGCTGAATGATGATGTGAGTGCTGTTAATATTCTCCATAGTTCAACGCTTGAGAATATGGCGATAGATGCCCCGAAGCTACATGGCCCGATATAACCATTCATAGGGTTCAACAGAGCAATAACTTATTCTGAAGGAAATTTGTCACTCCTGGTACGGGCTGACCCATTCAACCACATCATTGATTTTGTGGTCATTGAGGCACAGTCATCCCATAATGTGATCCTCGAAAGAATTTGGATTCACAATATGAGAGCTGTTCCATCGACCTACTACCAGACATTGAAGAATCTGTCACCAGAAGGAGTACAAACCATATTTGGGGATCAAATGTCTGCTAGATGTTGTACGGTGTCGGCACTTGACTCCATAAAGAAGGACAATCTCCCTGTTCTTGAGAGTGGGGAATAAAAATCAGAGCAATCGCAATTAGTATGGATGAATTGAGCGAGAGCAACCCGAGATATGAAGCCAGAAGTGAGACCGAATCTGTAGACCTAGGCAAAGGAAAAATAACCATGTTTGAGTTTAAGGTAACCAGAGTAAGAATTTTTTATGATTCAATGTTAGTTGTTAACCAAATCGCAGGAAAATACAATTCGAAAGAAAGCCGGATGGCAGAATACTTGCAGAGTGCCAAAGGCCATAAGATTACACAAATACCTAGAGTAGAAAATTCGAGGGCAGATGCGTTAGCCAGCTTGGGATTGTCAGGCTAAATTTCGTTTAGAAGAACAGAACCGTGGAATATTTCAGCGAGCCAAACACAAGGATATTGGTGCATGAAGTCATAGCGGGAAACGATGTGAATGATTGGAGAAGGAATATATTGTAGTACCTACGTAATCAGAAGCTCCCAACCGCCAGAATGGAAACTCGAAAACTCTAGCAGCAGAGTGCTAGGTACACCATGATCTAAAGGGAGATATATAGAAGATCATTCTTGGGTCCATACCTCAAATGCCTTTCTCCAACAGAAGCCCAATACGTAATGATCGAAGTACGTGAAGGAATCTACGGGAATCATTCTAGTGGAAAAAAACTAGCTAACAAGTTATTGAACGAGGGGTACTACTGGCAAAAAATGCAAGAAGAAGCAAAGTCTTTGTGAAGTAGTATGACAAATGCCAACGATACTCTCTCATCCGAAAGATGGCCCCCGAAGCATTACAGAAGCTCCTGAGCTCGTGACCATTTATGCAATGAGGAATTGATGTAGTGGGTCCACTACTGATGGCTCCTGCTAAGAAAAGATTCTTATTAGTAGCCACTGGTTATTTCAAAAAGTGGATAGAAGCAGAAGCATTAGCGAGAGTGCGAGAAGAATAAGTAAGACAATTCCTATGAAAAAACATTGTATGCAGGTACGGGTCCCTAAATTGCTCATTTTGGACAATGGGCTTTAGTTTATTGGAAGCTGGGTGAAAATTTTTTGCGATGATCTCCAGATAAAAAATAGACTGTCAACTCCGTACTACCTCCAGGGAAACGGACATGTGGAAAGGTTGAATAGAACAATATTGGAAAATATGAAAAATGACTAGAGGCTGCCAAAGGGAAGTGGGTCGAAGAGTTGCCATCAGTTCTATGGGCGTATCACACAACGCCATGAGAGTCGACTAGAGAAACACCATTTGCCTTCACATTTGGTGCATAAGCTGTCATACCGGTTGAAATTAGATGCCTCACTTTGAGATATGAAGTAAACAATTATACTAATGCTGAATGGGTAATCGAAAGTCTGGACTTTCTGGAGGAAAAAAGAGAATCTGCTCTGATAAGGATGGCTAATTATAATAAAAAAAGGAAGTACTTCCAGAAAAGAGTCAATGGATGCTAGTTCCGAGCGGGAGACCTTGTGCTGAAAAGAATTTTCTAATCAAATGAAGGAAAATTGGGAAGGAACTTTCACAGTCAAAGCGGCTGTGGGAAATAGGTTCATTATTTAATGACGAATGAGAGAAGTGACCTACCCAAATTTTGGAATGCTTTACATTTACGTAAATATTATGTGTAATTATCTTTAAAATAGTGAAAATATTTATGTCCGTGGTTTTTTCCCATTAAGGGGTTTCCACGTAAAAATATGGTGTTTTTTATTTCTTTTAAAAATGGAAACGGGCCTTGAAATCATTAAGAGCTTATGTCTGTGAAAGCTTCAACTTTCTAAAAGAAATGGAAATGGGCCATAAGCTCACTAAGAGCTTATGTCCATGAAAGCTTCTACTTTCTAAAGAAAATGGAAATGAACTCCTAAACTCACCAAGAGCTTATGTTCATGAAAGCTTATGCTTTCAAAAGGAAATAGAAATGAGCCACTGAGCTTACTAAAAGCTTATGTCCATGAAAACTTTTGCTTTATAAAGGAAATGAAAATGGGCCACTAAGCTCACTAAGAGCTTATTTCCATGAAAGCTTCTGCTTTCTAAAAGAAATGAAAACAGGCCCGTGACCTCACTAAGAACTTAAGTCCATAAGGAATAGTGACTGCAGCACTAGCCTTTATAGGAAATCAGAAAAGAAAGAAGTTCTGAAAGAAGAAGAAAGAGGATAGCAGTAGGAAGAAATTCAGAAATGGGAGAAAATTTTACTGAAGGAAAAGATCAAATGAGATTGCTAAAATAGGTTTCTCACTGATTATAAAGGGAAAATTACAATAGGAAAGCAAAAAGAAAAGAAGTCTAGACTATTATCACTTTAGGATCCTCCTCGGGGCACCCTCTTCAAAAGTAGGAACAGGAATAATAGCAGAACGAGAAACTTAAGCAGAGGCATCTTCTGTTGAGGCACCCACATAATCCTCTACTTCTGGAACAATGGGTTGTCTTGGAGGATAAGTTGCCATTGCGTCCCTATAACCTGCACTATAGACCATAATCTCCTCTTGCTTGAACAGAGCCTGATACTCTGCATCAGAAGCAGCCTCCCTCTTAATTGTCACGTCTCTCGCTTTTTTAGCTTCAACCTTGGCCGACTCAACTTCTGTAAAAGCTTTCTATGCGGATTCAAAGGCTTCCACTAGCCTCTGCTGCTCCGCAGCAGCGGACTCAGCATCGTGGGTCATCTTCTCTAAAACCTTTTGAAGCTCGATTTCACTGGCCATGTACTACGCTTTCTTAGCTTGGAGACAAGCGTTTGTAGAGTTAACCAACAAAAGATCTCTTCAGAGTTGGAACAAATCTTGGTCACGCTGAGTGTGGAAATCTTAAAGAGCATTGTGATGGATGGCAGCCTGAAAAAAATAGAGGAATATACAAAATAAGAAAATTATTCGTTTAAAAAAAATGTATATATATTTTACCCAGATCAAATCGTGGCTCAATCTGCTCATAAGATAGCCGATTGGGAGCATCCTCAAGATGTCATTGTTAGAACGCGACTGAATGACATGTAGGATGACATGAGAGGCAACTGAATCATTCATAAAGCAGACATTTCCGGAACGGGAACACTAGAGATGCATCTCAGTTTCCACGGAGCGAGATATGGGATTGCAGCATCTCTAAATCCTGAAGTAAGAGTTTCTACAGCGGCAACATGATCGAAGTAGAGGATGACGTGTGAACTGGAGGAGGAGGAAGCTTAGAGCTCGGGGAAGCCTCGATCCATGCAACGGGCTCATTGGAAGCGAGATCAGTAGCGGTAGCAGCAAGCCCTGAACGGGAAGAGCTAGAGGTATCAGTGTGAGTCCTTTTCTTTACAGGACCCATGAACTTGCTCCACAATCTCTTACCCATTATTATACCAGTTGTAGGCCGATCGAATAACTCTTAGTGTTCCGATGAGCTGGAGCTGGAGTGATTAGAGTTTGAACAAAAAGAGGGAGTGGGAATTGATAAAGGGCGTGCTAACACTAGGGCAGCAGTTGGGGTTGAAGATGAAGACGGGCCCAAAGTGGAAATAGGAATTGAAGAAACAGGAACTAAAGCAACAAAAGGGGTTGAAGTCGAGGAGTACCTTCCAATCCCTCTCTTATGCTCGAAGATGGAAAGCAGCAGCGAGCCTTGGCTTGGATTCCTTGGACAGATAAGGCTTCAGATTTTTCTTTGCTGTAGAAAAAGAAAATAAAGAAAAACACTCATTACTCATAAATAAAGGGAATGAATAGGTGAACAAATAGAAACAAAGGTAAGAATCGAAGCTCCGACGACTTACTGAAAATTACCCATTTCTTGAGAATTGTCCAACGGCCATCACCGCCCCGTTTCCACCAATTAAGAGCATATCCCTCTCCCAACCCTTATCTCCTCTTGGGATCCTGGTTATTAAACTCCCTGTCTTTTCATATGGATGAGGGGCAAGGTAATAAATGTCGACTCAGAATTTGACTATGTAGCATTGGAAGAGTTCATCTAACCCTAAACCAAAATAGTATCTCCTATGCAAAGCATCTGCGTCTAAGAGAATCCTATAAGAGCTAGATTAAATTGAGAAGGAGCCAAACCTACTGTGTGAAAGAACTGGTAAAACAATGGAGAAAATGGAAGCTTAAGACCTAGGGCTATGATGATAGAGCTAATAGTAATTTGGTAAGGGGGGTTACATGGAATGCCTATGGATCCACTCTTTCCTAACGCGCATAAAACGTCTGAGGGAAAAGACTCTAGGTAACAGGCCATAAATAGGTTGGACTCCTCTGAGTTTCTCACTAAGGGTACATGAATATTTCATTTCTCCATAGTTAAAGAAAATAAAGAATAAGGAAGAAGAAGATAGCATGAACTTACAAGATAGAAAGATGAGAGGTGAAAGCAGGAAATGGGGAATGATACCTTATATAAGTGGAAATTTCAAATAAAAGTAAAGAATAGTTTATTGGAACGGGGAAATCGAGGGCTAAAGATCATGGAAATATGACCGTTCGAACTGACAGTCTGGGGGATGTGGGCGACTGAGATAAGAAATGAAAAGACGTGATTGTTGATAAGTAAGGAAATGACGCGTGTAATGCGTCCTCTGAGCGGGAAATGAAGAGTCACTCCAAAATGACGTGTGTAATATATCCTCTGAGCAGGAAAAGGAAAAGTCGTTCTAAAATGGCACATGTAATACATTCTCTGAGCGGGAAAATGAAGAATTGCTCTGAGGTGACGCATGTAATGTATTCTCTGAACGAGAAGATGGAACGGCAAAGGAATATCAGAAAACAATCATAAACGGCTTATAAAATAGGAGGCGAGAGTAATGTTGTATGACAATGGCAGAAAATTTAAATATTGCAAGTTAATTTCACTACGTGATATTAAATGCAATATGAGCAAATGTACAGGTAAAAACCAGCTCAGAATCTACGTGAGCAAACGTGGCCAATCAGAAGCACGGAGAGTGGTTTGCCACCATGGCCAAGAGGAAAATCTATTCGAACCGTTGATTTCATCACGCTCCATCCGACGATTCAAATTTGAGCGGTTGTTAGATTAGATAAATTTAGTCTAAAATGATAAAGGTTAATTTAGGAGGTATATTTTATTGATTCTTCTAGTTTAGAGGGATTTAGCTAAATCTTGTAATTAATCAAGAGCCTATAAATAGAGGCCAATTGTAAATCAATTGATTCAATAAAAATGAAAGTAATTCAATATTCGTTTCTTGAGAATCCTCTATTTCTCTCTTAACATTCTTATGCTTTTGGGTGTGAGGAAATTTTCCTTTACAGTCCTCTCACGTTTCATTTTTTTTTACCTATACCCTCTATTGTGACTTCCGTTTAAAAAATTGACGGAAGTTAATACACATGACTTACACGTTAACTTTTTAATGGATAATAAGGTAATTTAATATCTCATTTTTTGTAAAGACTAGCTAAGAATAGCTTGGAACGAGAGAAACATGGGATTATCAATTGAAATAATAAATAAACACAAAAATGAAAAAAAATGTCAATTGCGTTACATTCACTAACCTTTCTAACTTATACTAAAATGCCCATATTTTTAAAAGCTTTCCGCGTTGCCCTATCATATAAAGGAAATGGGACATTTTGGTATAAGTTAAAAAAATCAGGGTGAGGAACATTATTAACCCAATAAATAAGTTATATTTGCAAAAAAACAAAAAAAAAGTTATGCAGGAGAAACTCAGTAGAAACTAAGTTTCAAAGAACAATTCTCAGGAGAAACCATGACAACATTGGAAGCTTTTAAAGGTTAATGAGCATTTTGGTAACGATCATGGGTGTGCAGCATAATTAACCCAAAAATCAATATCAAGAGTATTGTATGAATTTTTATAAGAAAATTGATTATAACACATGCTTGCATGTATTTCAAGTTATAACATGTTAAAATGGAGTTGGATAATGCAAATTCTACAAGAGAAATGAAAAGCAAAACAAAATAAAATTGAACAGAATAAATCAGACAGATGACGTGATAGTTAAAAATTAGAGTAAGATTCAGTCAAGGAGGTTATGATTTCGCTAACAATTCAATCTTAAATAGTGCAAATTTTACTAGAGAAAAGAAATGTAAAACAAAATAAAACAAGTAACAATAAAATATAAAAAAACAAAAAGAAACCCTAGTATTTAAGGTAGATCCGCCCATGTTAATATAAGTGATAGCATAAACTAGATGCTTTAGATCCGAATATGCTGACTTGATGACCCTACCTCCTATTCATACAAGAAATGCACATGTTACGTGTTAAACATAAATATGTGTTTTTGAAGTATTCTAAGCAAATTTCTCTAAGCAAACTTAATCACGAGAATATTCTACAATCAATAGAAAAATGAAATAGTCATAGAGTCCATCAAGTAGCTTATTCTTGTGTAAGAAGATTCTATCTCTAGTCAAGATGAGATAATTTGGATTAATCCTAGCCGTTGAAAATTGAGACTAAGACGAGATATGAAGCTCGATCACATGATAGGAAGATTAAAAGGACCACACGGCGAAAACCCTCTCTCGTAAATTATATGGCAAATTATAATCTATCTTTATTCCATTTGACCTTGAAACATGACTAAACAAATATATTTATATTTTAAAATTAAGGGAACAGTTCTCAGCAAACAAAATAAATGGTCCAATGTTAAAATGAGAAAACAAAAAATAACTGAAACTTAAGTGAGTTTTTTTAGGGTAATTTACATGAGCACTACTAAAAGGCATGATATTGCTTATTTATCAAAACTAATTATGTAACATCCACATAGTATAATATGTTAATGTATGTAATATTTTATTATGTTGCAAGGTTTAAAACTATTCATATGATATAAAATGACAAAAAAGATGGTAAGTAAGCATAGAAAATTCAACCAAATATTTTTCTTGCATTAAAAGAACAAAAATAAAATATTCATCTTCTGTAATTAAAGCAAAAATACTAAATGTCCAAACTTACAGTATTCAATGACTAAATAAACACAAGAAATTAAAAAGTCTCTTAATTAATGATTTATTTATTAATTAGGAATAATAGTATATATATATATACACATATGGCGACAAGATCAATATTTTAGTAAAAATAATTAAAATTTTATTAATATATAAATGAGTATGCATGTCAATCAATCACATATAATCATATCAAAATAATAATATATAGTATTGAGATAGTAAAATATAACTTTCATAAAATGGTGGACATATATATTGATTCTGATATAGTGTAACTCTTAATATTATACTATAGATTAGGTTATAGATGATCTATCACTAGACTATTTATTATAGTTGTTTATTAAAGTATATATCATTTATTAGTAGCAAGAGAAAGAAATTCGTTTACTAGACTGATATAAAAATTCAGGTTAATTTTATTCTAAAATAAAAAAAATACTGGTATTTACTGGTATGGGTAAAATCTGGAAGAAAATGCTGCAGAAAGGTTAGACTAGTGGTTGCCTGGTTGGTATATTACGCGAATGGTCATATACATACACAGATGATTGACTGGTCGTTGAGTTGTGTTTCCTTTTTCTGAGAAGGAGAGGAAAGAAACTTCCCCAATTAAACATCTCTCTCTCCCAAAGTTTCTGGTAGTTATGGAAGATCCGTCATTGCAAGAGGATAGCCCACGAGTCCTTAGAGTTCTTGAAGCTCTAAAACAAGCTTCCCAGGAACTACAATCTCATCCGAGTCCCCACTCGCACGAGTTTAACTCGGCCGCCATTAAAGCTCTGCTTGAGCTCGAGACCGAGTCCGATACAATCCTCTCCAGGGACCCAAATCTCTCCACTCTTTCCCAACATCTCGCCGACCTTAAATCCTTGTTCGAGAGTCTCCAGAATTCTCGGGGTCATAGTCTCAAGTCTTTCTTGACTCGGCGGGCCACGACCCACTCAGTTTCCCGAGTCGCCGGGTCAATCGAGTCGGAAATACAAGCTTGGATCGACCGGGAGAGCGTGGAGAGCTTGAGTCGAGCTCTGAAAGAGCATTCTAGTGATGAGAACGAGTTGATTAAGCTTATGAATCAGTTCGAGGATCGTCTCACTGAGGGGTTCAACCGGGAGCTACAAGATCTGCTGCTGAAATCCAAGGTATTTTCTCTCCTCGAATCCAATCTCTGCAACCCCATTTGCTCGAAGGGAATCCGTGAGCATTCAGCTTACGCAATTGGGGCTCTGATTAATTTCAACAAGGACGTGTTCGTTGCTCAGGTTCTAATGGGTCAAACGCTTCATTCCCTAATCCAAATGCATACGACCAATTCGATGAAAGTCCTCTGTGCCTTAATCAGGTCGATAAAGTCACCCCTAGTAGACGAAATAGAGTCCCGTGGAGAAATACCCAAAATCATAGCCTTGTTGAGCTGCCAAGACCTGCAAATGCGGGTGTTGGCCTTGGATTGCACACTTGAAATTGGGTATTTTGGGAGAAAAGAGGCGGTGGATGCGATGCTGAAGGAGGGTTTGATAGAGAAGCTGGTGGAGTTGCAGAGGTCAGAATTGGGTGGAGATTTGATTGGGTTGGGGAAGTACAGTGAGGAGGAGAAAAGAGTAGTTGCTGTTGGTGGGGTGGTTGAAGGGAAGAGAGAGAGTAGAGAGAAGAGGTTCTTGGAGAGCCATCCATTTGCAAGCTGTGTGGCGAGATTTGCAGTGCAATTGGAGGTGGGGGAGGGGCTGAGGCAGAGAGAGAAGAGAGCATTTAAGCAGGAGATATTGAGGAGAGTAAGGGGGGCTTCTGCTTGTGATGCCAAGTCTGCCACCATTGTTGCTGAGGTCTTGTGGGGTTCAACACCTTGAAATTTCAAAGGAAAAAACTCTGGAAAAGTTTTGGTAATTACGGAAAACTGTTCTTCCAATTTCATATGGAAAAAATACTGAATTTTCAGTACTACACATTGATGCACATATGACAATAAATGGTGTGAAAACATTCTGAATTTTCAGTACTAGTTAGATGCTGTAGAAGGTCAAAAATTCATTTGGTTTTCAAGTAAATAGTTGGGGTTTTTTTTGCCTTAATTTAGAAGAATGTTGTGAATGTAATTTATTGGTGTAAAGAAAAATAGATGAATGAATAGAATAGTTGATATCTCTTTTTTGTTACATAAGTAAAGTCTTTTGACAATGGAGAATGAGATTGAGTGGAATTTCATCCCTATATCTATATAAGTGGAATAATTTTCTATTTAAAATAAGGTTGGCTTACTTAACTAATACTTCTTCCTATCAAAAAATACGTGATATCTAAGGTCCTTATAAGTTGTTAACTTTACGAAATTTACCATAATTTCCATAATATACAATTCCCTACTTGATAATTTACCATAATTTTTATTTGCATCTCTATCTAGATGTTGGCATTTTTTTTCTTAAATTCGGTATTAAAGTTAAACGTTGTCTAATATCTTCAATATGTGCGGCTATGTATGTATATATATACATGTACACACGCATATATACACACGCATGATCTTTTTTAAGATTAATGATATGGCATTCCCAATATATGAAGACAATTAATAAGATGAGTTGGTACAATTCGTTAAATTTTCAGACTCATTCCTAAAAATTATGATTTCAAGTCATACTTTAAAAAAAAAGTTATATATAAGTATATATACAAACACGTATATAAAGACAATTAAGTAAATAAACATGTACATCGTAGTTCAACTGAAAGACAAAAAATATATTGAAAATTTTGTAGTTGAACGGATCTAGATCATCAAAAAACAGATCTAGTGGTCCATATGAGACCTACACATTACTTTTCTATGATCATGTTTCTCATGAGGGAATCAAGGATCCATGCTCCGTATATGCTGTAGGGGCAATATAGAATATGATATGTTTGATGACCAGAGCATGTTTAAATTGGCGAATGGAAAAAAGGACCATTCCCATTCCGTGAGAGTCGATTAAATCGCAATTGAATTCAAATTAGAATGAATGTGAATAAAAATAATTGCCAAAATTTTATAAATTTGATATGTTGTTTATAACTGTCAGAAATTATAATCAAAATCATCAAATTGAGCCATATATTATTAATGTATTTACTAACCATTGAGAAATCAAATTTAATAATATTTTTTTATTAAAATACCCTTAACAAAAATAAATTTAACCCTCTTGCGGTCTACTGTTTACTTTAACGTCAAACCACTAAATTCAACACAGAGTTTATCTGAGTATTATCGAGTATTACTCATTCTAACGTGTTAATCTCAACTATTGATGTGAAAACAACATTTTCAAACCTTTATTTTGTGGTAATTGTATGAATACAAACACACATATATATATATTTGGACACAGTAGAAATTTCATTCTACATTAAAGAGTACAAGATCCACTATATATAGCAGATAAAGATACAATAGATGTGTAGAATATGACATTATAAATACTAAACTTCTTTAGTTAGATGGCTGGTAGCTGATGACAAATATGGAAGAAATTAGAGCACAATTGAAGTTTAAACTCGTTTGAAATATCCTCCCTCCCAAAAAAGCTTGATTGATTGAAAATACATTATAAAAACATCTTGCAACTAAACCTTTGTTGGTAGGAACCACCCAATCGTAGATTTGGATCTCGGGGAACAACAAACACTAAACCCTCTTTATAAACACGAAGAACAACAATCACCAAATTAACTTGTTATATATATGTTAGTCGTAAATGAACAAGACAACATAAACTGTTTGTATTAATACTGAAAATCGTTACAATTGAACAACTTTGAAACTGAAAAACAATAGATTGAAAACAATAAGTAAATAGATTGAGGCTTGAAGTAAGCAATGTCGTAAAAACATAATTCGTCATCCACCGGTGTTAGGAGACTACGATGAATATCTTTACAATATACAACAATCTAAGCTGGAGAACATTAACCAGTTAGTACTCGAACCTCTATCAAGACTCTCAATATCTTCTCTCTCAAAGACTTAAACGAAATGCAAAAGGAAAAGTAATAGAGTACTCTCCATGCAATATATGTTTCTGTGTTCTGTTCTACTACCCAAGACCTCTATTTATAGAGGAGGAGAGACTGAAACTGCCATCTCTAATAATGCGCAGTTCCAAAACATGTGCTTGAAGTGCAAGTAAGGCAGTTCCATGAAGTGAGGAACATGCAAAGAGACATCGGAAAAAGGGATGTTGGTTGGAGAAGAGGTTATCTCTCTTTGACTAGTTCAAAGCCTTCAAGTAAAACAAGAGAAGAAGTGAGTAAACAGATAGGCTTGGACCTGACCAGACATAAGTCAAGCCGGCTGACTGACGACGACGACGTGAGAACCACGTGCCATCTAAGTACTCTCTCTTCCATAAAATATGAGATGCCCCTTGAGACTAACCCCATGCACATATGTTGGACTTATAAACAACACATTTACTTTCGGATGTGATACAAAGAACTCTCACATCTTAGGTTCTACACCTTTTACACACTCACTTCTTTCTTTTTCTTTTCCTCTATTATTCAATTACACTATTCCAACAATATATAGTTTGAAGCTTAGTTGCATGAATATCAAAGATACAAGTAATAGATTGGTAAAAGGAAAATTGCATGGTAAGTGATTGCGTCAAACAAATAAATTTTTCATTTTTTTTAGTTAAGCAAATAATTTCTTGATAATGTTTCAACAATATATTAGCTGCAGTTGCAAGGACAGGATATAACTTAAACGACAAACCAAGATATCATCATCTAATTGCTACATGTCGGCTTCAACCAATATTCTGTCCTTCTATGATTCCAAAGAGCCAAAGAGTAAGAGATTATCTCTAAATAAGACAGTTGACCAAATGGCCATAAGCAGAACTAAAATATGGGGATATCTCTCAGCCTATCATTTTTCTTTAAGTTTTTCTTAACTAAAATATGATTTTCTTGAAGCTTTTTTTTAATTTAAAAATGTTGGATAAGATGAGTTTACAAAATAATTAAGTTTTCACATCTCATTATGAAGTTGTGAGTTCAAGTTTTAATATCTCAATTCTTATAGAATTATTACATTAGAAAAACTAGCAGATTTTGCTCTCGCTCTTAATTAAACTTCAGTTGTTAAACTTATTATTAACTAGAAACATGATAATGTAAAATATATTTTAAAAGTGAAGCAGGCCATCTGTCATTCACTTTTGAAAGGTGGAGGTAGTTGCTCTCATCTGAGCCGTTCATTTCGATCTAGACAACCCAATGAAAGTAAGCAGACAAATTTGTAAGCAATTTTTTTTTTTTTTGCTTTTTCGTCTGGGCCATATATATTCAAACAGACGGTCCATATCAAACTTTCTCTCTGCAGTCGAGCCTCCAACAATAGAGAAACCCGATGCTAAAAGGGTGTCATCTAAGCTCAATTTAGTAACAGTTGAAAAGAGAAATTGGAGGTAGCTATACAAGTCGATTTCTACTATGGAATTTTCTACAAGCACCAACAGGAAGGCCCAGTTACGACGAAAATTCATAACCCTATTTAATAAACATGTATTTTAATAAAATTGATCAATTTATTCATTATTTCATTGATGATCCTAGATCGTGCTTAATTATTTTCCTCAAATATTTATTGGAAAAATAAAAAATACTGAACCATGATTTATTTATTTGTTTTTTTAATAAATTATGCATTTGTTAAGAAGTTGGAGCCCAATATAAATACTAGATGAAAAAAAATCAGTGTCACCTCTTGGTCTTGCGTTTTTGTTTCATGCATATCATCATTGTTAGGATGTTTGACCTAACCCAATTTAATCTTAAACTCGGACTCAATCCCAATTGAGAGGAACATCTCTAAGTAATCAAAACCAAATCTTTCCAAGAACTCAAATATAAACAGCAAACGAATGAGAGAGAGCGAGAAAAGAAGACAACACGATTATACTAGTTCGGCAAGAATGCCTATGTCAAGTTTGAGCCCAAACCAAGAACTCATTCACTATAAACTGGAAGAATACAAAGAACAATTTACAGCACTCACATTGACAGCAAACTTCCTCTCACACACTCACTGCAAGCATACACATGTCTCGAAGAATAATCAAGAAAATAAACTCTCAGAAGCACTCGAAAACTTGCGATTACAGATCTCCAAGAAACCTTAGAAAACTCTAATTCCATGTCTTGCATGTAGTTCTTGCATGTAGTTCTTTGCCTAAGGTAGCATGTTGAATCAAGTGAGTCCAGATAGCTTCAATGGTGTAGTCAGTTAGTTACCGTTATTAACAAAACGGTGTCGTCCCACTTAAGCCAGTTTAAGTTACATAAGCCACATGCACTGTCACATGCACTGTCTTCTCCCTTTTGTTACTCGAGCTACAAGGGGTCAACCTAAAAAATCTCCACCTTGAACCCTTTAGCTTAAGTTAAACATAGTGAACTATCATTCTTGGTTGGTAGAGCTCCTTAGTCACATCCATTACCCTGTATCAATCCAAAGAAGTTTCAAACATTGTTTAAACTTCTTAACACCCACGACCTTTATGCCTATATCCACAAGATTATCATCTGTGCCAACCTTTTCAAGTCTTATTTCCCATTTGGGCAGAATGTCTCTCATAAAATGGTACCTCACTTCTACGTGCTTGGTCCTCTTATGGAATACTAGGTTCTTACATATATGTATTGATGATTGGCTATCTGAATACACTGTGACAGTCCCATTGTACACCCATATTTCCTTGAGTAATCCTTGTAGCTATACTACTTCTTTTATAGCTTCAATTGTGGCTATGTACTCAGCTTTAGTTGTTGACAGTGCAACAATGCTCTGAAGGTGAGTCTTCTAACTTTTCCAACTTCTAGTTAGTGTAAACACATAGGCGGTGGTAGATCTTCTCTTAACTCTGTCCCCTGTATAGTCAGAATCTACAAATCCTTCTAAGGAAATCTTGCTCCCCTCCCTTTTATAGACTAGGCCTACATCACAAGTACCTTTGATGTACCTCAACATCCATTTCATGGTTCTCCAATGTCCCTCACCAGGGTTAGCCATGTACCTGCTGAGCACACTAATGGAGTGTGCCAAATATGGACTAGTGCTTACCATGGTGTACATGACAAATCTAACAGTAATTGAGTATACCTTTTCCATTCTTTCCTTCTCTGACTTATCTTTTGGACATAGTTGAGCTGAGAGTTGAAAGTGGACTGCTAGAGGCAATGTGACTAGTATAGCATCACCCATAGCAAATTTCTAAACTAATTTTTGAATGTATGCATTCTGAGATAGCTTCAGAGTCCCACTCCTTCTATATCTGCATATACCAATGCCTAGTATCTTCTTTGCCTCTATTAAATCCTTTATGTTAAACTCTGCATTGAGGAGGCCTTTTACCTTTCTTATATTTTCTTTACTATGACAGTCCAGAAGCATGTCATCTACATAGATGAGAAAGTAACATGCCCTTTCTCCATCTTCAGATTTATCAAAATATAAGCAGTTGTCAAAACTGATTCTCAGAAATCTTATCCTCTCCATGAAGCTGTCAAGCCTCTTGTAGCATTGTGTGGGTGACTACTTCAGACCATATAGGGATTTCCTCAATAGGCAGACCATCTGTTCCTTCCCCTTTTCCTTGAAGTGTTCAAGCTGCTTCATGTAGATAATTTCCTCCATCTCTCCATGCAGAAAGGCTGTCCTTACATCAATATGCTCTAGCTCCCAGTTATGTTGCGTTACTAGAGCTAGAATGATCCTGATTGATTTATATTTAGTTATTGGGGAGAAGATTTCATTGAAGTCTATACCTTCCCTTTAGGTGAACCCTTTAGCTAGTAACCTAGCTTTAAACATCACTGGTTCAGCAGGGGCATTCCCTTCCTTTACCTTAAACATTCATTCTCTCTGGTCTTTCTGGTTTTCTATTGTCCTTTTCTTCTAAGCTTGTAGATGATTCAAAGCATGGCATGCTAAGTTCATTGAACTTCACATATCTACTAATGATGATCTTCATGCCACCAAGCTCTCTAGCCCACAACCTGTCCCTTTATCCCTTCTTGGTAACAAGGAACACACAATTGATTGCTCTTGATTCTAGTTTTCCCACACTTTGATGTGTATAGGTTGCACAAACAAACACTCTTAAGTGGTCTAGTCCACCTCTCCATATGTGTTTTGAATTCTATTGTACTGAATGGGCTTCTGTTGATGAGGCAGGTGGTAGTAGTCACAGCCTCCCCCCAAAACTTCTTACTCAGTCCAGAGCTAACCAACATGCACCTTACTTTGTCCAAGATGGTCCTATTCATCCCCTCAGCGACCTCATTTTATTGAGAAGTATGCCTCACAATATTATGCCTCTGTATACCTTCTTTTTTATACAGATTATCAAATTTTGAGTTGCAAAATTCCAACCCATTGTATGTGCTTAATGTCATGAGCCTTTTCTTAGATTGATTTTCTGTCAAGGTTTTCCACTGTCTAAATCTGTTAAAGGCCTCATCTTTCATTATTAGCAGGTAGGTATATACCCTCATAGTATAGTCATCTACTATAGATAGAAAGTAGAGATTACCGCCATAAGTCTCAATGGGAGAGGGCCCCCACAAATATACATGCACATAGTTCATAAATTATGTTGAGTGTTGTGAGAAAGTACTTTATTTTAGCCTATGATACTTCTCTTGTACATAGTGCTCACAAAATTCAATACTAGGTAAGTATTTCTTGCCAAGAAGTCCTTGTTTGCATAATACTTAGATGCCCTTGTCATTCATGTTACCCATCCTTTTATGCCATAACTCCACTTCACCTAGGTCTGATTTGCATACCACTTATACACTTCGAGTCACTATTTTCCCAACATAACATAGATGTTATTCCTCTTCAACCCTTTCATATACACTAAGGAACCTTTAGTCACCTTCAATATGCCTTTTCAGGTTTATAGGTGTATCCTGCTTTATCTAGTACTCCTAGGGATACCAGATTTATTTTGAGCTTAGGGACATATCTCACATCATTCAATGTCTTTACTATGACATCATGCGTTTTTACAGACACAAAACCTATACAATAGATATCACACACTTGATCATTTCCCATTAGGACTTTTCCTCCTTCTTTCTTCATGAAGGTTGCAAACGAGTCCCTCCTAGTTGTCATGTGATAGGTGCAACCCAAGTCCATGATCCACTCTGTGTCATTTGCCTCAGTTAAGACTATAAAGACATCTCCATCACTACAGTTGTCAGAGATTACAACCATGTCTTCATTGATGGTGCCCTTCTCCTTCTGCTTATTTTTCCACTCATAACAGAATCTCGTCAAGTGTCCTTTGCCACAAAAGTAACATTTCTTCTTGGTTTTCCTTCCTCTCGATTGTAACCTCCCTTGGCTACTACATTTTCTCTTCCCTCCGTGATTTTGACTGTTTGATCTTTGGACACTCATTCTTCTAGAGAATAGGTTCTCACCTATACCATTCTTCTCATTCTTAAGTTCTAGGTCCTTTGATCTCAGTGCAGATATACACTCCTCTAAAGATAAAGATGACCTGCCATACTTAATTACTGCCTTAACATCTTTAAAGGAATATGGTAAAGAATTTTGTAGAATGATGACTTCATTTTTGTCACTCAGCTTCTCATTAGCTTTTAAATTTGCCAGCTTTATGGTCATCCTCTTGAAATCATCCAGGTTCTGCTTTAAGGTTTTGGTTGTATCCATCTTGAAACCAAATAATCTTTTCTTCAGGTAGATCTTATTAGTCAGTGATTTGTTCATGTATAAGGACTCCGATTTCTCCCTTACCTTGGTTGCAGTGTCCTCTCATTTACTTCTCTTTGGACATTATAAACAAGGTTCAAGATTATAGTCCCTAAAGCAGTCTCAAACATTTCTACCTTCTGATCCTAAGTGAGAGTGTCAGGCAGCTTAGATGGATCTTCCATTGCCTTCAAGACTCTTTGTTGAGCTAACTATGCCTTAATCTTTCTTCTTCATACGCCAAAGTCACATGTGCCATCGAACTTGTCCATTTCAAATCGAGTGGAGCCCATGAAATAATTTGATTGCCAACTAATATCTTCCCTATTAGTGCTTTTTTTGGCTTCTTTGTACCCCTCTCCTATGTCGATGACACCTCAAGTTATTTTTCAACCTTTCTTCTTAATTCTTGAATTCTCAAGATTTCTTCTCGAAGATTCTTTGTTGTCCAAAGAAGCTTCAGTTGAGGTTTCCTCCTCCAAGTCTGTCGTGACTTCTTTTGTGATTGAATATACTTGAGCAAGTTGCCTAGTCCTTTCCTGAGCTCTAATACCACTGTTAGGATGTTTGATCCTAACCCAACTCAATCTTAAACTCAGACTTAATCCCAATTGAAAGGAACCTCTCTAAGTAATTAAAACCAAATATTTCTAATAACTAGAAATATCTCAAATATATGCAGCAAACGAATGAGAGAGAGAGAGAGAGAGAGAGAGAAAGGACCACGATTATATTGGTTCGACAAGAATTCCTATGTCTAGTTTGAGCCCCGACCAAGAACTCATTCACTATAATTTGGAAGAATACAAAGAATAATTTACAACACTCACATTGACAGAAAACTTCCCCTCACATTCTCACTGTAAGCATACACATGTCTCGAAGAATAATAAAGAAAAACTCTTGGAAGCACTAAAAAATTTACAATTACAGATCTCCAAGAAAGCTTAGAAAACTCTAATTCCATCCATGTTCTAGGTTGAGTCCCCCCTTCGAATATATATGTCTTGCATGTAGTTATTTTCCTAAGGTAGCATGCTAAATCAGTTGAGTCCAGGTGACTTCAAAGGTGTAGTTAGTTAGTTACCGTAATTAACAAAATGATGTTGTCCAACTTTAACCAATTTAACTCACCTAAGCCACATGCGCTATCTTCTCTCT
The DNA here is from genome assembly GCA_003255025.1 of Datisca glomerata. Classification (NCBI taxonomy): domain Eukaryota; kingdom Viridiplantae; phylum Streptophyta; class Magnoliopsida; order Cucurbitales; family Datiscaceae; genus Datisca; species Datisca glomerata. The sequence goes on from QANY01001550.1 coordinate 66,000, forward strand.
TCCGTTACTCGAGCTACAAGGGGCCAATCCCTAACAATTATTTTCACATTTTAAAGTTGGCTTTTTTGTTTATTTTTATATTTTCTTACAATTTTTTACTATTCTTTCAAAGATTAAACTTGATTTTCCTTTTTTATACAGCTAAGAATACATTAAAATATACACATTTGACTTATTGTCCCATTTACTAGTCTAAGGCTATGTGTGTATGACTTTTAAAAAAGGCCAAATGTCTAAAATAGATAAATAGACTAGGGACTAAAAATATAAGGAAAAAAGTTCAAGGACTAAAAAATAAAAAAGGAACATAAAGACTAAAAGAAAAAAGTGAAACTCTAATTTTGCCTATAAATATGGAAGGGGTTTTCACTTAAAATGGGGCTTTTGAGAGATAGAAATGAGGTATGTTGTAGATAGAGGGAGAGATCTTGAAGAGGAAGACACATCTTTTTAGAGAGGGAGTGTGAGAAAAGAGAGAGAGAGAGAGAGAGAGAGAGAGAAATAGAGTTTACATTTCTATTTATTTATTCATCGTCTCCCATTCTTTTTCTTAAGGTAGTTAAAATTTCTTTAGCTAACAAGATATCTTGTTCATTGTTTTTTCTCATTCATACTCATGTAGTGTATATTCTTTGTTTCATTTTTCATATGTAAGTGTTTGTTCATTCATCTTCATTTTTTACCCTTAATCTTGAGTTTTACTTCAATGCGTTGATGATTTTCTTCAAACTTGATAATAAGATATCTTTGTCATCTACTCAATCAATGAGTATGTGGATAAAGTCTTTGAATAGTGCAAAGTAACTCAATGTAAATCAACCCTTTAATGGGTTGAAAGTGTACATTGTATGCAAAAGAAAATCCTCTACGATAATTTCTTTTACATAAAAATGAATAAAATAGAGAGCTAAATATTTATTTAAAGATTATGCAAATATTTAAGTTTTGAATATTTTTTTAATGCTCTCACAAGTCTTTTTTTTATTTTGTTGTCATTTTTAGTGACACTTAATTGAACTAGTTACCGTCTGTGATTCTTCTTTTACTATTTGAATAACAATTCTTGAAGAAAATAAAATAATGGTAACTAGTAAGCTTAGTAGTCCAAAAAGGGGTATATTTATATCTCCAAAAAAAATATTTTATTTTTATTTTGAGATTTTATTCATAATTTTTTATGACATTCGATTGAACTAGTTACCGTCCATCATTCTTCTTTTGCTATTTATGGTAACCAGTAAATTATGTTGTCAAAAATTAAAATGTATATTTATACTTTTAGATTCATAATATTAATTTGTTTATAGTATTGTAGTTATATTATATTAAAAAAGAAAAAATAATTAATTTATATTGAAAATCACCATCTCACTTACTTTTTTTAATTTCTTATTTTTTATATAATATTATATAAAAAAATAAGAAATTAAAAAAAGTAAGTGAGATGGTGATTTTCACTCTCGGTAAAGACAAATGGTGATTTTACCCTCATCACCTTCTGTAAATGAGACAGAGGGTGAATCACCCTCTATCTCATTCACGCTCTGTGTCGATGAGAAGAGGATGAATCACCCTTTGTCCCCCCTCCCCTTTCTTTTTCCATTTTTTTTTCTGGTTTTAGTTTGTTTATCTTTCTTTTTCTTACTTCATACATTTTAATGTTTGTTCAATTCACATATATCTCTTTTTTTACTCTACACATTTTCTTCATATTTATCATACATTTGTTATCATCTTTAACTTTTCTTTCCTTTTTTATTATTATTATTTCTTCTTTATAGTTGTTGTTTATTCTTATTTCTATTTTATCTATATATTATTGTAATGTTTCCATGTTTATAATGTAGTTTTTTTCTCATTCTCTTATCATTAGAGGTAATATTGATGTATACGTAGATTACAATCTTAACAATTAGATTTAAATTTTGTTAATTCATTATTAAGTTTTCACTAAAAAACCCTATGATAGATTTTGAGTTTTTTGTGATACCAAACTTCTCGAACTACTGAGGTGAGTAGTTATTTTAGGGATATCAAGAATAACTTCAATAATGCTTTGATTTAAAAAAATAATAAAAATAAAAAATGAATTATTTTTCAATGGTCTTCGTGCCACTCATTAAATAATTTATTTATTTTTTCATTTTATGATACAAAACATATGTAATGAGACATTCAAAAATAAAATTATTTCACTTTTAGTTATATCTTTCTCTTCAATATAATTTTGATATCACTTGACTAAATTTGGTAACCATTTTAATAATGAGTGTTGTGAGTTACTAATAATTTCCTCACACAATTGTCTCCCGAACCAACTTTGAGTATTCATAGACCAAAATATTTATTTTTAAAATTGGGTGACCAATCAAGCCATAAATGATTGGTGGCGACTCTAAATTTCTTTTTAAAAATGATTTTTTCAATCGCCGCTCCGCCTCGCTTGCATGTTGCGACAACTTGGCGACTCCATCGGGGACGTAATCGGTCTAAGCATTTTTAGATCAATAGAGAGTCATGCCAAAATCTTATCATATGCTATCATTTTTGTGGTTCCTTGTTTATTTATTTGATTCATTATTGTTCTTATTCATGCTTATAGTTGTATATAGTGTTTTTCCATGTTTTATAGTTATTTGCATAATTTACTATTTTGCACACATACATTAGCCCCGTACCCGAGCGTTCCATTTTGGATTAGCAAGAATGAGTAGTGAAATACCTTCGTGGAATTACTATTCTCAGTCAGGCTCATGAAAGTTCTTACTCAGGTCGACCCTTTCAGGATACCATTTGAGGGCCATTATTACTCCGTTTGGATAATAGTGTGAATAACTTGGGAGCCTATCATACCCTAACCACACACATCTAGACAACCTAGGGTCTTCTAAATGTGTTAGGTAGGATGCGTTGAATATTTACGTGGTACCTGTTATCTGTCATAATTTGTTTTTTAAATTTTTTCCCAATTGAGTTATCATCATCATCATATCATCATCCTCCTCCTCCTCCTCCTCCTCCTCCTCATAATCATCATCATCATTGTAGATGAATCATTTCCATCACTACATACATCATGGAGTACTATTGTTACCATTTTAGCTATTACAGGTTCATTGATTCTTTCATACATTGTAATTTCTTCTCCATGCATTGAAGTTTCTTTCATTCCTTCAGGAATTGTAGTTAGTTTATTTCTTTCCCTCATGCATACACTAAGATAGTTTTCATTTTTTGTTTAAAAAGGTAAGAAAAATAAAAAAGAAACTCATTGGGTTTGCCACAATTATCCTTTAAGAGCATAATATCAAGTTAGAATCATGAATGAACAAGAGAAAGAACAATCACGAGAGGAAATGAAACAAAAAATTAGGGAGATGAAAGAGCAAATGGCTAGAGTCATGGAACTCCTCGCCACCAGCAAAAGAAAAACATGTCTTGAAAATTCGTAAATGGCTCCATCATCACAAGATCAACTATTAAATGATACTCCACTTTACCCACTTGGATTCAATCCAACCTACCATCATCATCAAGAAGATCAATTCTAGCATTGTCCATCAATACTAGTAAATGTGCAGCACTACCCATTTCAAACTCTCCAGGAATTGATGCATTCAAGAAAAACTAGCTACAACACCCCAACACTAGCACCCTGGCCACAATCAAGTTTTCATCTCACAAATAGAACATGATAATGAGCCAATCATCATACCTGGTCTCGATGATTCAAGAATGTAAATGCCCGTAACCAAGCTAAGTGAAAATCTACTGATGAGTGATAAGTTGGATTTTCTAGAAGAGTGGTTACGTGCTATTGAAGGAACAGATGCGTACGTTACCATTGATACGACCCAGTTGTGCTTAGTCCCATATGTAACCATCCATCACAAATTCAAACTACTTGAGTTTGAAAAATATGATGGCAGTAGATGCCCGGGGAGTCAACTTATCATGTATTATAGAAAAATAGTTGCATGCGCGCATGATGATAAGTTATGGATCCATTTTTAAGACAGTCTAATGGGGGCTGCATCTTGCTGGTACATCCAGTTGGATAGTCAACATATCTAGAGATGGAAAGACTTAGCTTATACTTTTCTGAGACAATACAAGTACAATATGGACATGGCTCCTGATCGTTTTAATCTACAAAGGATGTGGAAAAGTCTACTGAAAGTTTTAAGGAATATGTTCAAAGGTGGAGGGAATTAGCAGCTCAGGTGCAACCCGTCTTATAAAAAAAAAGAAATAACTGCAATCTTCAACAATACCTTGATGTCTCTATTCTATGATAGAATAATTGCGAATGCTTCAAACAAATTTTTTGATATTATAGTGATTGGCGAAAGAATAAAATGTGGCATAAAAAGTGGTAGAATTTCATAAGCTATGTCAGAAGCATCCTCCACAGAAAATCGATTGTCGTCAAAGTGAAAAGAAGGAGATGTACAAACAATCAATCTTGTGCACCCATTACAAGCAGTGAGCCTCGAGCTGTTCTTTTCAACGCACAATGAAGTACCTAAATCTGCGGTATCATGTGTGGACAATACCTCGCAAGTGGTATACAATTATCCATCTCAACAATCAATATTTTAAAACAACCCAAGATCCGGTCTGAGACTACTAACTCACCAGTAAAATATTGGTCAGGTTGATCAGCCTCAAAGGAGAAATAGTAATAACCAACGGTTTGTCTAATATGACCCAATTTCGATTCCAATACAGGATTATTACCACAATTAATACAAAATAAATAACTTGTTGGTGTTGGTACGTTACAAGCCTCTCCAACCACCATATCGTAGGTGGTATGATCCAACTGCTCGATGTGATTATCATGCTAGGACGATTGGACATTCAACTCAAAATTGTACATCGTTGAAAGTTGGTGTTCAAATGTTAATCAAAGTCTGTTAGCTAATCAAAGTCCGGGGAGCATCTCTCTCTATGTGATAATGGAACAATTTTATGTGGTGAATGTTTTAATAGTTGCAATACACTGATGCTTCCACTTACCATTGTTACCCTGATCATGAGTTCAATAATTGGGTTGCCACTAAGTTGCTAATGCTTCTTAGGAACTTTTAAGAGTGACGAGCTAATGTCAAATTCATAAAAGCTTTACCCAATGTCCTAAAAAAAGAACTTTTGTCATACATTTTCTTATCGTGTTTCGTCTATTTTTAGTTGTCTCCTAGTTTTAAATCTAGTTTTGTTCCATTTGCATTTTCGTTCATTTCAAAGTTAATAAATGCATTTCCAATTCATTTCGAACTCAGGATTATGAATGATGATTTTGAAAGTGAAAGCATAAGAAATATCATTTATCGCTTTGACGATCTCATTCTTAGTAAAGAGGCAGATGCAAGTCTTTTGTCTGGTAAATGAAGACATTACAAAATGATATTATTCTTAACTGAGGTCATGTTCTTATTGAATTTATTTCTAATTGAAAATGATGGAGATGTGTTCTTTCTGCTATCCCAAACACTTTTATCCATTGCATTCCCATTTGAGCCTAAAAAATCTTGACACCCAGCCAATGATCACTCCCTACACTAGGAAAATTATTCTTTTTGTCAAAGTACATGTCTTAAAAATTGAAAAAACTTCTCAACTAGGGCAAAAAAAATGACGAAGGTGAAAAAAATCAATAAAAAATATTGCAAATGTAAAACAAAAAAAATGGTCAAAGCCAAATGAGCCTTATGATATTTTTAAGAGTGTTCTCGTACATTAGAGAAAAGTTTATTCAACAAAAATTCTCAATGCATTTCCCAAACTGGGAGTAGTTGTTGCAAAAAAGTTCTGATACAACTCTTCTGTTTTGGTTTCTCAACACCAAATGTCAAAACCCACACTAGGGCAACCCTTATTTTGTAAAATCCTCAACGTTGATCATTGGTTTAGACATACATTTTCAACATAAGTTTTGAGCCTTTAATATCCTTTCTTTTGGCAACCTAGAAACCTTGCTTACATTACAGTCCAAATGAAAGTCCTCTCCGGACTAAGAAGATCTATCTACAATAAGAGCGTCGTTTGGAATAAGATAATACCTCAATGTATGAGTGTCATGAGCAAGACATCACCTTTAAAAAAAGTAAAAAAGAGAAAGAAAAGAAGAAAAAAAATAAAAGAATGATCATTATGAGCGTGGGGAACAAAGTTATGTGAAATTCTTTTAGTTCTCAAAAGAATCGTTCTAAAATTGGGAAAAATCTTGTTCCACAATTTGTTTTCTCATAACCTCTTCAAATCTTTGTTCATCGGTATTTTTTTCCAATAAAAAACCTTTTAGTCACAATATACATTCTATCATTCTTACTTTCTCCATTTCCTTCCTCCAACATTCAGAGCATGTAGATGCCATTGCAAATTACTCTTGAAATTACTTAGAAGCAAGACTTTTGAAAAAAAAAAGAGTTTGAGGTTTTAGTTATAACCTGAAAGGACACCATGAAAAAAAAAGAGTTTAAGGTCATGGTAAAACCTAAAAGGGCACCATCGGCCAAATAAAAAAGGAGGGACAAATGTCACTATGTATGTATATAAGAAAGTTAAAAGGACGCCATGCGCAAGAAGGGAAATGTAGCTACAAAACAATATGATGTCGATATTTAGACAAGTACAAGTGAAAAAAAGCAGAAGAAAGGGGAAATCATTTTATACCATTGACAAAAAAATGAATATTGGGGCATGATCCCGTACAAAGGAGCACACTGTTTTCTCTATCACATGCTCGATTTCTAGTTGTCAATCTATGATCCTAGTCCAAACGACTATTTTGAAGGATGATGGAGATGATCACAATAGCCCATTTAAAAAAAATCATCATAAGATTTTCTTAAATGTTCACAATCATGTATATTCTTCACACATACATGATCATCTCACTTATAATATTAGTCAAGAATTTCATTTCATAGACATGCATCATACTAGTTATTTTCATTTCAATCATCAAGAACATCCATTTAAAATCTATGACCACATTGGTCAACTTTAAAAAAATCATCAAATAATCTTCTGACAAATGTTCACAATCATGCATAGCATGCATTGAAAATCACTACTTTGCATTATATTCAAAAATTACAATGCATAGACATGTATTACATTGCTTTGTTTTGATACAATTCATGTGCATGAATCATTTCACGATATTCTTTTAAAATCTACACGTGACTTTTCAGCATTTAGAGCCTGCATTAGTCTAGCTCTAGCTACCATATGGAGCTTATATAAATCAGATCAAACGTCACTTCATATATCTAGGTTAAATCGAACCCAATTTTGTCACTGTTGAAGCTTGCGTCTATCCAGGTCCATTTCCTTTTCAAATATCTTCAATTAAATCAAAACCGATTTTGTCACGGTCGAAGCCTAGTGTCAGTGCCTGGACCATTTCAATTAATATGGTTAAATCGAACCTCGGTTGAAGCCTGTGTGTATCTAAGTCTATTTTCTTTTAATAATTTTTGGTTAAATTGAACCCAATTTTGTCGCGGTCGAAGCCCGGTGTCAGCGCCTGGTTTGTTTCAATTAATATGGTTTAATCGAACTCAAATGGAATTGAGGTCAAAAGTTGTGTCTATCCAGGTCCGTTTTTATTTCAAATATCTTTGGTTAAATCGAACCTAAATTCAGTCAAGGTCGAAGCCTGTGTCTATCCAGGTCCATTTCCTTTTCAAATATATCGGTTAAATTGAACCTCACTTTGTCACGGTCGAAGCCTGGTGTCAGCGCCTGGTCCGTTTCAATTAATATGGTTAAATCGAACCCACATAGAGTCGAGGTCGAAACCTGCATCCATCGAGGTGTGTTTTCAAATATTTTTAGTTAAATCGAACCTGAATTGAGTCGAGGTTCAAGCCTGTGTTTATCCACGTCCGCTTCTTTTCAAATTAATATGGCTAAATCAAACTCAAATTGAGTCGAGGTCAAAATTTGTGTCTATCCAAGTTTGTTTCCTTTCAAATACCTTCTGTTAAATCAAACCCGAATTGAGTCGAGCTCGAAGCCTATATCTAACCAGGTCTGTTTCTTTTCAAATATCTCTAATTAAATCGAACTTGAGCTAAGTCGATATTAGAACCTGCGTCTAACCAGGTCCATTTATTTTCAAATATTTTCGGTTAAATTGAACCTGAGCTGAATCGAGGTCGAAAATTGTGTTTAAACATGTCCGTTTCTTTTCAAATATCTCCGGTTAAATCGAACCCGAATTAAGTCGATGTCATAGTCTGGTGTCAGTGCCTAGTTCATTTAAATTAATATGGTTAAATCGAACATGAATTGTGTCGAGGTCAAAGCTTGTGTCTATCCAGGTCCATTTCACATTTCTATCATTTCATAGTGCCCGTATCAGGCGAGGTTTCTATTCCCCTTATCCATATAGTGTTTTATCAGGCCGATCAAAATATGTATCTAACATTTGTACACCTTCTAAGTTTAGAAGCATGAACAAAAGGAGGAAGTTGTAGATAATGTATTTTATCTGGTCTGATACTTTAAATACACACACTTTATTTATTGACCAATTTACTAGTCTAAGACTATGTGTATGACTTTTAAAAAACAAAAATGCCCAATGTTTAAAATGGATAAATAGACTAGGACTAAAAAAATGAGCATAAAGACTAAAAGAAAAAAAAGTGAAAACTTAATTTTGCTTATAATAGAGAGAGGTCTTCACTTGAAATAGGGCTTTTGAAAGAGAGAAAGGGATGTTCTTTGGAGAGAGAAGCAAATATCTTGAGAAAGAATAAGGAGATATCTTTTTAGAGAGAGAATGTGTGTGTGTGTGAGAAATCTGAGAGATTTTTTAAGAGAGAGAGAAAGAGAGTTTGCATTTTTATTCATCTATTCACTTTCTTTTATTCTTTTTCTTAAGATAGTTTAAATTTAAAGCACTTTAGCTAACAATATATCTTGTTCATTGTTCTTCATCCATTCTCATTCATTCTCATGTAATGTATAGTCTTTGTTTCCTTTTTCATATATAAGTGTTTGTTCCTTCTTCTTCATTTTTTACTCTTAATCTTGAATTTTGCTTCAATGCATTGATGGTTTTCTTTAAACTTGATAATGATATATCTTTGTCATCTGTTCAATCAATGAGTATGAGGATAAAACTTTTAAGGGGTGCAAAATAACTCAATGTGAATCAACCTTTAATGGGTTAAAAGTGTATATTGTATGTGAAAGAAAGTCCTCTATGATAATTTATCATACATTAAAATGCATAAAATAGAGCATTAAACATCTATATAAAAATTATGTAAATATTTAAGTTTTGAATCTTTTTTAATATTCTCACAAGTCTTTTTTTTATCTTGTTGCTATTTTTTGATACACTTAATTGAACTAATTACCGTTCATGATTTTTCTTTTACTATTTGATTAACAATGATTGAAGAAAATAAAATAATGGTAATTAGTAAGCTAAGTAGTCCAAAAAAGGGGTATATTTATATCCCAAAAAATATTTTATTTTTATTTTGAGATTTTATTCATCATTTTTATGGCACTCGATTGAACTAGTTACTGTCCATAATTCTTCATCTGCTATTTAATTAGCAATGATTGAAGAAAAAGAAAATTTGGTAACCAGTAAACTATGTTATAAAAAATTAAAAGATATATTTATACTCTAAAAAATATTTATACTTTGAGATTCCTAATATTAATTTGTTTATAATATTATATTAAAAACATAATTAATTTATATTATATAAAAAATAAGAAATTAAAAAATGTAGGTGAGAGGGTGATTTTCACCCTCTGTAAAGACAAAATGTGATTTCACCATCTGTAAACGAGATAGAGGGTGATTCATCCTCTGTCTGGACGAGATAAAGGATGTATCACCCTCTTTCCCCCTCCCCTTTCTTTTTTCAATTTTTTTCTTTTTTGATTTTATTTAGTTTTTCTTTCTTTTTTCTTTCCTAATACATTTTAATGTTTGTTCAATTCACATATTCCTCTTTTTTTATTCTACACATTTTTTTTTTCAAATTTATCATACATTTTTTTTATCATCTTTAACTTTTCTTTCATTTTTTATAATTATTCTTTCTTCTTTATAGTTGTTGGTTCTTCTTATTTCTATTTGATTTATGTATCATTATCATGTTGTCATGTTTATAATGTGATTCTTTTCCCATTCCCTTATCATTAGAGGTAATATTCATGTATGTGTAGATTACAATCTTAACAATTAGATTTAAATTTTGTTAAATTCATTACTTAGTTTTCACTAAAAAAATATTATGATGGATTTTAGGTTTTTTGGGATACTAAATTTCTCGAACTACTAAGGTGAAGAGTTATTTTAGAGATACTGAGAATAACTTCAATAATGTTTTTTAAAAAATAATAAAAAATAAAAAATAAATTATTTCAATTGTTTTCGTACCACCCATTAATGGTAATTTATTTTGTTTCATTTTATGATACAAAACATACCTAATGAGACATTCAAAAATAAAATTCTTTCACTTTTATTTATTTCTTTCTCTTGAATATAATTTGGATAACCTTTGATTGAATTTGGTAACCATTTTAATAATGAGCATTGTGAGATGCTAATACATTCTTCACACACAAATAACTCTCGAACCAATTTTAAATCTTCGTAGACCAAAATATTTATTTTTAAAATTGGGTGATCAATCATGCTCTAAAATGATTGGTGGCCACTGTATTTTTTTTAAAATAATTTTTTCAATCGTCGCTTCACGTTACATGCACGTTGTGACATATGTCAAACAAGAGAATTCAGGCTCGTCTGATTTATTTATTTGAAAATAAGATTTATGAAAAAAATAAGTGAATAAAAACGACAATGCTGTTTATTATAAATAAAAAGTAAAATCTAATATCGGAAATATGTTTGATAGTAGTATTCACTAAATGTTTTAGCATGAATTCTCTAAAAACGTTTTTAAAAATAATTTTCAAAGTCACTTAAAACTAGAATATGTATTTGGTAAACTAGTTCTTGGACAACTCCACTCAATATCAATCCTTTCTGATCTTGGAGAATACTTTTAAAAGTCAGGTATAAAGTGAGCAGTTTTGTGGCCTGAGGCTGAGGACAGGGGCAGGTGATTACATCTCTGCTTGACTGAACCATGGCATCAAGCAAGGTATTCTCCTACATGTGTGATAGGGGGTTACTACAGAGTATAGGGTGGACCATGCATATTACCGTCAGTAATTTGATTCAAGAAGGGGCTTGGAAGTCTTGTGGTTCTGGAAACCCGCCAACAATGGAAAATTCATAGTGAGTAGTACATATGAGGCTTAATTGGTGCACAAACGTAGAGTTGGTTTAATTCCGTTTAATTCCCATCAGTTATTCCTAAATGCAGTTTTGTGAGTTGGTTGGCATGTAATGACAGGTTGCCAACAAAAGATAATGTGGCAAAGTGGAGTCATTGAGTAAAACATACTTGTGTGTTTCGCACTTAAAGTGCACGAAAATTTCTCTCCTTCACATTTTTAGAACCCTATTGCTTGAAGGGAGAAGCTTCAATCGATCGAGTTTTGATAAAGTATCGTGTTTTCGGTATAAACCCTTACTACATTTGTTTTGCTTTCAGCATAATGAATTCGTTTAGATTCTCACGTTTTATTTCTTAGATATGTAAATACTGAATTTTAACACTCTTTTATCTTCATATAAGTCTCTTGAATTATTTTTTTAATAAGGGAGAACATTTTCGATAAAAATACCTTTTCTTTTTCATAAAAACTGGAATTTTCGGATTTTTCTGGATACTGTAATTTAGACTTCACGATTTAATACACAAATGTAGGATTTTGAATCTGACATTTTTATAGTAGGTTCTTGACATGTTGACGCACATGCTGCAAAACAATTAGATCAAAATTCGATCTCTGTAATTTTTAAAATTTTTTTAAAGTTTCTGTTTGTTCAATGAAAAAAAAAAGTTTTCAAGATTTAAGTTTAAGATTTATTTCAGTACAGATATCAACTCCGTTTGATCTAAAAGTTTTACAGCATTATTTTAGATGTATCACCAGTAACTCCGTAAAGTTTCAGAAATTTTTTATGAGATTTTCCTACTGAAATGTATATTCGAACCTTACTGTTTACTAGAGGAAAATAGTTTTTCATAACAAATTGATTTTCATATTTTCTTACTCAAATGACATACGAAATTGAGAAACCATAGTATACCCAGAGTCATTCCAGTATGAATTTTAGAATTTTTAAGAAACCCTAGGTTGAGTTTTGTCATCTTGTTTTGTGTAGTGAATGTATGTAGTTCTATTGTTTCAGGATTCTAACTTTCATTTTTGTTTACCGGGCGATCAAGTAAGTGAAATCTTACATATGTGATGGTTTGTTTGCCTTGTTGTTTTTCTAAAAAAAACATGGATTTCACTCTGATTTTCTCTTTATTGTTTTGTTTAGTGTTTCTATGATGTATTCATTGTACTGATGTAATGTTCTACGAGTGATGGTGTTTTATGTCATTCTGATTTTTCGACAAAAGAAACACGTATATGATATAAAAGATTTTGTATGATCACATAATATAAATTAATGTGTCATTCGAACCACATGCCCACCAAATCTTTTTTTGTGTTACCTCATCCTTCGAGAGAGGTCTGTATGACCTCGTCCTTCGGGAGAGGGTATGTATGTTTAGACGTGCTCTGGATGTGGTGGCGAGTTCTAGTGGAAGTTGACCAACGAACTTTATAAGATAAGTTAAATAATCTGAATGTATGGAAAGTATGAATGTATGTAAAACTCAGTAAGTTATCCTAGCACGCAAAGTATGTGAATGTTTTAGTGAAGTTGTGTATGTATGGTTTTACTTACTGAGCATATATTTTTATACTCACTCCGTTTTATTTAAAATTTTCAGATGATGAAGATACATTCGTTACAGATAAAGTTTAGAGTCTCTAGCACGCGACTGCATCAAATTATTTATTTTGGAGAAAACAATAAGAGTGTCATATTTTTTTGTTAAGGTTTATTTAATTTTTCTTCAGACATTTATGGTTGAAATTTCATTTTTATGTGACTTTTTCAGATACTCGAGATAAATTAGACTTTGTTTAAAAAATAGTTTGTTTAATAAAAACAAAAAATTGACCAAGCTTCTGCGAGTTTGATTTGTAAAATTTATCTCAAATATTTGGATAAATTTTCGGGCTGTTACAGTTGGTATCAAAGCCAGATTATCCTTTGATATCAACTGTAACAACCCAAATATTTCAAATAATTGCAATCAAACTCACGAAAGCTCAGCCAATTTTTTTTAAACAATTAATTTTTTATTTAAAACAAAGTCTAATTTTTCTCGAGAATCTGTAAATGTCACATAAAAATGAAATTCCAACCATAAATGTCTAAAGAAAAATTAAATATACCTTTACAAAAAATGAAACTCTTATTGTTTTCTCCAAAATAAAGACTTTGACTCAGTCTCATGCTAGAGACTCTAAACTTCATCTGTAACGAATGCATCTTCGTCATTTGGAAATTTTAAATAAAATGGAGTGAGTATAAAAAATATACTCAGTAAGTAAAACCATACATACATGACTTTACACAAAAACATTCACATACTTTTCGTGTCGGGATAACTTACTGAGTTTACATACAGATATACTTTTCATACATTCAGATTATTTAACTTCTCTTATAAAGTTCGTTGGCCAACTTCCATTAGAACTCGCTACCACACCCAGAGCATAAACATACATACCCTCTTCCGAAGGACAAGGTCATACATACCCTCTCCCGGATGACCCTGGATATACTAGGGTTTCTCAAATAAAATTTCGTCAAAATTTGATGTCGTTTGAGTATGAAAACAAGAAAATCAAATCGTTACGAAAAACTGTTTTCATCTAGTAAGCAGTGAGATTCGAATATACGTTCTAGTAGAAAAATCTCATAAAAAATATCTGAAACTTTACGGAGTTCCTATAGATTACATCTAAAATAATGATGTAAATTTTTTAGATTAAATGGAGTTGATCTCAGTACTGAAATAAACCTTAAACTTGGATCTTGAAAACTGTTTTTTCTTTGAACAGTCGGAAATTTCAAAAATTATTAAAAATTAAAGAGATTGAATTTTAATCTAATTATTTTTAGTATGTGCGAAAACATGTCAAGGACCTACTATAAAAATTTTAGATTCAAACTCCTACATTTGTGTATCAAATCGTGAAGTTGAAAGTACAATGTCAAAAAAATCTGAAAATTCCAGTTTTTATGAAAAATCATATTTTTACTGATAACGTCTCTCCTTTATTAAAGAAAATGATTCAAGAGACTTATATGAAGATAAAAGGGTGTTAAAACTCAGTACTTAGCAGATCTGAGAAATTAAACGTGAGAATTTAAATGGATTCATTATGCTGAAAGAAATACAATGGTAGCAAGGGTTTATATCGAAAACGCGATACTTTTCTAAAACTCGATCTATTGATTCTTCTCCTTTCAAGCAATTAGGGTTCTAAAAATGTGAAGGAGAGAGAAGTTTTCGTGCACTTGAGAGAAAAATTTGTGAAAAACTAGGGCAACAAATATTAATAATCCTTAAATATCAAACAACAAATCAGATTTTTTATAAGATAAAAAGATAATAATAATATCTTATAAAGTCAGATTTTTTTTAAAAACAAATTTTAATGAGATAAAACTAAATAACTTAACAATATATATTAAAAACAAAGGATAAACTTTTCAGTCAACATAGTTTTAAATCTAAAATTTCAAACTTTGAGAATAAAAGGTAAAAATTTAAAGTCAAAGAGTCCAAACAAAAATAGAAGTCAAACTAAGTCAAATATTTATAAAATTTTCCCCAAGAATTTATTCAAAATTGGTCATGAAGGAGTGAGAAAGAATGATCACAAAATTTTTAGAAGGTATAATCATAAAATCACTAACATAAAAATCAATCATCATGCAAATAATTCATGAGTATACAATTATAATAACAAATATTCACACTCAATCACATGCACATATCATAAAAATATAATACACACATCAATCTAAAGTAAGAAAAGTGTGGGAGAAAAAAAATGACCAAAACGCCTCTAACCTTAAAATAAGTTGAAGAGTAGAGGTGTTACATATTCCCCCTCATAAAAATTTTCGTCCCTGAAAATTGCTAGAGTAAAATCTTAGAAAAAGTACAGATATAGGGCTCGAAATTCATCCTCTCGTGCCCAAGTTTCTTTTTCCACTTGATGGTTTTTCCAAAGTATCTTGACCAAGCGGTTCTCCTTAGTGCATAACACTTGCATATTTGGATCTAAGATCTGAATCAAAATTTCTTCGTAAGATATATCTTCCCGTAATTGGAGTGGCTAATAACTCAGGATATGTGATGAGTCTGGAATGTACTTCCATAACATAGACATATGAAACACATAATGTATTCCCTCCAAAGATGGCGGTAGGGCTACCCGATATGCAACAACTCCAATTCGCTCCAAAATCTCAAAAGGTCCTATGAAACAAGGACTAAGCTTACCTTTCTTCTCAAACCTCATAACTCCATTGACTGGTGCAGTCTTGATAAAAACCATGTCTCCGACTACAAATTCTGAGTCTTTTCTATGTACATATGCATAACTCTTTTGATGACTCTAAGCAGTTTGGATCCTTTTTTGAATTTTGCCAATGTCTTCATTAGCTTGTTGAACCATTTCTAGACCATGCAGCTTCCTATCACTGATTCTTCCCAATGAATTGGAGATCGGCACTTTCTTCCATATAATGCTTCAAAGAGTACCATCCTAATTGATGTTTGTTAACTATCATTATATGAAAACTCGATCAATGGCAACTTGTCGCTCCAGTTTCCTTGAAAATCCAACATACATGCCTGTAGCATATCCTCAAGGGTTTGAATGGTCCACTCTATTTGTCCATCCGTTTGAGGGTGAAGGTTGTGCTGAAGTTCAGTTGGATACCCAATGCCTCTTGAAGGCTTCACCAAAATCTGGAAGTAAACTTTGGATCACGGTCTGATACTATAGATATAGGTACTCCATGAAGTCTAACAATCTCCTTAACGTATAATTTTGCCCAATCTTCCACTAAGAATGTGGTTTCTCCAAGTAAAAAATTAGCAGACTATAACCCAAATAGCATCAAAACCTCTCGTAGTATATGGTAAACCCACTACAAAATCCATCGATATATGATCTCATACTATAAGAAATATGACATTCTACAAGAGGCAGGAAACCCTGTGAAAAGTAACCTACAGGTTTCTCACGATGCCTGTAACAACCCTTCATATTAAAATCCACATTTTTCGTAAGGCGCAATGCCTCATGTGAAGAACATGTGGTCTCCTACTTTTATAGGGATTTTTTGACACCTGTAGAACATTGTTTAATAGGATTTTTGGACCTCTGTTGAATGTATTGAACATGTGTTTTTAATACTTGTAAATTAACATTCACAAGTATTTTTGTATCCTATTAAATCAAATACCATAAAGTTTTTTAAATCTCATTGATATAATTTTTGGTTATAAATTATTCCCCTTATAAAGAGATTTTCCTGGCATTTTATAAATTCCGTTTTTTGCAATCAATTTATATGCACCTGTTTACGTACATATTTAAACATTCAAAATTAATACATTATTAGAATAAAATTCATTCAAACATCATTTTATTTTCATAAAATATTATCTAAAAGTATCATCCATAAGTATCATCTAAAAGTATTAGTATTTAGTCTGCTAATACAACATTCATTTAAAAAAATATCTAAAAGTTTCACTGACGCTATAGAATAACTTCAAATTTTCACTACTTAACTCTTTAAAATTTGATATCATGTTTAAAACCTTCAACAGATTATAGGTCCTGCATTTTAAAGAATAAAATAATAACTTTAAAGATAATTTCACATTTCTCATATCCCCATTTTATACTTTGCGAGAAAATAACACTGCATATTTTTAAGCACACTATATGGTTTTGTAAAATTGCATAGCTAAAATAGTATTAATACCAAAATATGATCATTTATTCTCTTTTTCTTACCCCCTCCCCCCTTAAGAGCTTGATAAATTAATGCTGGAAGCTAGACTCTAAATAGTCGAAGACTTCATGAGCTCATGAAATTGATTTATTAAAATGATATCATCCTATACATCAAAGAATAAGGTACAGTTCATTGCACTTTCTGGTCAAAATGAAGCCAAGGAGGATTTTATTTTCCATTTCCATTATACCTTTGATCAGATGCTCTATAGCGAGAAATCAATGGCCATTGCCTAGATCGAACCACCTATTGGGAGTGCCATATGCCAAAAGAACATTAATAGAAAACATAAACATTATAGATAGAGAAAAAGATGATTTATAAGTCAAGAAAGTGTGACACCATAGCAATCTCCTCATGATTTAGTATTGCTAATAACTACCATGAAAAACATATGATAGAAGAGAAGTACTCACAATCTCCTCATGATTTTTAAAGATCTCCCAGGTCTAGGAAGAAAACCACCAAGAGGAGGGAATAAACTTCCATCAGAGCACGGGTCATTTGCACTATAGGTAGCCAAGATTGGTATGCCTTCTAGAGTAACCGATCTATTTCATGGACTATCTAAAAAAATAGTACATCTCATCAAGATAGTTTACCACATTCTAGATCAATAAGGATATTGATGTTAAAGTAATTTTTTTTAAAGATGGTTGAAGTATTTTATTAACCATTATATTGCATACAAAACAATCTTTGTTACTCAAAATAGCTGAAAATCGTACTTAGTTCTAACTTACTGAGCCATCCACAGATAAGTGCCCAAGATTCAAAAGTTAGTAAATTATTTGATTTGTAAGAGTTGATAACCATATGTTCTATGCATTAACTCCAACTATAGGAAAAGCTTCTAAATATGCAATAACCATTAGAGAAAAAAGAATATAGAAAAAATAAAGAAAATTTGTCAACATAGAAAAACAACAAAATAGGAAAAATAATTAGAAGAACTTATCCTGGTTAGTGATTACTTTTCAATCCAATGATATTGATCTAGATGAGGAATATTTTATCTGAATTAAGATTACTTAAACAAAATAAGGGAGAATTTACTAATAAAAAACTAGACAAATGAGGCAGAAATCCACTTCAGCAATCCCAAAATAAGCAAACACCAATAGATTTATATTTCTAAAGTCAGATTTAAAAACATAAGCAAATGTTATATCCATCATCAGCGTGATAGATAGACTTCAATGCCTCATCAGTATTTGAACTTTAAAATTCAAAAATCATCGGAACATAGCGCACTTCTAAGTCAACTTTTAGCATATAAAAATCCAAGTACAGTTTAACACTTATAAAATAGCAGAGATGCTTAACTTTAAATCCCTTTAGTGATGTTAATATGATCTATCAGCTTTCCGGAGTTACAACTAATATATCTACTGAACTCTACAATTCAACCAAAAAATCTTCTAGATCATAACAGAATCTCGCATCAACTTTATATCTATTGATAAAGCTGAGAAATCTCATCAGCTATTCAGGATTGATTGATAACTACACCTACTGATAAACCAACTGCAGGTGTAATTGCATTAAAACCCTCTTTAACCTTATCAAAATAGAAACAATCAAATCACTAGAAATGATAAAATCACCCTCTCTCTCATCATAACAACAACATACAGAGTGAAAAATCATTAAAGAGATAAGTTCTTAACCTGCAATGCCAAATCACAAGTAGGCAAAACCACCAAAGCACGTAGACATCTGACAGCATGAGTTGATAACATTTGCACAATTGGCAAAGCATAAGCTAAAGCTTTACCCCTGCCAGTCGGAGAATTGACACAAAGGTCTTTCTCGAATGAGCCAGGCCCAATTGTCTCTTGCCAAACTACACCTTGCACCAGAAACAGTGAAAAGATGCCCATATTCTGCAAAGCAACCTTCAACCTAATGTAAAAACATTAAAGAAAGTGGACAAAAGATCTCATACGAAAAGACAATCTTATGAAGTAAAAGAAGACTTCAAATACGCAGGTTCCCAAAGAGTTGAAGCTATATAACTAAACAATAAAAGAAAAAATAGTATACCAAGCATGTAACTCACATTCTCATACTCTTCAGCTCCATTGACTTATCCAATAGTTCATCAAGGTTCTCATACAGATAAAAGCGGTCCGATTTACCTTTTCTTGCAACCTAGAAGTAAAAATAGAAACTAACAATGTAGATAATACTACAAGAAATATGACATTCTACAATAGGCGGATATCCCTGTAAAAAATAATCGACAAAGATCATGCGGCACCTGTAATAACCCCTCATAATAAAAGTTTGTGTTTTTCATGAGGCACAATGCCTCCCGTATAGAACCTTATGGTATCTCACTTTTTACTAGGTTTTTCGACTCCTGTAGAATGCCGTTTAATGAGGTTTTATGACTCCTGTTAATTATATTCAACATATGTTTTTAATTCTTGCGTATTAATTTCACAGACTTTTGTGTCCTAGTAAATCAATTGCCATATGGTTTTTTAATCTCATTAATATAGTTTTTTATTATAAATATATTTTCCTGGCATTTTATAAATGCTAATTTTTGTAGTCAGCTTACATACATATTTAATATATTAAAAATTATATAAATCAATGAAATATTTAATAACATTAATATTTTATTTCATTTCTACAAAAGTATAATACGAAACTAAAAAATATCTAAAAATATCATCATTAAGTCTAATCATTCACGTATCATCATCATTTATTCTAAAAAAACTAAAAGCATCTAAATGTTTCACCACATACTATAAAATTATCACAAAAGTTCACTAACATATCAAATAAAGCGTAATGTCTAATTCTTCAAACTTTGAACATGCATGTTTAATAGCCTCAAGTCATTGTAAGTCCTGCATTATAAAGCGAACTTAGTTACCAACATTGAACTAAGTTAGCACATTAAAAATTAATGCTAGCTAATGAAATTCATACCAATAACCAAATAAGCATATAAATAGCATAAGTACTCACAATTTACTAAATAATGATTGCCCAGTAGCTTAAATAAACATCCGTTAAATTGTTCTTTATAGAACGTCAAATTTCAAGTAAATTCTGTCAGAATTAGAAGCCAAGTCTAGCCTTCTGATTTACTGACTTTCCTGCCTCGGCAAAAACTAATCTTCCAAGTATCAGTAACACAACTAGTAGATATAATTGCTAATACCGATGGACAGGAACAAGATTGCATTTACTTCATGTAGTTTACTTTACTTGAGAGTTGTTATATGCTAACATTTTGGCAATTTTTTCCCTTGACTCCTTCAAAAAAACAAACCTGAAGGCTAGTTCTCTTTCAAAGAAGAGCGTTTTAGAAATACATGACAAAACAATGTTACATCTCACTACTGATGAAAAAATATAAAAAGGGGAAAATAAACTATTGCAAAATAAATATAACAGTAAAGAAAGTGACAGTCAACTTAAGGAGAAATCTGAATTCAAAAATCACCACACAAATGTGCATTGCAGAATACTTCATAACATAAAAATAATTAGAGAGTTAAGATTATAATGAACTAAAAATCCAAAGGTAGAAATCTTTTCTCGAAGAGATTTTTTTATATGCATATTTTTGTTTTTATTTTTCTTAGTCCTTACCTTTATTACTTCATCGAACAAGTTAACATCCAGGGAACATAACCTGCATCAAAGATTATTAGAACCAAGTAGTTTGCAAGTTACCTTCCCAACCAAAATTGGCTCTTGGAGATTATTTTTACTAAACTGTAAAAGACAAAATACAAAGTCATTCACCTGGATTTTCTCCTGATATTACACTCTTATCTGCATGTTCTACACCAACTACCTACGAAACAAAAATTATAAAAAATAAAATAAAATATGCCCACACTACCCTTAGTATCCTCCAATATCTATGATCCTATAGTTTCAAAGTGAACCTACAAATTCCATTTATGAATTGTGGTTATATATGTTACATTAATATTTAATAATCATATTACTAATTTTGCAATTGATGAGTGAAAAGTGTAAATATTAAAATTAATTGTAAACCTACTAGATTATGCTTCATATATGATATCACAACAAAAATGATGAAGAAAAATAAATCACTATAGCACAAGTAGAAATGTTTTCCAAACAGCTACAGAAATAATCTTTGTATTAGCAGCATTGTCGAACTGTTGAAACATATATGCATTTGGTGTCCTAAGAACAATTTCTTTAGCTTTATCAATAGCCCCTTGCAGACCCTTGTCTGGGTCAGTCAAAACAATATCCACACCAAATGCCCGTAGAAGGATCCTCCTTTCAATGTCAACTTCTGCAATAAAAACTGAAGAATCAGACAAATCAATCAGCTTCAAGTAACAAAATCTCTATGCATTATGTTCTTTCAATTACTATAGACACATTATTGACATTATTGAATATTAATTAATCAGAAACAAGCAACCTAAGATGTGTTTTAATGGTTCATAATCCATCTAATGAATAGTGAAGACTTCAACTATCATAAATGAGAAGTTAATTAAGTGGTGCCCATATTACCACACGATCTAAGTCCTAATCTGTATCTAAAACAAATAGAGCTTCATTCCAGCAGATTGCGTTAAACGTTGTAGAGAAGCTCTCTTCCAGAGTTCTTTTGCAAACTAAAATTTCCAGAATACTTTTAAAATAATGGAACAGGCTCCTAATCCATAATGGTAAAGAAATCTTACAAGATTAAAACATAACACATCTGGGAAGAGTAGTAATAGATCATAAATGACGACAAGATTGGGCAATAGCCTATAATAAAATGAGAGTTGGAACTTTTTCACTATTAACCATAAATAAGATATTTAATCTTGCAGAAGCCACATGTAGTCCAATAATACAAGAAAGAAATGTCAACGTCGGTGGAATTGAATGCTACAAAAGAAAGTGTGGAGTCAAACTCAAAGAAGCATGAAATCACTTAGCGTTGTTGTACAAAAGTTTCATATTAGATGAACAGATGAACAGCTTAAATGAGATTTCAAATGAGATGGAGGTAAACATTTTAGTACAAAGTACTGAGCCATTTAGGTCACCCTGTTATATATAATTAGAAGTTTAGCTTGTAACATAAAAGATACGTTTAACTTTGAACATATACTAATTGGTTTCAGTGTCGGTGTGATGTTTATGCTATAACAAATGACACACTCAAAGTTAAATCTATTTTCCTATTTGGTGTAGTATAAACATCACACTGACACTAAAACCAATTAAAATATGTTTATAATCTTCCAAAAAAATCTATTTTCAATTGCGTCAACCGTTTTAAAAAATTAATCAAACATTATTACTGACAATACTTCAAACATTATTACTGACAGCACTCAGCCACTCGCCACAACCAATTTCAAAATAAAACAAGAAAGCTCCAATTAAGATAACAAAGTGAAATCATTCTGTGAAGATACTATTGACCCAAGAATGCACAATTAGTGCAAATGGTTTCCCTCATTAAGAGAAGAATCTCGAATGTTCATGGAGAACAAGAAATATTATCTTTTCTTTCATAATTCAAGGAACAATAGATTCCTAATTATTCAAAATTTGTTAAACTCCCCTTTTGGGTCATCTTTCAGTTGCAAAAATATAATCTGGAAATGAGGCGTTCGAAATAAAATTAAGTTTTTTTGTTCGGTAAGGGGTTCCCAAAATAATCAAACTTACAAGAAAATATCGAAAAGATAGTTTAGGATGAGAGTGAAACCTCAGATTGAGAGCACGCTAAACTATTGAAACCAACATCCAGTGATGAGACACACACGATTAGATCCGAAGGCACGAATCAAGCCCTAGATCAACAAAGCTGAAATAGTTGGACCTATCCCCCATGGCCTTGGAGGAAAAAAAGGAAACAATGGAGCTCAGTCTCACACTCAACGGAGCTTAGGGCTAAGCTTGCATAAGAGTTTTTTGTGTGCTTTCTCACCCGCAAAAGAGTAGATTAAGGAGAGAAATAGGAGAAAACGAAGAAACAAAGATCTTTAAACATAATTACTTTTAAAGATTGGAGATTCTTCACATCCTGGACAACAAAGCTTCATGTCTTGATGGTGAAGCTTCCCATTATGGCTCACCTTCGTCTAATGACAACAGCGTGACAGAAACAGAGATGTGGTGATGATAATGAGGCTGTAGAGATGATTGAGAGAGGCTAGGGCGCTCGATCCGTTCACTCGACTTATTTTTAATTAGAAATCAAAGAGAGAGAGAGAGAGAGAGAGAGAGTAAAGTTAAAGTAGAAAGCAAAGAGAGAAAGAGAATATGTTCACTCGATCTACTCTCTCTTATTCGTTGAAGGCCTAGCCCTAGGTCACCTAAGAGGGAGAAACTACAAGGGAGAGGATCTCTATGCTTTATTTTACAGAAGATTTGAGAGAGATAAGGACCAGATCTTGACTCAGAAAAATTGAGAGGAAACGAGAGAGAGGGGGGGCAACGATTTAAGCTTCACTCTAAAAATGAAGAAGAATATCAAGCTTCTGAGAGAGCTCAAGAATGAAATGATTCGAGTGTACGATGCGAGGTCACATAATTTTACTTAAGTCCCACTTTGTTTAAGCCCCGCGTTTAAATTTGCCTCCCGCTTTTTTTTACTTTTAACAGGAATAATTTTTACTTGGTTCTAAAAAATTCTTGTTGTTTTGAGTTTTTAACAATAGGAAACTGCAAACCTTGTATTTTAATCCTGTAGTGTAGTGCCATTTTCACTCTAGGATCTCTAAAGATTGTAAGAGACCGGAAGGCGTTGGCGTTCAACCTTCACTTGTTGATAAGTCAAACATCTCGACACAAACTTGGCCGCATCTCCCTTCAAATTGTTCCATAAAAAATGCTTGCTAAGATCCTGATACATTTTTGTACTACCCGGGTGAACCGAGTAGGGAGTAGAGTGGGCTTCTAAGAGAATCTCTCTTTTCAGCTCCTCATTAAAAGGTACAACTACTTTAGTATTGATTCGAGTACTCTATCTTGAAACAATACAAATATTTTCATATTTTCTTTTTAGCGCTCCCAATCCTGACGTAATCTCTACTAAGGAATGGTCCTCAGTTTGTACATCATGTATCCTATCTCGTAACGTAGGTCGCAATGTCAGTTGAGCCAACATAGCTGAAGTATCCTGGACCAAGATTTCTAATTCCAAGTCATCTTGAATAAGTTTTTTAGTAGAAATAGGAGTTGATAGAGAACCTGATTTCCTACTTAATGCATCTGCTACCACGTTTGCTTTTCCAGGGTGATAGTTAATCACACAGTCATAATCCATAACCAACTCCAACCATCAATGTTGTCTCATATTAAGTTCCTTCTATGCGGAAAGATACTTCAAACTCTTATGATCCGTGTAGATCTTAACCCTCGTTCCATAAAGATAATGGCGCCAAATTTTAGGGTAAAAACTACCGCTGCAAGTTCCAAGTCATGGGTTGGGTAGTTGTGTTCATAAATTTTCAGTTAACGGGATGATTAGGCTATAACTTTTCCATGTTGCATCAAAACACAACCCAAGCTCACTCATGAGGCTTCGCTGTAGATGACAAATCCATCACTGTCAGAGGGCATGATAAGGATATGGCCAAAACCAATTTTTGCTTAAGTTCCTGAAAACTCTTTCCACACTCCTCAAACAACATATACCATGCATTCTTTCTCGTTAAATTGGTCAACGGTACAGAAATCTTAGAGAATCTTTCCATAAATCTTCGATAATAACCTGCCAAACCCTAG
This sequence comes from Datisca glomerata, assembly GCA_003255025.1. NCBI lineage: Eukaryota > Viridiplantae > Streptophyta > Magnoliopsida > Cucurbitales > Datiscaceae > Datisca > Datisca glomerata. Next base: position 90,838 of record QANY01001550.1, read on the forward strand.
AAACTCCTAATCTCCTTAACACTTGTTGGATGATTCCAGCTCATCACTACTAATATACTCTCTCTTGAAACTACATGTCCCAAAAGGCAATCTTAGATAGCTAAAACTCCCACTTACTAAACTTGGCATACAACCTCCGATCCTTTAAAATTTGAAGTGCAATTCTAAGATGTTCATTGACAAACTAACAAACTGATCCAAGAAATCATGAAAAACCTGATTCATCAAGTCCATGAATACGGCAGAGGCATTGGTCAATCCAAAAGGAATGACCAAGAACTCGTAATGTCCATAACGAGTACAAAAAGTCATCTTCGGTATATCTTACTTCTTGATTCTCAATTGGTGATAACCAGACCGCAAGTCAATCTTCGAGACAACGCATGCTCCTTGAAATTGATCAATTAAATCTTCTATCAGTGGTGGAAGGTACTTATTCTTAATGGTAACTTTGTTCCACTCCCTATAGTCCCATAAAAAGCCTCATTGATCCATGTTTCTTCTTTATAAAAAGAACGAGTGCACCCTACGGTGAGACACTGGGGTGAATGAAGCATTTGTCATATAATTCTTACAGTTGTTCCTTGAGTTCTTTCATCTCTGCCAGAGCTATGCAGTATGGGGCCTTCGATATTGGAGCCATCTCGGGAAATAACTTGATGTTGAAATCCACATCCCTATAAGGTGGCATACCTAACAATGACTCAGGAAAAACTTCTGGAAAATCACTAACCTTATTAATATCGCTCATCTCTAACTCCAGCTTCCGTGTGTCCAACACGCTAGCCAAGTAGCCCTAACAACCATTGTTAATCAAACGACAAGCATGCAGGGATGAAATAATTCGAGGTAGTGCATGCAAATGAGATCCTTTGAGCTTGAAACTTGACTCATCTGGAGGTTAAACAGTACCTCCCGCTCGTGACAGAGAATATTGGCATAATTAACAGCTAGCCAATCTATACAAAAAATAACATCAAAGTCATGCACACACAAAAGAGTAAGAGTGGCTTCTGACACTCTATCAACAATCACAACAAAACAAGACTAATGGCCTTGTCGGCATATAAAATTCCCGTGAAGGGGTGGACGCACAAAACTCAACCTTAAGAGGTACCAAAACCACATTTAATCTTCTAGTGAACTTAGTAGAAATAAAGGAATGTGTAGAACCAGAATCAAACAATATGAATGCAGTAACTCCATCAATGAGAAATATACCCGATACCACATTCAAAGCGTCTTCTAGATCAAACTTAGACATGGCATAGACCTTTCCTTGTGCCTTGTCTGTCTTCCCTTAGTGCAGTCCTTCACAAAATTCCTAGCCTTACCACAACGGAAACAAGAGCCTGACGTCATTAAACATTGCCCCTAGTGATTCTTTCCACATGAACCACAGGTTGGAACCTGCATACTAGCTTAAACCTTTTTTAATTGATCCTTCTTCCGACTAGCGCTCCCTTTAAACTTCCTTTTTTTGGGGATTTGAGTTGTGGTGATTAGTAGAGATTGAAGCTCTAATAATCTTAGATAGAACTTGTGAAGATTGAAGCACTTTTGTATAAGCCTTAAGCTTAAGTACCCTAACATGCTTACGTACATATGTTCTGAGACCACGATCAAACTGGATGAGCCTTACGTTCATCAGTATCAATGAGATGTGGGGTGAAACGTGACCAAGTCTTCAAATTTCCTCTCACATTGCATGAGGGTCATGTTGCCTTGTGTCAGCTGTATGAATTCAGCCTCCTTTTGTTGTCTTACAGTGATAGGAAAATAATTTTCATAAAATAACTCCTTGAAAGAGGCCAAGCCAACTGGTTTCCATTTGTATCCCAAGTCCTTTGTGTCATCGCTCACCAACGACGAGCATATTTCTTCAGCATGAATGTGGCATAGGAAATATTTTGTTGGTCGGTACAATCCAGAAAGGAGAATGCAGTATCAATCTCCTCAATCCATTCCTCTGCTAAGAGAGGGTCAGCTGAAGTCCCATTGAAAGAGGGTGGGTGTAGTTTCTAAAATTGCTCAATAAAATGGCCAGCGCTCCTGGCACGACGCTTATGATTAAGAGCCTCCTCCTTGATGCTAATAATTTCTTGGAGTAGACCTCGAATGGTATTGGTGGTGCCATACTGATATAAACTGAACAAGAATAAGCAAAGACACACACATGCATCAACTCAAGGTACCAAGGGCCATTGTTAAAAGAAAGAATTATAAGTAACATAAATTCATTTTATTTGATGGAATTTTTTTAAATATCTACCGGAGTGTTCTAGAAACACTTGGCGGTAAAAATACCATACTAAACAAAATTAACAAAATCATTCAGCAATGGCAGAAAACAAAGCTTAAAATAAAACTCAGTGGGAAACATCATCAGAGTCTTCTCCTGGATCCTCTTCAGGCTCTTCCTCAGGTTCCTCTTCTGATTCTACTTTTAGATCATGGACTCTAGGGAAAAAGGTGCATTGGTACATAATCTAGGTGGAAAATCCCTAACTGTAGAAACCCACCCGTGGTCGTCTGTGAGTTGTAGACAAGTGTTGGGTAACCTCCACATCGTTAGACCTAACTGATTCCACTCCATAATCGATGCGCCTGGCTGGAAAATGATAGGATTTCATCTCATGAAGGACATATCTCATTATTGGGTGAGTTCGTCTCCTCACTCCAAGTGCTGGACCATGGTTATGCGCTGCCCTCCTTACGATCATCAGATTCCGTACTCTAATTAGACCTTTGCGATTAAGGTCCAGGAACATTCTTCTGATAAATCTCATAGGAAGTGGAAGGAAACTAGATCCAGTGTCAGAGATTTCTCAATCATTAATGGTCGATTCAGAGTCACTTGAAACATTCATAGCTAAGACAATCACATAATTCATTCAGAGTGACAATACTGAAACTTAACATTGTTAACTAGACACTAACACATCAAGAATTTACTTTAGGAGATTAGGAGTTGTGAGGTTTGGGAAGAAAGGTAAGCTTAGTCCTCGTTTCATAGGACCTTTTGAGATTTTGGAGCTGTTGTTGCATATCGAGTAGCCCTACCCCTAGCTTTGGAAGGAACACATGATGTGTTTCATGTGTTTATGTTACGGAAGTAAATTCTAGACTCATCACATATCCTGAGTTATGAGCCACTCCAGTTATGGGAAGATCTATCTCACGAAGAAATTTGGATTAAGATCTTAGATCGAAAGGCACAAATGTTATCGCTAAGGAGATCCATTTGGACAAGGTACTTTAGAAAAACCATCAAGTGGAAGAAGCTACTTGGGAACGAGAGGATGAATTTCGAGCCCTATATCTGTACCTTTTCTAAGATCTTACTCTAGCAATTTTCAGGGAAATTTTTTTTTATAAGGAGGGGAAGATGTAACATCCCTACTGTTTGGCTTATTTTAAAGTTAGGGGCATTTTGGTCATTTTCTCACCCACACTTTTTTTACTTTAGATTGATGCATGTATTATATTTTCATGATATGTACATGTGATTGAGTGTGAGTCGATGTTCTTATAATTATATGTTTGTGAATTATTTGCACGATGATTGATTCTTATTATAGATATCGTATTTTATCCGGTCTAATACATGAAATATACATATTTTGTATTTTGACTCATAATAATCCAAGACTATATGTATAATTTGAAAATTAATCCAATACTAAAATAAGAAAAGTGGTCCAAGGACTAAAAAGTAAAAATTGAAAAAAAGGACTAAAAAATAAAAATTGAAAAAAATACTAAAAGTAAAAAAGGCAAACCATAATTTTGCCTATAAATAGGGATGAAGTCTTCACTTAAAGGGGAGTCTCTTTGGAGTGAAAAAAAGGGAAGCCATTTTTTAGAGTGAGAAAGAGAGGGGTTGGAGTGAGAAAGAGAGGTGATTATAGAGAGAGAAAGAGGTTCTACACTTCTATTATCTTCATCTTCTTCCATTCTTTTTCTCAAGGTAGCTTAATTGTTTGGTACATTTGCTCATAATATATTTTTTTCATCTCTCTTCTTCATATGAATGTAGTTGATATCTTTTGTATTTTTTATACATAAGTGGATTGTTCATTCTTTATCATTTCTCCTCATTTAAATCTTAACCTTTTAATTTCATGTTTTGATGATTTCTTTACAAGTTGGATATTGAGATGTCTTTGTCATCAACTCAATTAATGAGGATGATGATAAAGTTTTTGAAGGGTGGAAAAATTAACCAAATGTGAGTCAACCCTTTTAATGGGTTGAAAGTGTACATTTGATGTAAAGATCCCCTAGGATAATTTCTCACACATAACAATGCATAAAATAGAGAGTAAAACCTATATACAAGATTATGCAAATATCTAAGTTGTGAAAATTTCAATTTTCCTACAAGTCTTTTCTTTTTAAAATATTATGTTCATCATTTTGTGACATTTGTTTGAACTAATTATCATCTATGATCATCCCCTTTGCTATTTGATTAGCAATGACTAATGAGGGAATGAAAGAAAAATGGTAATTAGTAGATTAAGTAGTAAAAAAAATAGACATATTTATGTTAAAAAATATATTGTTTATTTTTCATCATTTTTTTTCTTTTTTATATAATATAATATATTATAATATAATATAATAGTAATAATAATAATAATATTATTAAATATTATGCAACAGAGGAAGCTTTTCCTCTNTCGCATTATTATTTTTTTATGCATGTTTTATATAATCTCAACATTTTATGTTTTCTATAATTTGACATCCTATAACTTATCTCTATTCTTTTACTTCTCTTTTATTGTAATTATTAAAATTTATTTCCTTTACATGTTTATTTATTTAACATTCTTGCATCGTCATGCTTATAATGTGGTTCTTGCATTATTCTCTTATTATTATAATTAATGTTCATGTATGTGTGGATTGTAATTTTAATAATTAGATTTAGATTTTGTTACTTCCATTATTTAATTTTCACTAAACAAAGCCGACGATGGACTTTGAGATTTTTAGGGTACCAAACTTCTCGAACTACTGAGGTGAGGAGTTATTCTTGGGATACCGAGAATAAATCTAATAATGCTTTGATTTAAAAAGATATAAGAATATAAAAATAATAATTTTTTAATGGTCTTTGAACCACCCATTAAAAGTAATTTATTTTGTTCATTTCTATGATACAAAATGCATCAAATGGGACATTAAAAAATGAATCTCTTTAACCTTTACCTTAAAATTAAATATTGGATAGCATTTAATTAAATTTGGGAACCATTTTATAATGAGTGTTGTGGGGTGCTAGTACATTCCCCACACACAAACGACTCCCGAACCAACTTTGAGTTTTCGTCGACCAAAAATTTTCATCTTAAAATTGGGTGATCAATCACACCCTAAAATGATTGGTGGCGATTCCAAATTTCTTTTTCCTTCAAAAGAATTAATTTTTTTGAAGGCGCTCCGCGTTGCACGCACGTTGTGACACTTATGTTGATTGATTTTATGATTATACCTTTTCGGGATTTTGTAATCTTTCTTTCTCGCTCCTTTGTGGCCGGCCTTGAATAAATCGTCGGGGGAAAATTTTGTAAATATTTGACCTAGTTAGAATTATATTTTTGTTTGGACTCTTTGACTTTCAATTTTTGCCTTTTATTTTCAAAGTTTGAAATTTTAGATTTAAAACTGTGTTGACCGAAACAACTTATCGTTTGATTTTAATATTTATTTTAAAGTTATTTAGTTTTATCTAATTCAAATTTGATTCTTTTTTAAATATGATTTTACAAGATATTATTGTTATCGTTTTATCATATCAAAAATCTGATTTGTTGTTTGATATTTAAGGATTATTAAAATTATCTTTTTTGCCCTAGTATTGTATAATTCTATCTCTCTCAAGTGCACGAAAACTTCTCTCTCCTTCAAATTTTAGAACTCTAATTCCTTGAAGGGAGGAGCTTCAATCGATCGAGTTTTGGATAAGTATCGTGTTTTCGATAGAAACCCTTGCTACTTTTGTTTTGCTTTCAGCATGATGAATTCGTTTAGATTCTCACATTTTATTTCTTAGATCTGTAAATACTGAGTTTTAACTTCTTTTATCTTCATATAAGTCTCCTGAATCTTTTTCTTTAACAAGGGAGAAACGTTATGGATAAAAATATGTTTTTTTCATAAAAACTGAAATTTTAAGATTTTTATGGACACTGTAATTTCGACTTCACTATTTGATCCCAAAATGAAGGAGTTTGAATCTGAAATTTTTATAGTAGGTTCTGGATATGCTGATGCACATACTATAAAAAATAGATCAAAATTCGATCTCTGTAATTTTTTATAATTTTTGAAATTTCTGATTGTTCAGAGAAAAACAGTTTTCAAGATCCAAATTTTAGTACTAAGGTCAACTCCGTTTGATCTAAAAATTTTACAGAATTATTTTAAATGAATACCTAGTGACTCCGTAAAGGTTCAGAAATATTTTTTGAGATTTTCCTACTGGAACGTATATTCGAACCTCACTGTTTACTAGAGAAAAATAGTGTTTCGTAACGATTTGATTTTCATGTTTTCATACTCAAACGACATCATATTTTCACGAATTTTATTTAAGAAACCCTAGTATACCTAGGGTCATTCTTTATGAATTTTAGAATTTTTAAGAAATCCTAGTTTGAGTTTTGTTATCTTGTTTTGTGTATTGAATGTACGTAGTTCTATTGTTTCAAGAGTCTATCTTTCGTTTTTGTTTGGCGGGCGATCAAGTAAGTGAAATATTATATATGCGATGGTTATTTTGCTTTGCTGCTTTTGTAAAAAAAAGTGGATTTCACTCTGATTTTCTCTTCACTGTTTTATTTAGTGTTTCTATGATGTATTCATTGTACTGATATAATGTTCTACGGGTGATGATGATTTATGTGATTCTAAAGTTTTTTGACAAAAGAAACACGTATAAGATATAAAAGACTTTTGTATGATCACAGGATGTAAAATAATGTGCCGTTAGAACCGTGTTCCCACCAAATCTCTTTTTGTGTTACCTCGTCCTTCCGGAGAGGGTATGTATGACATCGTCCTTCGGGAGAGAGTATGTATGTTTATGCTCTGGGTGTGGTGGTGAGTTCTAATGGAAGTTGGCCAGTGAAATTTATAAGATAAGTTAAATAATCTGAATGGATGGAAAGTATGTATGTATGTAAAACTCAGTAAGTTATCCTGACATGCAAAGTATATGAGTCTTTTTGTGTGAAGTCATTTATGAATGGTTTTACTTACTGAGTATATTTTTTATACTCACTCTGTTTAATTTTTTTATTTCGTGATGATAAAGATGCATTTGTTACGGATGAAGTTTAGAGTCTCTGGCACGAGACTAAGTCAAAGTCTTTATTTTGGAGAAAACAATAAGAGTTCCATATTTTTTTGTTAAGGTTTATTTAGTTTTTCTTCTGACATCTACGGATGGAATTTTGATTTTGTGTGACATTTTCATATTCGCGAGATAAATTAGACTTTGTTTTAAATAAAAAAATTTGTTTGTTTAATTAGAAAAAACTTGATCGAGCTTTCGTGAGTTTGATTTGCATAAATTATCTAAAAATTTTGGATATATTTTTAGGCAGTTATAGTTAGTATCAGAGCAAATACGATTTTGTAGACAAAAGTATTTACGTAAAGTTTTGTGCAAATTTTAAGTCTTTTGACGAAATGATTTTGTGATAAAATTTCTGAATTTTAAGAATTCGTGCCAGAATTTAGGGTTTTTATATGTCTGTGTAAAGGATGTGGTATTAAATTATTATTATGAGATCTTTGAATGAGTTGTGTGATTGTCTTGGCTATGAATGTTTCAAGCGACTTCGGATCGACTAATAATGACAGGGAAATTTCTAACGCGGAGTCAAATTCCTCCCTATTTCCTACGAGATTTACAAGAAAGATGTTATTGGACCCGAATCATAGATGTCTGATTAGAGTATGGAATATTGATTTTTTTTTATTTTCCTTTGAAGAAGTGGTTCTAGATAAGGCTTTAAGAGCATGTTTTTGTCATGGTGAAAGCGGGCATTTTTGGAGAATTTCCCTGAGATGAAGGACAAGCCAAACGGCCAAAGGATCAGCAAGAGACCCAAGGAAAAAGGGAAGGTTTATGCCATGACCAAGGCTGATTCGGAAGATGCTTCGAATGTGGTGTTAGGTACACTTCTCATTCAAGGAGTTGATGTATTTGGGTTGTTTGATTCTGGCTCTATGAATTCCTTTATTTATGCTAATTTCTCTTAGAAGTTGAAAGATAGAATCTCTTGAGGTTGAGCTTTTTGTATCCACCCATTCGAGTGGTATTCTATATACATATAAGGTCATCAAGTCTTGTTCTGTAGTGATTACGCATAGAGTGTTGGAGGCCACTCTCACTCTTTTAAGTAAGCATGACTTCAATGTTATTTCTGGAATATATTGGCTAGCTTCCAACTACGCCAATATACTATGTCATGAACGAAAGGTAATGTTTAATCCCCTGGATAAATCAAGCTTCAAATTTAAGGGATCGTGTTTGCGCGCACAACCTCATATCATCTCATTTTTACAATTCAGACGTTTGTTGGGGATATTTGGCTAGCGTGTTGGATACACGGAAGTTAGAATTCAAGTTGAGTGATATCAAAGTGGTTAAGGATTTCCTGGAATTTTTTCCTGAGACGTTGCCAGGCGTAGTACTCGTTAGAGAAGTGGATTTAAACATCGAGTGGATTCCTGGAACAACCCCTAGATCTAAGGCCCCTTACCGCATGGCACATGCAGAGATGAAAGAGTTTAAGGAACAACTATAAGAATTATTGGACAAGGGTTTTATTCACCTAGTGTGTCACCCTATGGTGCACATGTTCTCTTTGTAAAGAAGAAAGATGGATCTATGAGGCTTTGTATCGACTATAGGGAAATGAACAAAGTTACCATTAAGAATAAGTACCCCCTACCCCGAAAAGATTTGTTTGATCAACTTCAATGAGCTTACAATTTCTCGAAGATCGACTTACGATCTAGATACCATCAACTAAGAATTAAGAAGGAGGATATACCAAAGACTGCTTTTCATACTCGTTATGGACATTATGAGTTTTTGGTCATGCATTTTGGTTTAACCAATTTCCCTTCCGCATTCATGGATTTAATGAACCGGGTTTTTCATGATTTCTTGGATCAGTTTGTCATTGTTTTCTTAGATGACATCCTTACCTACTCTAAATCTGAGGGAGAACATGAGGAACATCTCAAACACGTCGGATTTTAAAAGACAAGAGACTGTATGCCAAGTTTACTAAGTGTGAGCTTTGGTTATCTAAGATTTCTTTTTTGGGACATGTAGTTTCAAAAGAGGGCATAGTAGTGGATCTAGCAAAAGTAGAAGCAATAATGAATTGGAACCGTCCTACAAGTGTTAAGGAAATTCGAAGTTTCTTAGGATTGGTAGGCTATTACTAGAGATTCATGGAGGGATTCTCTAAGATTTCTGCACCATTGACCAAGTTGATGAGGAAGAATGCGCGTTATCTGTGGTTAGAGGAGTGCAAAAAGAGTTTTCAAGAACTTAAGCAAAGATTGATTTCAACTCCAGTCCTTATTGTGCCCTCTGAGAATTATGGTTTTGTTATTTGTATTGATGCATCACATGCGGGTTTGGGCTGTGTGTTGATGCAACATGGAAAGATTATTACCTATGCATCCTGCCAACTGAAGAGATATGAACAGAACCACCCAGCTCATGATTTAGTACTCGTAGCGGTAGTTTTTGCCCTAAATATTTGGCTTCATTACCTTTATGGAATGAAGGTTAAGATCTACATGAATCATAAGAGTTTGAAGTACCTTTTCACGTAGAAGAGGCTTAATATGAGGCCTCGTAGATGGCTAGAATTAGTTAAGGATTATGACCGTGTGATTATCTCCCTGGAAAGGCAAACATGGTAGCAGATGCATTAAGTAGGAAATCAGGATCTGTAGCAGCTCACTTTTCCACTCAGAAATTCATCCATGAGGATTTAGAAAGTTTAGGGTTGGAATTTTTGGCTCAGAATACTTCGGCTATGTCAACTGACGGTGCGACCAACACTACGAGATACGATACGTGATGCAAAAAATGAAGACCTGTTCTTAATAAAGATGGAAATTGGAGATTGGGAGCGCTACAAGGAAAGGTTTCTCTTTGTCTCGAGATGGAGTACTCGAGTTCAATAACAGAGTTGTTATACCTCTTAATGAGGAGTTAAAAAGAGAGATTCCTATAGAAGTCAACTCTACTCCCTATTTGATTCACTCGGGTAGTATAAAGATGTATCAGGACCTACGTAAGCATTTTTTGTGGAACAACATGAAGAGTGGTGTGGCAAAATTTGTGGAACAGTGTCTGGTTTGTCAGCAAGTAAAGGTTGAACGTCAATGCCATTTCGGTCTCTTACAACCTAGAGAGATTCCAGAATGGAAGTGTGAGCATATATCGTTGGATTTTGTAGTAGGTTTACCAAGGACTATGAAAGGATTTAATGCCATATGGGTTGTATCTGATCGTTTGACTAAGTCTGCTCATTTTCTACCGGGACAAATGACTTTCTCAATAGTAGATTGGGAAAAGTTATACATTAAAAAGATTGTTCGACTCCATGGGGTACCAATATCTATAGTATCAGACCGTGATCCAAAGTTCACTTCCAGATTTTGGCAAAGTCTTCAAAAGGATTTGGGTACCTAGCTTAACTTTAGCATGACTTTTCACCCTCAGACGGATGGACAAACAGAGCGGACCATCCAAACCCTCGAGGATATGTTACGGGCATGTGTGTTTGATTTCAAGGGAACTGGAGTGACAAGTTGTCACTGATTGAGTTTTCATACAATAATAGTTTATCAAGCAATAATTGGGATGGAGTTGTTTGAAACATTATATGAAAGAAAATGTTGATCACCAATTCATTGGGAAGAAGTTGGTGATAGGAGGTTGCTTGATCTGAAAATGGTCCAACAAGCGAATGAAGATATTGGTAAGATTCAGAAATTGATCCAAACCGTTCAGAGTCTCTAGAAAAGTTATGCAGATGTACATAATACAAAAATAGAATTTACAGTTGGGGACATGGTGTTTATCAGGATTGCACCAGTCAAAGAAGTTACGAGATTTGGAAAGAAGGGTAAGCTTAGTCCTCGTTTCATAGGACCTTTCGAGATCTTGGAGCGAATTAGAGTTGTTGCATATCGTATAGTCTTACCTCCATCTTTGGTAGGAGTACATGATGTGTTCCATGTGTCTATGTTACGTAAGTACATTTCTGACTCGTCGGACATCCTAAGTTATCAGCCATTCCAATTAGGGGAAGATTTATCTTATGAAGAAATTTTGATTCAGATCTTAGATAGAAAGACACATGTTTTACGTACAAAAGAGATTTCTTTGGTCAAGGTACTTTGGAAAGACCACAAGTAGAATAAGCCACTTGGGAACGAGAGGACAAACTTTGAGCACTTTACCCTGAACTTTTCTAAGATTTTTGTCTCAAGCAATTTTCGGAGACGAAAATTTTTATAAGAAGGGGAGGATGTAACAGTCCTATTTTTTCAGCTTATCTAAGGTTAGGGTATTTTGGTCATTTTCCCTCCAACATGTATTTTAATTTAATTTGATGCATGCGTTACCTTTTTTTTGTTATGTGCATATGCTTAAGTGTATTTTACGATGTAAAAGTTGTATTTTGAGTTACATTTTTTTGTTATCTGACCAGCCATGATCAATCCCTTGGAGGAAAATTATGTAAACATTTGACTTAGTTTAGAGTTCTATTTTTAGTTTGGACTCTTTGACTTTCAATTTTTGCCTTTTATTTTCAAAGTTTGAAATTTTAGATTTAAAATTATGTTAACTGAAAATTTATCCATTGTTTTAAGTTATTTAGTTTATCTCATTCAAATTTGATTTTTTTTAAAATCTGATTTTATAAGATATTATTATTATCATTTTATCTTATCAAAATATTATTTGTTATTTGATATTGAAGGATTGTTAAGATTATTTTTTTGCCCTAGTTTTTCATAATTCTCTCTGTCTCTCTCTCTCAAGTGCACGAAAACTTCTCTCTCCTTCACATTTTTAAAATCCTAATTGCTTGAAGAGAGAAGCTTCAGTCGATCGAGTTTTGAAAAAGTATTGCGAATTCGGTATAAACCCTTACTACCTTTGTTTTGCTTTCAGCATAATAAACATGTTTAGATTCTCACGTTTTATTTCTTAGCTCTTTAAATACTGAGTTTTAACACCCTTTTTATCTTCATATAAGTCTCTTGAATCATTTTTTTTAATAAGGGAGATACATTTTCGATACAAATATGATTTTTCATAAAAGAATGGAATTTTTAGATTTTTTTTGGACACTTTAATTTTGTTTGTTAAGTAAAAATAATTTTGACCGAGCTTTCGCGAGTTTGATTTGTATAAATTATCCAAATATTTCATATAATTTATGCAATTCAAACTCGCTGAAGCTTAGTCAAATTTTTTTAAAACAAAGTCTAATTTATCTTGAGAATCTGAAAACATCATAGAAAAATGAAATTCCAAACATAAATGTCTGAAGAAAAATTAAATAAACCTTAACAAAAAATATAAAACTCTTATTGTTTTCTCCAAAATAAAGACTTTGACTCAGTCTCGTGCCATAGACTCTAAACTTCATCCGTAACGATTGCATCTTCATCATCTGAAAATTTTAAATAAAATGGAGTGAGTATAAAAAATATGCTCAGTAAGTAAAACCATACATACACGACTTCACACAAAATATTCACATACTTTGCGTGTCAGGATAGCTTACTGAGTTTTACATACACACATACTTTCCATACATTCTAATTATTTAACTTATCTTATAAAGTTCACTGGCCAACTTTCATTAGAACTCGTCACCATACCCAGAGCATAAACATACATACTCTTCTCAAAGGACGAGGTTATACATACCCTCTTCCGAAGGATGAGGTAACACAAAAAGAGATTTGGTGGGCACGTGATTCTAACGGCACATTATTTTACATTCAGTGATCATACAGAAGTACTTTATATCTTATATGTGTTTTTTTTTTGTCAAAAAAATTCAGAATCACATATAGCATCATCACTCGTAGAACATTATATCAGTACAAATACATCATAGAAACACTAAATAAAACAATGAAGAAAAAATCTGAGTGAAATCCACATTTTTTTTACAAAATCAGCAAAGCAAACCAACCGTCGATATGTAAGATTTCACTTACTTGATCGCTCGCTAAACAAAAATGAAAGTTAAAATCTTGGAACAATAGAACTATATACATTCACTACACAAAACAAGATGACAAAACTCAACCTAGGGTTTCTTAAAAATTCTAAAATTCATATTGGATGACCCTGGGTATAGTATGGTTTCTCAAATAATTTTGTGTGAAAATCCGATATCGTTTGAGTATGGAAACATGAAAAATAATATCATTACAAAAAAAACTGTTTTCCTCTAGTAAACAGTGAGGTTCGAATATAGGTTTCAGTAGGAAAATCTCATCAACAATTTCTGAAACTTTAGGGAGTTACTAGAGATACATCTAAAATTATTCTGTAAAAGTTTAGATCAAACGGAGTTGATCTCAGTACTGAAATAAACCTTAAACTTGGATCTTAAAAACTGTTTTTTCTTTGAACTATCAGAACTTTTCAATAAGTATTAAAAATTACAGAGATTGAAATTTGATCTAATGTTTTTACAATATGTCCATCAACATGTCAAGAACCTACAATAAAAATTTCAGATTCAAACTCCTATGTTTGTGTATCAAATTATAAAGTCAAATTTACAGTATCCAGAAAAATTTGAAAATTCTAATTTTTATGAAAAAACATATTTTTATTCAAAATGTTTCTCCATTATTAAAGAAAATGATTCAAGATACATATATGAAGATAAAAGGGTGTTAAAACTCAGTATTTACATACCTAAGAAATAAAACGTGAGAATCTAAACGGATTCATTATGTTCAAAGCAGCACAACAGAGTGGTGAAAGAAAAAGAGAAAAAGAGTTCGACTGATTGTGGACACATATTAGTTGCACAAGAAATGACAAAGACTGTTTTGAAGACATGGTTGCTGCATATTCCATTTTAATGTATATGTGTCATCAACATGTTTTCGGACCTATCAACTAATTTATCATTTAAAAAATTTATCTATGTTCTTTTACCTTCAGCACTATGGTATAGATCATGTATCATACATTGAGTTAAAATAACTTTTAGATATATCAAAAGTTGCTAGTGTAACTAATATATAATGTGTCAAAAGTTAGGTTAAATTACATTTTTCACTTGAAAAGTAAGAAAAACTAGTGTACATTATATGTAGCATATAGAAAGATAGGCACACCTTGGATCATATTTTGTAGCCCCTACAAAAATGATCAAAGGGTAATTTAACACTCTGTTTGGTACAGGACAAGTACCATCCGGCCCCTTAAAACTGATGGATACCACTCTCCATTCCCCATTAATTATTTCATGACACGTCGCTCTTCTACAATTGTTCCATCTTCTCTCGTTTTCTTTTTCTCCGTTTCGTTTTCTCTTCTACAACGGTCCATCACGATATGTCGCGGCCAGTAGCGGCCCGTCACATACTTTAATGGCAAATACGTGGCGATAGCGGCAACGATGATGGTGAATTGGCCATTTTTCGAAACGTGGCGTGGATGAAAGGAATGGGAGTGTGTTCCAGGGCAAGGCAAGGGGTAAAATATAATTCCTAAGGAGTGTTGTGGCCATAGAGAAAAGAATATGGTATGTTAACAGAACAACTAAGGGTGCTAACCACTCTAATCTACATCTTAAGTTGGAGTTAAATGAAGTTATATTATTCAACAATTACTTACTATTTTATGAAAGAGAGAGAAGTACATTTCAGTGTCTGTCATTTATAATTATAAATTATTATTATTATTTATAATTTTCAATTTATTATTTACCGTCGTCAAATATAACGTTTCATCCCTAAACCATTTCGTTTAGCTCAGCTCCTCTCCCATTCGCAGCTCTGTCTCCCATTTCAGAACCATCCAGTACAATGGTTGAAGGTATACAACCAGAAATTAAAGGGTGAACAAAAGACAATTAAATGAAATTTATCTAAAGAAATTACCCACACGAAAGGCATACAATCCAGTACAATTGGTCTTTGTCTCAAAAGAAATTGCAGGCATACATTCCAGTACATAATTGCCGAACAAAAGACAATTAAATGAAAGGCAACAAGCTCATAACTGCTGTAAGAAATTCAACATAATTACGATATCAAAGCATTTAACATAATTCAGCCGACTTCTAAAATGGGATACGAGAGACTACGCCTAGAAGGGAAGAGACGAGCTTCTGGAAAGGGAGACGAATTGTGAATGGGAGACGAGATAAGAAACAGGGTATGGAGGAGGAGCTTTGATCGGGGTGTTTTGTTTGACAGGATATGGGGAAAAAGAGGTTAAAAACGAAGCAGAAGCAGTATCGATAGGGTAATTTTTTTTATTTTTAACCTTTCAAAACTACGTGATTTTAACCCAACTAACATATCATTAATCATTTATGATTGAAAGATTATATTTAACAGTAAATGACAAATGACAAGTTAAAGGTTATAAATAATGAAAATAATAATTTAAGATTATAAATAACAACTTGATAATTTTTTTATCAAAATTACATTACGAATTCTAAAGAGAATGGGGGAAAATATGATTCGAATCAACGATTTTTAAAATATGAGTGTGAAGTCTTGATAGTTCAAAGAGTTTATTTGTAGTTTTTCATAAAAAAATTATATTTTAAACTAAGTAGTCAAAACCTGCTGGTTAGTTATAGTTTATATATAGTTTAAGCCATGTTCACGTAAACTAGTCTATAATATCTTGAGCCACACCTTATTTTGGAGAAATATTTTAAATTTTAAAAATGCCCTTATTTTTTTGGTTATACGGTGAGTTTATTCAACCAAAAAAAATAAACATTCTAGGGAATCCCGCAAGAAAAACAAAATTATAGATATAAACTAATATTAAACAAGCTAAACAAACTAAACATCAAGCTAAAACTTGACAACCAAACTCACAAGGAGCAACAAAGCCACTAGGGCACAAAAAATACTAGCAAGGGAGGAAACAATTAAAAAGAGAAGAGAACAGTTTAAGAGATTCAAAAACTATCTCTAAACAGGTTCCACTTGTCATAAAGCTCTGGAAATCCCTCTCTAACTATCTCTAAACAGGTTCCACTTGTCATAAAGCTCTGGAAATCCCTCTCTTCTGTCATGTTTCAATAGATATCACATCCTCTCTCTAGCCATTCTGTAAGACTTTTTGTAGATCAAGGAAGAATCCATCAGCTTGCCCATAAAGACTCTTATGTTCCTTTCAATCCAAATGTTATAGACAAAAACAGTGAAGCTAAGCTTAACAATCTGAGATGGAAGAGAATGATTAGAGACCTTTTCAATCAGCAAGCAAAGAATTGACAGTAAAGACCACTACAAGCAAGCAACCTGTCCAAAATGATTCTAGTAGGACTAGAATAAAACAGGTGATTCAAGCTTTCCACATCATGACAGTAGAACACACATGCAGTGTCAATGTTAAGAGACCATTTAATAAAAGAAAGATTGTTGGATCGGGTTTCACATTATGCTAAAAAAATTAATGAACCTTAACTAGTTCATGGGTGGAATATTAAAAAGATTTCAAACAAACATTTAATCGAATTAAATACCAAACCAAACCAATGAACATGCATAATGGTAAAAACGTATTGAGAATAGATAGAAATATGTTATGATTTTTTTATAGTGAAAGTGTAGATCATCAAATAATAAAATTTCTATGAAAAAAGAGTATCGTTCAGAAGATTGATTGATATTAAATATTGAAATCAACTAAATACTAATTTTAATTGAGAGTATTGAAAAGCTGAAATTTTTTAATGAAAAATGAAACTAAAAAGATTAATACTTGATAAGGATAAATAATTCAAATTTGAATAGTCAAAAGCTTTAGGGTTTTCGATTTCACCAAACCAAACATGCTCAAAATTCTGAATCTTAAATAATCAATGTTTATCAAATTATTGACAGCGATTTTCTCTAATGTAATTATCAATCTTTCTCAAACATCAATAATAATAAATCAAAAATAATAATGTCATATAGGCATTGCGCTCATTCGGCCATTGATAGGCATTAGCAATCATTTCTTCAAGTAAAGCATAGGCATCCTCATGTGTTTTGCCCATTAAAGCATCTCTTGCTGCTACATCCACTAGTGTCCTCGTTGAATTCCCAAAATCATAGTAGAAAGTTTGGACTTCTATCCATTCAGGGAGTTCATGATATGAGCATACTCTCAACATCTCTTTAAACCTCTCTAAAGCTTCATAAAAAGACTACATATCATATTAGACAAAAGTAGTGATCTCGTTCCTCGTCTTGGCAGTTTTTGCAGGTGGTAAAAAATTTAGCCAAAAATTTCTCAGAAAGTCCATTCCAAGTGGGGATGGATCCAGCGGATAAAGAGTTCAATCAACTCTTAGCCTTATCTCGAAGTGAAAATGAAAATAATCTCAGCCTAATTACATTAGTTAAGACATTGTTGTGCTTGAATGTCTCACAAATTTTGAGAAATGTGACTATGTGAACATTTAGATCATCATTAGGAAGGCCACTGAAATGATTTGCTTGCACCATGTGAATAATAGCTGGCTTAACCTCGAAGTTGATGACATTAATGATAGGGCGTTGAATGGCATATGCAACTTCATTGACCACTGGCATAATATAGTCCTGGATTGCTCGATTATTCTGGTTGTTCACACTTTCAAGATTTTCTCTAGCGTCTTCCATTATTTCTTGAGGGTTTTTAGAAGCTTCACTCCTCACTTTTCTATTACGATGACAAGTTCGCTCAATTTTTAAATTTAGGGGAGTCAAATTTTTGCTTCCAAATTTTCTCATACATCTTAGAGAACGTCTAAATATTTAAAACAGTAAACAACTGTAAATAATAATAAAAATTAAGGCTCATAATAAAATTCAGGATATGTAATTTCAATATTAATAAACAAAATCAATCCCCGGCAATGGCGCCAAAAACTTGTACGATTTTTTTATAGTGCAAGTGTACATTATTGTTGTCGAGTGATAAAACTCTACGAAATAGAATATCGTCTATATGATTGATTGAAATTAATTATTGAAATTAACTAGACCTTAATTCTAATTAAGAATAACGAAAAAATGAGATTTTTTAATGAAAAATTAAACTAAGAAGATTAATACTTGATAAGGATAAATAATTCAAATTTGAATAATTAAAAGCTCGAGGGTTTTCAAGTTCACCAAACCAAATATACTCTAAATTCTAAAACTTAATCAATCAATGTTTATCATAATATCGATAGCGAATTTTTCTAATATAATTATCAACATTTTTCAAGCATCGATAACAATGAATCAAAAATAAGAATCACACATCTCTGTCAAGACTCAATATATTGAAACTCATTAAGCACAAGAAATTATAATTGCTACATTAGATTCATAATTATCTCTAACTTATGAAACTCTAATGGTATTATAAACAAAGAGGAAATTTAATCATCATTTCTTAGTCTTAGAAATAAACCTAAAATCATGCAAATGGTTGGACGGACGATCACAAGCATTAATAACAGATTATAACACTCAATAATACTGAATAAATAACGATTAAATTGAAACATAAAATTTATGAAAAATCATGGTTTAGATACACCGTAGCCCTAGATAAGAAAATTTAGAACATATTAAAATAAGAAAAGATCCTAATAATATTGATGTGCATAGAGGAAAAGAGAAGTAAAAGCAGATTTTAGGATGAAATTGAAGTTGAAATCCGTCTCTTGGTGGGATCCGTCTTCGTTTCCTCTAAAAAAAACTCTATTCTCTGCCTCCCACGTCCAAAGACTCCACAAAAAACCCTCAAATATTCTACTTATATATTAGGGTTGGATAAGGATAAGATTGAAGCAAAAAAAAAATCTAGAATCGCGCCATTATCTCCTTGCTAGAAAAAAAGGGTTCGAAATGCTTTAAACATGAATGAATTTACAGTCATTTCCCACAAACGGTGACAACTGTTTAAGTCAAAAACTTCAATAGTACAGATATTGGTTTCCCGTGGTAAGAGCAAGGAATCTCTTGACTGGGGGAACCTGCAATGGTGATGTCATGTGCATCATTCTCTCTGGTTGGAGCACTTCACGACTTAACGTCTGCAAAACACAAACAAGCAACCAAAATGGCGAGGAACTAGGGGGTAGTTGTCCTGTCTAAGGGCCTCTGATGCATAAGACAATATTTAGTCGATATTTTGGCATAATTTCCTTGGGAGAGAATGGAGATACCTCTTCTATTTTTCGGTGGATGTATTTATACCTGAGTCTTCGGTGGGAGGAAGCATGTCGAGGAAGCCTTAGGGTCATGTTAGGAAAGCCTCGCGGGACACAATATATGTCCTGACTACCGGTGATTGGATGGAATGGAGGCGACATTGACATAAAATATTCTGCATTAAATGTCGAAATGACCAGACGAAGGCTATCCTAACATCATGTCATGGCGATTGAACTTGTTGAGTGCTATATTCGACGGGCAATGATGACCTCGTGCTTGTGGTTATCCAAGCTCTTTTTGTGCACTCTATTCCTGCTCTCACATGTGCTCGGGTCTGTGCAACCCGAGCATCCTCAATACTGACTGGTGAGATCGGTTCATTTTCTCTGAAACTTTCTTTCATCTGGGCCTCTAACGTGGCGTAACACGTGTTGTATGTTCATTGGTGGTCGAAAAAATACCCATAGCAGAGAATCAGCTATATCCAATCTATGTTGGCCTTTCACCCCTAGCCACAAGTCATCCCTATATTTTGCCACATGATCTACCTCGTTTTGCCACAATAGGCTATATATCCTTCGTAACGATTATATTCAAATCAACATCTTCATTAGGACAAAGCTCAGTGACATTAAACTCACCATTAATCACGCCTGAACTTTCTCCAACATTCTTGGAAACAATAAATTTACGTGCAAAAAATCTTGTAGTTTTAAAAATGGACAACCCAAATTTAAAGTAAGAAAAAGATCAGACCAAAAAAAGTTATTTTCACCTCGACACATATGTCGAGTCCTGGCTGTCCGTTATTACACGAACGGCCAAGATTTGATGGACATAACATAACCCCAACAAAAGGGGATCCAAATCCGTAATTGCTTGCCCTTCTCCATATCTCTATTGAATTCAAAGTTGCCTTCAATCTCCCGTCATACAAGGAATCTTGGGCAAAGTTGATGAAAATCATGGCACAAGATCCAAGAAACCCTAAGTAACCTAGAGAGACTCTCGGGTATGGAGATAGAGAGCAATTGCTATTTCTAACACTTCAAAAAAAATATCCCTCTTAATTCGAGAATCAGTCAAAATGTTTTGTATGACAGGCATGAATAATCTTTCATGATTTGGAGTCTAAAATTATACCTTTTACGAGATAAATTAATGAACGACTCTTTGATTTCAACTCCAGCATGATATAATTTACTAACAACTATCCATTGAATTTCAAAAATTATGAATAGTATATTTTAATCATATATCAGCATAATATAAATAAAATATTTTATAATTTAAAAAAAAAGTAGAAAACATAGCAAGACAAATTTTATTAAATAAGAAAAAAAATATTTTATGTTCACTATATATAATATAATTATTTAATAGGGTTAATATAACAGGATCATCTGCACTTTGTCTTAAAATTAACTTACCCTGATAAACTAATTTTCCTTCTTATTGGTCTTTCAACTTTCTTCATCCATCAATTTACCCTCCCGACCGTTAAATGACAGTTAAATAATCACCTGCACGGCACATGCCTATTCTTTTTAATTTTACCCATTTCTTCAACCTTATAAGTTACTCATATCCCATGTTTTTCCATCCAAAAATCAATCACAAATTGCATCTCCATCTTTACTAATTTGTCAAATTTTTGACAAATTCTGCTATAGGTTTAGTAATGGTTCGGGTTTAGTGTCATGCAGGTTCGGTTTCAGTTTTATTAATCATATTTATTTTTCTCCTTCGTGAATAAATGTTCATATTTTTTCTAAACTCGAACCATTACTATTTTTCTAAACCCGATCCATTTCTATTTTTTATAAACCCGAACCGTTGCTATTTTTTATCAATCATATTTATTTCTCTCCATCATGAATAAATGTTGCTATTTTTTCTAACCCAAACCGCTGCTATTTTTCTAAACCACAACTGTTGCTATTTTTCTAAATCTGAACTGTTGTTATTTTTTTTTCTAAACCTGAATCACTGTTATTTTTTGTTAAATCCGAATTATTGCTATTTTTATCAATCATATTTATTTTTCTCCAGCATAAAAAATGTTACTTTTTTCTAAACCCGAACCGTTGCTGAAACTAGAGGAGAATTTGTTAAAATTTGTATAGATCAGTGAAGAGGGAAATGTAATTTGTGGCTGATTTTTTTTTATAGAAAAACATGGGAGATTGATAGCTTATAAGGTTGAAGAAATAAGTAAAATTGGAGAAAAAATATGTATGTGCCGTGCATGTGACTATTTAACTGTCATTGAACGGTCAGAAGGGTAAATTGATGGATGGAGAAAGTTGAAGGATCAATTAAAGAGGAAAATTAGTTTAGGGGGTAACGTGATTTTAGGGCAAAGTGCAGAGGGGTCTTATGATATTAATCCTAATTATTATATAGAACTTTCAATAATTTAAGTTTTATATATTGGTTTCACCCAATAAAAATGGAGGTAATTTTTTATTCTTAAAAACAGTTATTAATTACAAGCGATCAATTTAAAACATAATTTTGTATATAGATCATCTTCTTCTGTAATTATTTAGTTATCTTTCTTTTTATATGACTTGTCGATCTAAATATTAAACAATCTACATTAAAGTTTGTCATCATATGATTTTTTTTAATTGTGCTATACGATTTATTTTATCAATTAAAATACATGTATCCAAGAGCAATATAATAATCTTAACAAACGTATTGTCTAAAATGATTAACTAACTAAATGAGTATCAAATAGTTTTATATTATAGTCATTTTATGTTTTTAACTCTATAAGAGAAAACTAAATTGCAACTCTACATACTAATAAATAAATTAAATAATATAGAGTAATGCATTAATATTATATTTTATACTTACTTAGATAAGAAATACATTAAGAAATGTATATAAAAAATTATAATTTAATTTTAAAAAATAAAAAATATATATATTCAGCACGTGCATTGGACGTGAAAATTTCTTAGTATTAATAAAATTCTAAAAGGTACCCAAATAGAGTAAATGATTGAGCTCTTCATATTAATCCGCCCTATTCTTTTAACTTTTTAGTTTTTCCTCCACATAATACTATTTATTTTTATCACACCTCACATAATTGTATTTAATTAAGTGTTTTACATATTCTTATACGGTAAAGAATTGTCATCTAACTTTGTCCAATATGAATGAGTAAAGTTTGGCTTTTTAAAAATACCCCTTTAGACCACTTTTTTTTATAAGACTGGCCTACATCAACCTTTACTTTATTTCATTTTCTGGGAAGTGCTAGGCTTTATTTATAATCACTTTTACACTGTTTATCGTTGTAATTTAAAAGCAACTTCCTATATTTGGGCCCCATCAACTTCTATACATTAAAAAAAAAAAAAAACTTGGGCATGTCTAAGACGCATTTCATCAAAGAAATATTGTATCATTACTTTTTAACTTTTATTTTTTGGATTATACAGTCGTGTATGATAGATGTATCAATTTAGCTTTTCTATGTTTTAAAAAAATTATAAATAAGTTTATAAAACCCGTGTTATAATTTTAACTGATTTTGAAAACTTGCTTTAAATTTTAAATACATTTTTAAAGGTTTTTGTATAAAAACGCTTTTAAATATTACTGCAAAACATGGATTTGGATATTAATTTTGTTTAAAAGTGATATTATTTTCCTTATCTAACTTTTTTTAAAAGCTTTGAATCATCACCCCAATAGACTCCTAACTATGATTATGATGATGTCTTTAGCTATTGGACTCTCACCATCTAAGGTAAAGCACTCCTGCAGTTGTGTCTAGCAACGCAACTCTTAACCCACATGTCTGTTTAGCCTCCAATAAAATTGGTTGGACTAATAATTTAAGAAACATCCACTAGGAATAGATATAATCTGATGGATTAGCTATTATAAATATCGACTCTCAGCTGCTTATATATCTTGAAACACTATTAGCCTCCTTGGTACGTCACCTTCTCTTTTTTCTTTTAAAATTGTATGCATCATATATGTATATATAATTTTATACGACGTATGTTATCATACGACAAAATAAAGAAAAAACCTTAAACACATGTGAGATGAATATGTATTTTTATATTACATATGTTGTCAAATCATAATATTATTGAACTCTTTGTGCAATATTATGGTATCTTTTATTTAAAAAAAATAGAATCTTATGAGTAGATTTCTTATTTACATATTATTGTATAATGGCTAAATAAGACAAAGCAACTAGCTCTAATGCTGCACACTTTAGTCACTTAGTTGAAGAATGATTGACACAAAGCACTAAAGCATTTGCCTTTTCTCTACTTAGATGATCTTTTCATTTTCCTCTCTAATAGAAGACGAAGAAGAAGAAACGGTCCTCAACATATTTCTTCTATGTTGAGCTTCCAAGGAGAAAAAGGAAGAGAAGAAGAAAATATTGAATTAATTTAATTAAGAGAGAATTATATTTTTGTTTGTTAAATATTGTAGTAAAAATGGTTTGGAGATATAAAGTAGGTTTGGTTCTTATTCTTTGTGTTGTTATCATGTGGGTTACTTCAGCTGAGGTTACTCAGGTAAGTTTCTTCTCTTAGCCTCAAGTTTTTCTTTCAATTATCAGAAAATCATCTTCTTTTCTCAACATCAAGTTTTGTAGTTCATCGCATATTAAAGCTGATGAAATTTGAAGAGAGTAGACTGTGCCACTTAATTAATATTTTCATGCATGTTTTGATTTTAATTCACTTAATTAAGCATTCTCATTCATTTAGTTTTTTCTTACTAAGTTTTGCACTCCAACATTAGAAGCAATTATTTATCATAATTTTTTTAAAAAAGTTTTTAAACTATAGAGTAAAGTACATTACACACCCTATGAATTAGGTTAAAATTTTATTTGGTTCTCATAATTTTACTTGGATAAGTTTATTTATGTCAATTTAAGTCCCTATAGTTTGGCTTGACCATGACCAATTTGGTCTTTTTTATTTTAATTTTCTCGACTTCATCCGGTTCAAATTTAGAGTTTATCAATATTATGTTCAGCCAAGTTGTCACACACAATGTGACATATCATTTTGGCAATACAGACCTAATGGAGATGAACAATTAAATTCTTATTTAAATTGCAGTCATTTTTTAAAAAAAAAATTGAAACGAAATTGAAGAAGTAAAATTGTGTTGACAAAATTGGACAATTCACCCAAACTATAAGGACTAGATTGAAAAATTAAAATTATTTTAACCAAATTGACAACTTAACTAAACTAAAATAAAAATGAAGTTTTTGTTTCCTTAAATTTTTAAATATCGGATCTCTATTTCCTTAAATTACACTAGTTTTGCAGCAACTGACTTTTAATTTTTATTTTTTTGGAACAGCGACTTTTTGCAGATTATAATCACCCATTTGTAGTGGCATACATAACAACTTCTCTATTGGCAATATATATACCAGTCTCTTTTATTAAGGATTGGTTACTTTCTTATCTGATATGCTGCAATTTCATCAAAAGCTGTGATGATTCATCAAATTCAACACAACTTAGTCCTCAAAAGAAAAATGAAATCTTGCAAATTGATCCTTCTAAAATCGACAGTTTGATCAATCAGCCCGTCGTCGATACTAAAAACGTGGAAACTCATGTTAAGGATAAAGGGAACCCCTTAGTTGCTTTACAAATAGGAACTGAAGATTTATTGTTGAAAGATGAAGACATTAAGGTTTCTTCAATAGAAATTGCTGCTTTGGGATTTTGCATTGCTCCTCTCTGGTTCTTAACAGAGGTATGTATGATTTTGATTTTATGAAATATATTATGGTAGAGTTAATTATATTTACCCCTTCAACTATTGATATTTGACACATTAGACCCCCAAAATTCTCATATTAAAAAACGAGTCGTCAAATTTATTAGTCTATTGCAATTTTAGTCCTCTATTTACTATCATTTATTTTGATATTTGGAAAGTCACAAAATTCTAGCTTAACATATAATTTTTCATGTTTTAATACAATTAGTGTTGAATGTTTAGGATCTAATGTGTCAAAGATGTTATAATTATTTAAACATGATGGTTAACTTTTGGTTTACGCAGTATTTAACAAACGCTGCGCTTGCACGAACAAGCGTAGCGACTACGACGCTATTGTCCTCAACGTCAGGACTTTTCACTTTGTTGATTGGCGCATTGCTGGGTCAAGACAGTATCAATGTAGTTAAAGTAATCTCTGTTGTTGTTAGCATGGCTGGTGTAGCCATGACGACGCTAGGGAAGACGTCGGTCGCGGATGATTCGCGAGTAAATACGGATAAGTAAGTTGTTTATACTATATTTTTTTGTCTAAATTATATATATTAACTAAACTAAAATGAATAATTTTTTTATTTGGACAGAAATGGGAAGCATGAACTTCTGGGAGATCTTTTTTCAATTCTTTCTTCTATGACTTATGGGCTGTTTACTGGTTGGACATTATTATTTTCTTCTTCTTCTTTTTATCTTTAAGTATGAATTATTGATATAATATTTTTTATAAATTCATAAATATTATGAAAATTGACAAAAATCCAGTGCTTCTCAAAAAGTTTGCTGGAGGAGGAGAGAAGGTGGATGTGCAGAAGTTGTTTGGGTTCATTGGATTATTCACACTTATTGCACTTTGGTGGCTTTGTAAGAATTAGTTCTTTAATAGCATAATTCTTCTTAATTTTTCTTAGTTTTCCAAGTAAATAATTGTGTAATCTTCTTCTTCTTCCTCAGTGTGGCCTCTGAATGCAATGGGGATTGAACCCAGATTTGAGTTTCCTCACTCTTCGAAAGTGCAAGAAATTATTCTTGTCAATGGCTTTGTTGGAAGTGTTCTCTCAGACTACTTCTGGTATGTTAGAAAAGAAAACATATTATATACTTTGGTATGTTTGTTCCTTGTCAGATTAGAGTTTAGTAGTTGGATCGAGATTCTGAAATCGTCTGGAAGCCCAACTACATAATGAAAATTTGATCTTGATTGTCTGTTTTAATTTGGACGATTCAGATCATTTTACAAAAAAATTAAAGATAATTTTATCGGCTTACCTTCATCTCAGTCGTCCAAATAGAAACAGACAACCCTTATGAGAGGGCAAATGACCTCTTCCATTCAAAAGTGAACAGCAAAGGATCGCTTCCTTAGCAATTAACCCACTCTTTGACGTGCATATATATGTGATGATGTTAGTTACTGATAGTTTATAAGATGAGAGACTAAATTGACAAAACTAAAAATATAGGGACCGAATTGACGGCAAACATAAGCTAAAAGAGTCTAAAATGCATTTTTCATTTCTTTTCTATGACACATAAATGCATTGTTGTGTAGTTGAATGTAAACCAAACAGGGCATTATATCTTCTGAACTTGTAGTTGAATGTAAATTAAACAGGGCATTAGCTGTTGTTTGGACATCACCACTTGTGGCTGCTCTAGGCATCTCACTTACCATTCCTGTTGCCATGTTGGAGGACATGTTCATCCATGGCCGCCACTATTCACCCATTTATATCATTGGCTCAGCTCAGGTGAACAATTTCATGTTTGATTTTAAAAAATTTATTAAATGCGTATTTTAATATTAACTGATTTAAAAAAAATTGAAAAAAAAATTGATTTTAACTATTTAAAGTGCTTTTTTCAGGTATTCTTGGGATTTGTAATAGCTAATCTATCAGATTGGTTATCACAGAAGTTTGGGATGAAGTTAATCAAATTCTACTGTGTATTGAGATCATTTTTCTCTGACCATTTACCAATGATGTATGTCTGATACAGAGAGAGATTCTATGGTGCGGGAGGAGTATGATATCAGGCATATATAGACTATTGGATCTAACCCTTTCTTGTTTTTAATGTGAACAATCTGTACCACTGGCATTGTTATCCTCCCATATCGTAGTCTTACACTTCAACAGATATGACAAAGAAAATAATAAATGTTCTTAACAAAGGAAGAGTTGCATTTTAGGAATCAGTGATTTTTAAGGAGGGCTATAGTAAATGACTGAACAATTAAAAATTAACAAATAGTTGATGTGAATTAATTAATAACTCACATTCAACTGCCGGTGATTTCATGTAGAATTTTTAAAAATTCAATCATTTTTGTAAACAAATTTCTGAGTGACCATTTATTTAACTTCACCCATAAAACCTATATTTTCCTGTCATTTTTCATGCAAGAGGAGAAATATGTTTGCACAAATTGATTCTTGAAATTTAAAGGAGAAAAAATTGATTTTACAAGTGTTATATTGCTTGTGCGGATTGGACTTACAATAAGAGTGTAGCATAGACATTCATCGAAGAAGTTAGCTTCTATACAAAAACCAGTGTTGCTGAAATTAGAAACATTTTCCAAAGAAGCATTTTATAGATGTCAATTGATAAAGTAAGGTGCTTCTAAATGCACAAAAACGTTACAAGCGATCCATGACTCACTTCACGTCACATCACATAAGATGAAAAGAGCACTGTAAATTTCGATTTTTCTTCAGATTTTGACATGGGTATGTGATGGAAAAGATAGTAGTACACCACCTGTGAGCTACATTTAACTTCAGAGGGGGAATTCACGACAAAAAGAGAATTCAACCCACCACCGATGCTCAAATGGGCAGTAAAATGAAAATCTCAACAACAAAAACAAAAAATTGTAAGAATTCATACCCTTCTTGACATTCATCTTCCCAAATGGCAGATTGCCTCAAAAGTTCGTACCTGTTTCTTCAGATGCCAACTCAGTCATTTTGATATGTAAATAAACTCCTCGGTTGATGCTGGATATCAAAGAGCTGCTTGGTTCTTCACCAATAACAAATGACTTTTAAGAATTAAACATGATTTTCCATTTCATCC
Source organism: Datisca glomerata (assembly GCA_003255025.1). Lineage (NCBI taxonomy): Eukaryota > Viridiplantae > Streptophyta > Magnoliopsida > Cucurbitales > Datiscaceae > Datisca > Datisca glomerata. The sequence continues at coordinate 119,200 of QANY01001550.1, forward strand.
AAAACTTTAAACGCAGTGATTTGTATAATCTGCAACTTTTTCAGGTCTTACTGTATATGATGAGGCCCCCGTTTCTCGTTTTCTAGAAGAGCATCTTCTGCACGTAAAACATCATGTACCCTTGAGCTGTCCTGACGATATTCTCACTGACTTGAGTAATCCAAGCATCATCACATTTGTACCATTGGTTACTTGATCTCAAGTAGGTTATGTAGTGGCCAGCATCTAGTTTACCAGTATGAGTGATAACAGCAAACAACTCAAACTCTGATGAAGACTCATTGGAAGCATCTGGTTCATTACCATCAAAAGGGAGAATCCGATTCCCCAGACGACTCCTCAATATAGAAGAAGATAGATAAGGTGTCATGTTAAGAGAAAATGGGAACTGCAAATAATGGTCGATCTTCCTTGACATTTTACGGACCGAAGAATGCTCAAATCTTTTTATATGGAAGCAAGAAACCAATGGAAGCTTTCTTATAGACATCTGTTTTAGAGATTCCTGCCTTACTTGACAATGTTGGCAGAAGAATTTTTGGTCAGAACCTAGCCTCTCGGGTCTAGTGAAACGATCCAAGCATCCCATTAGACTTGATGTCCCACTATTTTGGCAATTGGCCTCACCATTGCAAGAAAGATTGGAGTCTATAGCCCACATCTTCCCAGATTTCCCAAGGTCTGGTTCTAAGTCCAGAGAGATGTCTACACATGGGTCATAGGTCGTAGATGTAAAGCCACATACCGTACACATGACATCCGATCTCAATATACCAGAAAAAACCCTATGAGCAATACAACAGTCTCCATTACCTGCACTAGAAAAGAGACGAGGATTCGTCAACATAATTATCATGTTATCCTAGAATGATAAAATAAAATAAACCAACATAATCTCATTTCAAATGGCTTCAATCTTCTCACCGAAACAATCTGAAAGGATGCATCCCACAAATCTTATGCTATCACTTTAGACTAGGCTGCATATGTCTTCATACATGACCCTTCATCCTAGATTAATATTTTGTTTTTACTACTAAAATATTTCTAGCTTTCAAAGTAAGATTGTTAATGAAACGTATTGCAAGGGATATTTACATTTTTACCACAATAATATTCATCGTCATTTCTGCATCAACACAACCCTTTTTTACGTACATATTATATATAACGAGTAAATAATTATAACATCAAATACCAGAAAGCCATCGACCCAAAGAGCGATCAGAAGATAGTAATGGGTGAAAATTGGAATGTTAGATAGTTCTACTTAAGTACATTAACTGATCAATATTCAAGCCGCAAATAAGTCAATGGAAGAGAGGTAGGCCACACTAGCTGATGTTCTAATGCAACTGAGCCTATCGAGACCTCTTTCCAATAAGAACAGAGCAGCTTCATAATATCCTTTAAGACAACTAGAAAGAATGAGTACTTTTCTTGATCAGTTAAGAAGAATGAATATGACATGAGAAAATCCTATAATAAAACCAACTGGGTTAACAAAAAAGTTAACTTACTGGGGAGAAGCAGACAACAGCGTTAAGTCAGCAGGTTGAATTTGAAAATTTTCCCTAAACCTTTGTTCATTTGTCAACTCCTAGAGCAATAAGCAAGAGACCTAGACCCAAACCCTGCAATTAGATACTAGGGATTCTTAACTTTAAAGTGCACTTAGAATTATCTTAACTCAGAAGAAACACTGAACAGGAAAGACAAGGAAGTTACTCATCAACATTACTGTAACTCGACCTTACATATTAACACCACAAGTCCACAGAAAGTTTCACTCAAATGCCACGCAAAAAAAACACTGGCTTGCCAGCAACATAAGTTAAAATGAATTAATGAAAAACTGTCTTAAGCCATCTAATGCTCTATGTTCCCAAACATTGTTATTTTCTGACATGAGATGACACTATGCCAAGCTTATATTAAAGAGACAGACAGAATTCAAACTACAATCTCAAAATAAGTGAAACTAAAAAATAGAGTATTGACCCAATGATTGTAGCTGGCAAGGCTATACTTATGACCCCACCACTGGTTTGGCCATCTTAAAGGACAGATGACCTCAATGTCGGACTATAATGGCATTTCTTTCTTTTTTATTTTCTTTGTTGGACAATAATTGCATTCGACCGATCAAGAAGAAAAATTGAATCAACAATAAAAACTGCAGCCGCCAAGAGTGACTAAAACTAGAAGCAAAATAAACTAACAGAAACGAAAATTGAAATCTTAGACGTGAAATTAAGAGATTCAAGAACATGCAGGTTACCTTGGCTACGAAGCTTGTGATGATCAATCTCCATCTTTTCATGAATGCCATCAAGCATAGAAATGAAAAATTCATGTGCATCTTGCTGTTCATAACTTGCCAAATTTATAGCATGTTGCCACCAGCTGCAAGACAAAACAATCTTTAAAGAAAAAACAGTTTCTAATTCGTATCGTTAGAAGGGAAAACTGCCATAAGAGATGAGTGGAAGTGAAACTTCAAATTTAACAAGGTCTCCAATAGAATCGCAAGAAATCAAATGTGGGATATAGTAAGAAAAAGATGAAATCCGATTCTCGAAGAACTTTCTCTCAGTCAGCGTGATAAGAAAACCAACCCACAAGATATTGTCTGGGAGAAAAGCTTTAAAAAATCCAATGCACAATTTCTACAGCAACTAGTACCTCTATTTACTTGAACAAGTCAGTAGTTTAACAAACCCAAGTACAAACAGCACATTTGTAGACCAAACAAAAAGCTCCTAAATATACATGTAACAAACGAACATTTTCGCACGAAACAAAAAGTTTCCACATTTGGATGTGTAATACGAACCTAAATAAAAAACTTGCTGGGCTGTAAGGTATCCGATCCCCCGAAAAAGCAGCTGAAAAAATTGCATCCAAATCACAAGACAAACAAATGCAGGTATTTTTGTTCCCTTTACCACCTACAATCCCCCTGCTCGCATTGCCAGCAATGTGCTTCCCCTGACAAGTGTACCGGTTATGCCGATCGCTCAAGAAATAGTTCCTCAGCGGCGGCGTGTGCAACAATGCTTGCAAAACTGAATTCATGAAGCAGGTGTTTCCCAAATTGTTCAGACCGCGCAATCCCCAAGTCTCATCGAAAATTAGATTCGTATTTCCACTATCAAGTGGGCCGGAACTCGTTGTCGTTACTACTTGTTCTCGTAGATCTGGAGTCCATGGCCGGTAATCTACTCTGCGCCGTTTTCGTAGGTTTTCTGGTGGCGATGAGGGTGCTTGTTGTGGAACTTCAATGAGCGATGACGCATTTCCTCCAAGACTCGAAGCAGAAACGACCGCAGCATCAAAGTCACGATCGTATACCTGGTCCCAGCAAGCGCAACAGAAAAGTTCAGCTCGGTCGACGTCAACGGCGATCTCGTGGCCTGGCGGCATCGACTCAGCATGTGCCGCCGCGTGTGAGAGTCCAGGTGGCGAGTGGCAGAAAATGGCAGCGCACTCCACGCATGCATATAGTCGGGAACGAGCAAATCCGGGACACGCGCTGCAACCGGGGACCTCATTCGGTTCCCGCCAGATCGCGGCACGACCTCCTGGCAACTTGATCCGGATACGGTCCTGTAAAGCTCGGAAGGGCTTGGTTCCGTTCCGGGACCTGAAATCGGCGAGATGGGGACAGGACTGTTGAAAGAAGTGGTCGTTGATTCGGTGGTGGTGGTGGTGATTATTGATATTCAACGACATGGTGAATGATGACGATGATGACAGGGATTGGGTAAAAAGATTGATGAAGGTAAAGCCCTAGATTTGAAGAACGTAACGTTGCGTTGATTGGTGAGATCAACGGCCATGATCGTAGCAATTGCTGTGAGAGTCCATTGGGAGTGATGAGCTCTATTGAGGATCTTTTAGGTTGCAGATTTTTTCCCAAGATTTCATTTATGAACTCCAAAAGGTTGTTTTTATATTTTAATCTTTCCATTCAGATTTTTTTAAATCAATCAATTGTACGTGTATTGTACATATTGAATAAATTAATAATAAATAATATATATAAAATTATACATAAACGAATTTTATCATTTTTTGATTTATTATGTCATATATTAAAAATTCAATCTATTAAAGATTAATGATATTTTTTGTTTTAGATTTTGTGTTGCAGTAGATAGTTAATAACTTTTTTTAATTAAGATATCAGTTTGACATAAATTTAGATACTTCAATTTGGTTGTTGATTGTATTGTGAAACTGACTACTGCTTCGGTTCCTTGTTGTATTTGAATTAATGTGATATCTCCTAGTATTTTGACATGATGTTTATATTGACTCTTGTTAGTTAGTTTTCTTGTGTCTTATTTTGCTGATAGATTTTATTCTCTCAAAAAGATTAAAAAAAAATTTTGAACTATTAATTTTAATATTCAATTATTCAATTATACAACTCTGTGATGTAATTTGATATATTTAAATTAATTTATCTCTAATTTTTTTATAACTCATATATTTTTAATAATTAGAATAGTAAATGTAATTTTGGTAGAGAAAATATCATAAAACGTATCAATCTGAAACTTCATATAATAATGAGAGCATGTGTCAAAAAATGTTTTCCCCTCTTAGTCTCATTTATGTACTAAAGACTAAAAAAAGTAAAAAAAAAAATATTTGAAGTATTAATTTTAATATCAAATTATTCATTTATCCAATTCTTTAACAAAATTCGATCTATTTAAACTAATTTGTCTCTTAATTTTTCACAACTAATATATTGTTAATAATTGTCATGATAAATGTGACTCTGATAGAGACAATATCAAAAGAACTTATCAATTTGAAATTTCATATAATAATAAGGGTAATTTGTGTCCAAAAATATTTCTCCCCAAGCCTCATTTTAGTGATAAATTTCTTTGATTATTTTGGCGATTGTAATTTGGAAAATTAATTTTAAATGATTTTTTTCTTAAATTAAAAAAATTATAACGAGAATTGAGGATGTGATCTTTTTGTGTTCCAAGAGTGCGATAAATACTAAACTAAGACTTAACGAGTTTAAAAGTGTGTTTGTTAGTGTTTACAACTAAACGTGTCTTTATTAATTAAAATAACAAAATCTTAGTCTGTTATAGGTATTTTTCCAACCCTCAATGAGACAATGACACGTGTCACGCCACAAATAGGAAACTCCCTACGCTAAGAAAGAAGCAGCAGCCGGTCGGGCCCTATAGAGCTCGGGACACACAAGACCCGAGCTCATGGAAAATAGGAATAAAAGCGCAAGGAAAGCTCTGACAACCCCGAGTGCAAGGTCGTCATTACCCATCAAAGGTTACGACCAAGGTGGCACTCCCTCCTAAGCTCGAGCGCCCAACCAGTCTAATCATCGTGACTGAATGACAGGATAGCCTCGGTCTGGTCATCTCATATGTACATCAACATTTAATATCCATCAGCTTTATGTTAAATCTCACCTTTTTTCCATCCAATCAGGTGTCAGACAAGATAGATTTTGTGTCACACAAAGCTTCTTCGACACGCTACCTGTGGCCCTAATGACCCAGGTATAAATATTTATCATAATCGCCGAAAGAGGTATGTCTTCTCTCCCTGACAAAAACTATGCTAGAATATCGACAATCTACTGGCTTAGACATCGGAAGCCCTTAGGCGAGAAATCCCCCCCCCCCGGCCCTAGCCTTTAATGTTCTTTGTCTGTATTTTGCAGACGTCGAGGTCGAGAGGAGATCCACTTAGAAGGAGGGAAATGTTTAGCAGAAAGGAAAGGTCGTGTACGGTGCCACTGTCGCAGATCCCCCTGAAGACGGATCCCTACATTTGATAATAAATATCGACACATGTATTGTGACAGGTTTTGGCCAAAATAGTTGGCGTCATCTGTAGAGACCGACTATAAATTCATCTATGTGGAAGCATTAGGAGCCATTTATCTTCCTACAAGGAGAAGATGGGCCCAACATTCTACGACGATGAAATTCGAGGACGAAGAGGAAGACCTACCCGTTTCCCCACCGGGGAAGGAACCTCCTACCTCCCCTGAGATTACCCAACAAAGGAATAATAATGTGGTGGTTGTAACCTATGAGATAACCCGGGAGGAAAGGAAAGATGTGCAAGATCCTACGTAAGTCACAACGGTCTCTTGCATGGGAGTGCCCCCTCCCCCACAACTCAAGAAACAACTTTAGGGGAAACTACCCAGGGAAAGGCAGGATGACCTCCCAGCTCGACGTAAGTGTCACCTCCCGAGGAAACCAGAACTAAGACAAACTCGGGCTGTGAAAGGCTAGGCTCCTCCCTTATAAGGCTCTAGTTGGGGCTACCCCAAAAAGACAAACGGAAAAATCCTCAAAGAACCCTTGGGGGCAATATACGGCCAGCTGCGGAGATACCAGTGGGCCGCCCACCATATGGGCATTTGGTATCCCTTCATCCGTCAGGAAGAAACCGCGTTATGCGGTTGGATAAGCTGAGGATTAGTTCCGGCAGAGGCTTTCATCATTTCTCCTCCATAGCTGAAATGCAATCCCTGACCACGTGGTCTCAGGCCCTTGTATACCACAGCGGGTGAAACGGAAGGATGGAGATCGTGTCGAAATCAGAGCGCAAGCTCATAAGTCACCCCAGGACATGAAGCCCTGATGAGAGGGCAAGAGATATCGCCAGGCCACTCACACTAGCTTTCGTTGAAGTCAGGAACCTCACGAGACCCCTGCACGGGCATGTTCCCCTCAGGCCAATGTACAAGGCGACTAGAATCACAGGGATATAAGAGTCTATGGCAGGCGCACTAACCGGGGGTGGCACTTGAAAGAGAACTTGATGGGCCAGCGAGCTGGTCATGCTCCCACATACCATCAGGGGGAAACGGTTCATGATAAGACAGTGCTCACCCCCGAGCTGAGTATGAGGATAAAAGTGTCTTATAGCTGAGGCAAATGTAAAGTTCGTAGAGGGACACCCCGACGAAAGATGGAAGGCTAAAAGCTCAGGAAACCATAGCTCAACTATCCCCCCCCACACACACACCTCAGAGCAACAGACAACAGATATCACGTACTCATCGATGATTTTTCATATAGTAGACCTCTTTTTTCTCCTCACTTAAGAATAACTTCTGCTAAGTTCTTTTTATATGAATCTAGATTAATGAAAAGATAGAACATGTTATATTTGCTGAAGATTTCTTAGTTGTTTTATAAGCCTCCAAAGACTGACTCTTCTATGACACGCAACGATGGCCAAAAAGTGATGACTGGTAAGGTGCTTCATCCCACCAGTCGGGATCAAACAAAAAGTGATGACTGGCAAGACGTTTTAGCTGGCTAGTCAAGATTAAACAAAAAATGATGAGTGACAAGGCGTTTTAGGCAGCTAGTTAGGATTAATAAAAAATTGATGACTGGTGAGCTGCTCCAACCCACCAGGTGGGATTAAAGTGATGTTTGCCGAGCATTCATACTCGCATATGGGATTTAAGCATCTAGCCATAGTAGACACGTCTGGCTAGATATCGACAACTGATGTCTGTCGAGCACTCCTGCTTGCAGACAGGATCAATAATCTAGCCAGAGCAGACACTCCTGGTTAAATATTGACAAAGTAATGTATGTCGAGCATTCTTGCTCACAGACAAGATTCAAAGATCTAGCCAGAGCAGACGTGTATGGCTAGATATCGACAAGTGATGTCTGTCGATCACTCCTGCTCGTAGATGGAATCAAGGATCTAGCCAGAGCCTATACGTCTAGCTACATATTGACAAAGTGATGTCTACCGAGTACTCATGCTCGTAGACGATATTCAAGGATCTAGACAAAGCAGACACGCCTGGCTAGATATCGACAAACAATGTTTGTCGAACCCTCCTGCTCATATATAGGATCAAGGATCTAGCCATAGCATTCACGTCTGGCTAGATATCAACAAGTGATGTTTTTTCGAGCACTCATGCTCGCAGACGGGATCAAGGATCGAGCAAGAGCAGACATGCGTGGCTAGATATCGACAAAGTGATGTCTGTCAAGCACTGCTGCTCACAGAAGGGATCAAAGATCTAGCTAGAACATACAAGCATGACAAGATATCAACAAGTGATGTTTCTCGAGTACTCATGCTCACAGACGGGATCAAAGATCTAGCTAGAGCATACAAGCCTAGCTAGATATCAACAAATTATATATGTCGAGCATTCATACTCGTAGACGGGATCAATGATCTAGCAAGAGTAAACATGCCTGGCTAGATATCAACAAAGTGATGTATGTCGAGCATTCATTCTCGCATATGGAATCAAGGATCTAGCCAGATCATACACGCATGGCTGATATCAACAAGTGTTGTCTGTCGAACACACATACTCGCAGACGGGATCAAGGATCTAACCAGAATATACATGCATGGCTAGATATCAAATAAGTGATGTCTACCGAGTACTCATACTCGCAGACGAGATCAAGGATTTAGCAAGAGCAGGTAGGCCTGGCTAGATATCGACAAAGTGATCTATGCCGATCACTCCTGGTCGCAGACAGGATCAAGGATCTAGCCACACCACACACGTCGGGCTAGATATCAACAAGTCATGTTTGTCGAGCACTCATGCTCATAGACGGATCAAGGATCTTACGAGAGCAGACACATCTTGTTAGATATCAACTTGGTGATGTTTTCCGAATACTTCTGCTCACACACGGGATCAAGGATCTAGTCAGATAAGCCTGGCTATATATAGACAAAGTGATGTCTGCTGATCACTCGTGCTTGTAGATGGGATTCAAGGGTCTAGCCAGAGAGGACACGTCTTACTAGAAGTCAAGAAAGGATATCCACGAGGCACTATAGCTCGAATGATAAGGATAAGGCCCTTTGAAGAGCGCCCCATCTCAAGTATTTATCCACCGCAAAAGTGCCTGTAAAGGTGATAAAAGAAAAGTCTTATGGCCAAGAACCAAAGGAATTAACCTCACTTTCTAGATCACCAGACCAGGAAAAAGCTCAGCTAGGAGAAGGCATGCTCGACTAAATGTTAGAAAGATAAACCCCCAATGTAAGGAAGATTCACCCGACTAGACCTCCCAAATGAGAGCACTCATGGAGGGCTTCATAAAGGTCAAGACAGGTCTGTAAGACCCCTGACCTGCAAATGGGACAACCTATTGGGCGACATCAAGTACACAAAAGATCAAGGCCCTCTAAGTCCCACTCCAACTCAGGATCACAAGATCGGGTCAGTAAAAGTTGGAGGATACAATGCTCGGCATAATAATCAAAATGACTATGCAGCTTAGGATGAAGGTATCATCTAGGCCAAGTTAAAGCCTGACTGAGAAGACATAAAACATTATCTACTCGAAGTATGCTCGCGATAAGATCTAGGTGAAAACAGAAATAAATAAAGAGCCAGATGTGAAGGAAGTTTATTATCATTAATAAACGGAGAACTACAAGTATATGTAAAAGGTACAAAAGTCTCATCGATTAAAGGGACAGCCCTCTAGGCTAACTTAGAGGCCCCTCTTCAGGAAGAAGGAAAACAATCCCCCCATCTGGGGCAGGATCTCCAAAACTTTCTCAAACTCTTCTAAGGTGTAAAGGACTCAGGTTGCTCCACTCTTGGGGCCTCAATCTCTTCCCCTTGGGGGGAGAAAGAGAGGAGACACCCATCCTCGGGTTGGCAACGACCCCGACCTCAGCCTACTCCTGATATATCAACCCACTCCAAAGTAGTCGATGAGGTGAGTTGATGAACGAATGAAAGGAATGGCGGCATGAAGGAAGGATATAGGTTATGCCCGGTCAAGGTTTTTCATCGTGAAGCAAAGGTTAGGGCTACTGATAGGATTACAGGCCCTTGTTAAGGGTAAATCCTTTATCACCAGGGCAGGCAACCAACACGGACAAAGGATTCTTCGAACAAGCTTATCAATGGTAGAAAAATTGCCATAAATTAAATATCAATGACTATGAGGCACAACATTCAAGAGGTGATGGTGAAGGAAGTGACAGTCACAAAAAGGAGGAGGATCGTGAAAAAGAACCTCCATAACGAAAGAAGCCCCTTAAATGGGGTAGATTATCCTTTTTCCAACGAATTAATGCTGGTAACAGCGGCAAATCAAATGCGCAGCGGAAGGATTTTTAATTATTGAAAGGTTTGACACAAAACCACAGGTCCCAAAGGTTATTTTGTGAAAAAATAATTTTTCACACGGATCCATTATACATCTATACATTAAATCAATAGACATTCAAAGTAAAGATTTTTACCTCATGAATTTTATCAAAAGTCCAATTCCACGAAAATCGGACTTGTTTGGGCACGTAGAATGAACAAGAACAATTTTTAATCTCTAGATATACTCAATACAAGAGATCTAGAGATTTAGATAATGACTTTTGAGACAGAACTCTAATGGAGAATTAGCGAATTCGCAGAGCTTCAATTATCGATTGGTTGATTAATTGATTAACGAGGCCGATAGAATATTATCTATTTATATTCTAGGTCAAGTCTCATTAGGTTTAGGTTTTAATAAAATAATAAAATTATTTACAAATATGTCACTATAGTGTCGTTCAACACTGCAATGCCGTGTGGCACTGCAGTGTGCCTTGCGCCAATCATTGCTCCAAAACATTGATTGACGTGTGGCACTCTAAAATGTCGCATGCTAATTTTCTATTTTATTATTTTATTTAATCAGATAAATATCTATACATTATTTCAAATAAACCTAAATATCAGTTAATTCAAAAATTAACTTATCTGATAAAACGTATCAATTAACTTATCTGTTAATTCAAAATTAGTTTATCACTTAATTTACAATTAAATTGTTATCATATAATAATCTAATATTATTTAATTTCATAAATTAAATATAATTTCTAAATTGATTAATTCATAAGTAATCAATATAAATAATTAATTAATCAATATTTTTGAAAAATAAATTAATTAATGACATATAATTATCTTATAATTATATACTTGTCTTGGAAACTCAATTCTTTTTTTGAACTAGTCTTTTTCTTATGTCTTGAAACATTTACACCCTAAACTATGTAGTATAGAGGACCCATAATTCTAAGCTCCAATAAACCAGTTATTAATTAAACTCTTTAATTACACAATCTTATTTATTAATTTTATTATTACTCCACTATAAATATCGAATTGCCACTTAGTAATTACAGAGTATATTTACAGAGTAATTTCGTGTATCCATTAATATAATCACTTCATGTAGTCTTGTCCTCCAATCACTTCAGAGTAATATAATCTCGTTTTACCTTTCTTACTACATATTGATCATTGAGTACCATTAATTCACTAGTGAACGGTTAATTTATAATTGTATTATAAATTTGAGTTTAATAACCACTCAATCCCAGAATGAACACTTAAGGGAACCGATATAGGATCCATTACAAAAGCTTGAATTCTGATCATGTTCTCAGCCATCCATGTCATTGAATCTCCAAAACAAAAGTCACTAGAATTTTTACAAACAAACATTAACGAGTGAATTAAAAGATCCAGTAGTCATGTATAAGAGTTCATGACTATTGAGGATTTAGACTGATCTTCATATGATCATCTAATTGATATGTATTAAATCTGTATGATAAACGGTAAGTTAATAAAGATATTAATTCACATCGGTCTTGTCTTATATAATCTAATTATATAAAGTACATTCAATAATATGTCTATTCACATCAACGATCTTGATCTAAATCACATGTATTCAAAATGCTTAGCGAATCCTATTAGCAACCATTCATTAAAGAATCCATACTTTAATATGCTGCTGACTATTTTATTCATTATCTATGATCTTAATCATCTTTTACTAATACAAGATCATAGTCTCATTAATTAATATAGAATTTTCAAATATTTATAGTATATATTCAATAATAATTCAGAAAATATAATTATTAGAAAAATGTGCTTTTATTAATTTCAAAATAAAATGTCTTTACACATGCTTTGAGGGCACAATGTCCAACAATCTCCCACTTACTTTAAAGTAAATGTGGCATCTCTCTCAACCCTATATTTCGCATATGACCCTCAAACGACTTCGCAGGAAGTGTCTTGGTAAAAGGATTAGTGAGGTTATGATCTGATGTTATCTTCATAACACTCATATCCCCTCGGCGTACAATCTTTGTTACAAGATGGTATTTACCCTCAACGTGCTTGCCCCTTTGGTGACTCATTGGTTCCTTTGAATTAGCTACCGTTCCACTGTTGTCACAGTACATGATTAGTGACTTATCCATTTTTGAAACTACTTCTAGATCAGTATAGTTCTGAGCCAAACTACTTCTTTCGCAGCTTCACATGCCATTATATATTCTGCTTCCATGGTAGAATCTGCAATACTAAATTGTCTAATACTTCTCCAGACTACAACTCCTCCACTTAGGGTGAATACTGATCCAGCTGTCAACTTTCGTCTATCTCTATCTGATTGAAAATCAGAATCACTATATCTGGTGGGGTTCAGAATCCTCCTGAATAAAAAAGCATATAATATCTCATTTTCTGAAGATACTTGAGAATGTGCTTTAGTACGATCCAGTGTTAAAAACCAGGATTTGATTGATCACGAATGAAAATTTCTACTACATAATAGATGTTCGGACACAATATAACATACATCAGACTCTCGACTGCTGAAGTATAAGGAACCTTTCTAATATTTTCTCCTCCTAAGGTGTCTTAGGACACTTCTCCTTGGAGAGGACAATTCCATATTTGGTCGGTAATTGAGCTTTCTAGGAATTTTTCATAGAGAATCTTTCTAGCACCTTATCAATATAAGACGTCTGAGAAAGTGCCAAGAGTATGTTCTTCCTATCTCTTAGGATTTGGATTCCTAAAACATAGCTCGCTTCTCCCAAATATTTCATTTGGAATTTTTTAGCTGACCACTTCTTTAGTTGAGATAAACTTTCCACATCATTATCGATGAGTAGAATATCGTCTGCGTAAAGAACTAAAAAAACCACCTTCTTATCTTTGGTGTACTTATATACACAAGCTTTGACAACATTTTGTTTGAAGCCATATGTTTTAATGGTTTCTTCAAAGGTGAGATTACTAGATTTGGATGTTTGCTTCAATCCATAAATGGATTTAAGCAACTTGCATACCTTCTAATTTTATCCCTTTTCACGAACCCTTCTAGTTACATCATATAGATATTTTCTTCAAGAGAGCCATTAAGAATGGTTGTTTTGACATCTATTTTTCATATTTCATAGTCTAAACTAGCAGCTATGATAAAAGAATATGAATGGATTTTAGCATGGCAACGAGAGAAGATGTCTCTTCGTAATCGATTTATTCCTTTTGAGTATAGCCTTTGGCTACTTGTTGTGCCTTGAAAGTTTATACTTTCCCTTATAAACCTCTTTTCTTCTTAAAGATCCATTTGCATCTAATGGGCCTGACTTCTTTAGGTGGATCTACAAGTTCCCAGAATTGAAATACATCAATTCCATTTCTTGATTAATGGAATCCTGCCATTTCTCATTTTTAGGATCTTCCATGCCTTTTTAAAGGTTAATGGATTGTCTTTATCAGTATCTGACACTAGGACATGTGCCTCATGTTCATAGCAAATGAGTTATCTTACAACCCTCCAACTACAATGTTACACCGAGGTTTCTCGAACAGGAACAGTGGTTTTATGGTTTATCATCTATCTCTTAATGATGAAGATGATCTGATCTCATCATATGTGAGTTCTTCAAGAACTACTTTACTCTAAGGTCTGTAGTTTACAATAGATTCGTGTTCAAGGAAAGTAGCATTTGTCGATACAAATAATTTTTTATCCTTGTGACTATAAAAGTAACCACTCTTGTCTCTAGAGAATAGCTAACGAATTTACACACTTTAGACCATTGAGTCTAACTTTTCAATCTTAGGCCTAAGAACGTGAGTCGGCCACCCCCATATGCATAAATGACGTAAACTAGGTTTGGTGTCATTCCATAACTCTAAAGGTGTCTTGCTTACATACTTAGAATGAACTACATTCAAAATGTAAGTTGCCTTTTGAAGTGCATATCACCAGAATGTGAGTGATAGTGATAATAGCTTAACATCGACCTAACCATATCTAATAAGGTTCTGTTTCTCCTTTCTGAAACACTATTTTGCTATGGTGTTCCATGAGTTAGGATAGAATGTCATACTCTAGCGGGTAATCCTTGAATTCTAAATCTAAGTATCCACCACCTCGACCTGATCTGAGTGTTTTAAAAGATTTACTTAATTGCTTTTCAACTTCTACTTTGAAATCTTTAAGCTTTTCAAACGTTCAAGAATTTCTATGTATTAGGTAAGTATAATCGTATCTTGCGTAATCGTCAATAAAATTGATGAAATACTCATACCCACCTCTAGCTTGTATATTGATCGGTCCACACACGTCACTATGTACTAGCTCAAGTGGTATTTTGGCTCTTTGGCCCATTGTAGAGAAAGGTCTCTTGATCATTCTACCATCTAGACATGTTTCACAACCCAGAAGAGTCTCAACTTTTAACGCTTTGTTAATCGGTTTATTCTGTCATGATTAATATGTCACAACCTAAGATGCTAAAGGTACGTATCATCTTCTTGAGAAATCTTTTGTCGTTTGTTACTTTTTGGATTTTCTACTTAAATAATTCTGAATTATTTAATGTTCATTCAGTTGGTTTAAATATATACAGTCCGTTTGAAACTTTTGCACGACAAATATTGAAACCATTCTTTAAAATAACAAAGATAGAGAGATAAATTTCTAGAAAATCCTAGAATAAAATAAACATTATTCAAAACAAAAAATGTATTCCCAAAATTTAAACGGTTGTACCAAAGGCTTTTGCTAAAATGGGCGTACCATTATCAACTCTCTCAGTTGCTATAGAGAACAAAGGATGAAATACAATCGATTCATCTATTAAAGTGGTTCGCCAACAATAGACAAGAACTCCCCCNAAACCCCCCCCCCCCCCCCGGCAAACACGATGGGTGTTCAAAAATGAACCAAACCGGTCGAGCCGAACCAAAAATGGTCGATTCTTTATGTATGCTTGATTCGGTTCGGTTTGGAAAAATCACCGAACTGAAGTTTCGGTTCGGTTCAGAATTTGGTGATTTTCAAACCGAACTGAACCGAAACTTAAAATTTATATGAATTATTTTATTTCTTATAAAACCGAACCGAACCAAACCGAAGTAAAACTTCAACTTTATATTTGTTTTTTCAATAATATCATTAAAAAATATTTAAAAAAATATTTTTAATTAATAATATCGAACTGAACCAAACCGAAACTCACAGTTCGGTTCAGATCTTTTAGTACTCACGGTTCGATTCGGTTTTTTCACCGAACCAAAGTTTTGGTTCGGTGTAATTTTTTGCCAAAAAACTGACCGAAACGAACCGTGAACACCCCTACCAAACACAGCTTATTATCACCTCGCCATCAGCAAGCTCCCTTGAAGAATCAAGTATCTGCAAAGAAGAACAAATATGGTTAGTGGCCCATGAATCTATAATCTAGGATGACAAATCATTTTTCACTGAACAAGCTTCAAGTACAATTAAATCAAATTAACCTTTGTTTTTTTTAGCTCGGAGAGATATTTGTTACAGTTTCTCTTCCAGTGACATTCAACTCCACAATGGAAACATTTCCATTGGGTTATTTTTTCTTGGAGTTGTTGTCTTTCTAGTTCTTCTTAGCCTTAGGTGACTTCTTGGCTTTCTTTCATTTCTTATCCTTTCCATTGTTCTTCTTCCTTTTCTGACTTTTGTCTTTAGAGGAAGAAGGTTTTTGCTCAGCAACATTTATCTCGCCTTCTTTGGTCATACCTTTGTTAAATGACTTAAAAGTCTACAGTTTATTCAGCAACTATGTCATGTTGAAGTAACTTGTTCATAACATAGCTGGTAGTGAACTCAAAAAAATCAAGTATGAGTGATTCAATTATAATGCTAACTTGAGTTGGCTCATCAATGGTAGCCCCATGTATTTCTACTTCATGCATTATATTGACCATGTTCAAAACATGTCTTCATCTTAGTAGTCACATAGTTTTTAGTAGTTTCATGATGACTTTGATTAGATTAATGCTCAAACATAGCCTGAAGAAATTCCATAATCTCATAGGCAGTTTCCATACTCTCGTGCTTAGCTCTAAGAACATCATTCATGCTAATAAACATGTAGCACTTGGCCTTATTGTTGGACTAAATCCAAGCATCATATATGTCCCGAATGTTTTTTTGGGGCATTGGCAGCAGGCTCTTCAGGACATTACTCAGTAAGGATAAACTTGTTGTTCTTACATAATAGCATGAAATTTAAATTCAAATTTTATCTTATAAAGTTATCACCCTTGAGTTTTTTTAGTGCAAGTAAAGCAGTAATAGAGTTACCTATGGTAGATATATTAAGAACTGAAAAGAAATAAAGCATACATTGTTCAATATAATTGTTTAAATGAATATCAAAATTTTAGAAAGTAAATATGATGCATGAATGCAACATATCAAACACATCAACTTAATAATTACTAATCCACAATAAGACAACTTCACAATTAATGTGCCGCCTTAGGGTCGGTCATATTAATTTTAAACTGTCTATGAGATTTTCTCATCCTTATCAATTTAAACTTAAAATATCTCATATTTTCTTTTTTTAATAATAAGGTAACGTTTATTTGGTCATACCCACTTCAAAACTTAATTGTGACTTTGTGAGTGTAACCCATTATTTCGGAATCCATGACTTAATTTAAAAAATGTATGTTGAAATTATGTCTAAAAAGTAGCTTGTAATAGTTATTTATGAGTATTTAGTTATTTTTCAGGTATTTTGCATTGCTGAATTTAATGAATGAATAAAAGTTTTTCTATTAATTAAAGTGTGTTTATATTTTAGTCAAGTCGTGAAACTATTGTCAATGTAAGAAGAGTAAAGACAGATAGGTCTTCCAGACTTACACTTCTGAAATAGTTCATGATGTTATTAGTGGTCTTAGGATTAACTGGGCAATCGAGTTCGGTTATGACCGTTAGGTTGAACAAAAGGATGCCGATCTTGGGACATGGGAGTGGAGACTTTAACGGTTGACCTAGACATGTTGTGGAACATGTTGAATAGACAAAGTAACCAATTTATTTAGAGCAAAGTCATTTATCTAGCTCTAAATCTAATTGTTACACCTATAAGAGTATTTTCATAATCATCTTAATCCTAAGGTGAATACAAAACTTAACTTAGTTAGTTACAATCTTTGATATGCCAAATCAGTGAGTTCGAATTGCCGGACAATACCTCAGCTGTTGGAATCATGATTCAACTATGTTGAAGTTGCGTGATTCATAGATATGGAAATTCATGATGAGATTTCAAATGTGACAATATCACCTTATGTTTTATTGATGGGTGTGTGAATAAATTAACTTGGTCAAGTATTCTGAAATGAATCATTGAATAAGACATGGTAAATTGTATGTGACCATTCATTGTTATATCTTTTTTATTCATAGTAAATAAAGGAGTTAAGAAAATAGTAACTAGAGGAGTAAAATGGTAATTTTATATCCCGCTCTTGTTACTGATATTCACGAAGGATGATATGTTGAAATATTTCATGGACCATGAAATAAAAGAGTTTATTTACACCAACAGAAAATGTAGCGCGCATCAAGCGAAAGTTGATTCGGCATCGGACATATAATGGAGTCATACGATATCAAGACTAAATAAGTCGAGAATTTGTGGAGTTAAATTTACCAAGTATTTGAATCTTATAGCTTTATTCATGTGGGTTCATTCGGTCTCAGAAGTAGCTCATAAGGACGGGAATTAAAAATAACACTAGTTGGATTAAAAAGGTGTTATGGACCAAGGTATATTTCCCCAACGCATATGTGATGGGTGTTGTCACTTAATTAGTGAAGAGCAAGTAATTAATGTTCAAATTCATTAATTAGTTATTTTTTAATTATTGGATAATTAGTAAATAAAAGAAATTAAATTAATTGATGGAGATCAATTTAATTTATCGATTTGGATTAATGAATTTGGACACAATATTGACTGGTGGGAGAGATGTGTATTTCAGCAATAGCAAATATGAGGGGGTGAATTTTTGATAATTTAACATATAGGGGTATATGTGTAAACTCTGTAATTATTATATAAAGGATGATAATAGGGTTGCATCATTAACCCTAACACAGTTGTTTTGAGAGCTCACACTCAATTCTTTATCAACATCTGATTGAGATAGACTTCTGAATCTTACGATTGGTTGCTGATGTGAAGACTGATTTGAGTTCTACGAAGAACAAAGAACATGAGATAATCAATTGGATTCCACCAATACAGAAAATCTCTAATAAAAGAAAGGTATAAATCATCTCTACCTCTATTGAATACGTTTAACTAAGTGCGCATAATCGTAAGTATTGTTTTAATATTTAATATGATTGAATTGGTTTTAAATTTTTTTGATATTCCGCCCACGAACCGTTCGTGGTTCAATGATTTTTCTTTAAATTCTTAAAACTCAATCCAACAATTGGTATCAGGGTGGGACTTCCTGAAGGACAACGAGATAATTGCAAGCGCCATAAAAACTCATATTTAAATTATTGTAATTTATTTATTATTCTTTTTATAGGTTGTAATTAGAAATGAGCCAATATGGAGGTTAATTTTGAATGGATGATTTATCATTAATCTCGCATCATCATATTAGATGTCATATAGAAAAAAGGATATGCCAATATTAAAATACCATGTAGCATGTACATGCATCATTGTAGTTTAAATTTATAATGGTTTATAATTTAAATACAATGCAAAGTTTATAAAAGTTATAAATTTTAAATTGGGATTTAAATTTTATAAAAATTTATAATTTTCAAAACCTGTTTTTCCAAATTAATACAGATTTTTGAAAAAATAACAAAAAATACATTTTTTTCAAAAACTAAGTGGGAGGGTTGTTTACGTTGAAACATTCTCAAGGTCCCAAACGCAAACTTGATCGTGGCACGAGGAATGGTTTAGAGTCACCTTAGCAGTCCTCTCTTTAGTGGGAGCAACTTGAGAATCGTGTCGTTTTGAGTCATCGAGTTGCTTAAGAAGCTGAAGCTTATAAAGGAAGTGGTGAGGCAGGACCTTTCCTAAACGAACTGTTAGTTTATGACAACCTTTAAAGCCGATACGTTAGTTAAACACTTAGGTAGAAGCACATTAGAATCCCTCATAGGGGCTAGTCAATGGGGCTAATGTGACTAAAACCATTGGCGTTTGGTTAAGCTAAATGTAGTGACATCTTTAGAAGCATTAACCAAACGAGAGGAGTCTCGATGTGATAGGTGGTAGCTTGGACGTTGTCCTTAGATGAGACAATCTATCATTGTTGATCGTTACATCATAGAAGAAATATTTTTATTAGATTTTTAAATATTTAAGTATTTACATCATGCATCATACTTTCCTAAATGATTGACTATTTGTTTACACCGTTTTATTTATTTTTTTCAGAAATAACGCCGTTATCCCCACTCTCAACTATCTTAAACGCGAACAAACTTACTGGTGAAAATTACATGGATTGAAAATGTAATCTTGATATCATGCTGACGGTAAAAAAGTACAAGATCGTGCTCACCACCCCTTGTCCCCTTGAGCTTATTACTGAATCGACTCAAGAGAGAAATGATGCTTATGCTTCTTGGTTACGTTCTAATGAGATAACCAGGTGTTACATCTTGGCTTATGTTAGCAATGTGTTGCAACAACCACATTAGAACATGGAAGCTGTCGCTGAGATGATGTTGAACATCACCGAAATGTTTGAAGAACGGGGGTCTTATGTATTCGTTGCTTTGCACTAGGCCAGACATTTGCTACGTTATGGGTGTGGTGAGTCATTTTCAATCTAATCATGGACTCGGGCATTGGCATGTCGTCAATCATGTTCTTAAGAATCATAGGAGAACAAAGAATTACATGCTTGTGTATTCAGGTACTGACCTAAATATGATGAGGTATACTAATTCTATTTTCCAAGCAGACAAGGATTCTAGGAGGTCCACTTCAGGATCGATGTTCATCTTGAACGGTAGAGCAGTTATATGGAGAAGTATCAAACAATATTGCATTGTTGATTCTACCAGGGAAGCTGAATATGTGGTAGTTTATGAAGTTGCTAAGGAGGTTGTATGGCTTAGAAAATTTTTTAAGACTTTGGAAGTTGTTCCAAAAGCTTACAAGCCCATGACACTTTATTGCGATAACTGTGGGGCTGTAGTGAATTTGAATAAATCAAATATATTCTAGGTCAAGTCTCATTAGGTTTAGGTTTTAATAAAGTAATAAAACTAATTATAAATATGTCACTGTAGTGTCATGCTGCAGTGCAGTGTGCCTTGCACCAATCATTGCTCCAACATAGTGATTAGGGTAGGACAATCTAAAATGCCACATGACAATTTTTTATTTTATTATTTTATTTAATCAGATCGATATCTATGTATTATTTTAAATAAACATAAATATCAGTTAATTAAAAAATTAACTTCTATGATAAAAACATATCAACTAACTTGTCTCTTAATTCAAAATTAACTAATCAGTTAATTTAAAATTAAATTATTAACGTATAATAATCTAATATTATTTAATTTCAAAAATTAAATATATTTGTAGCACAAGGTCAGGAAAGAATTATCATTCGCAGCTACAGTCTCAACCATGGCCTGCTTTTTCGAATCCATCATTTTCTATCTCCTACATACCCATGAAGCAAATCTTCCTGCCGATTATGGAACTTCTGTCTACTTCACAAGTCCATCGGGCTGCCAAAGGCTAGCACAAGCGAGTGCTCCTAATTCTGATTTGATGAGAACGGGAAGGGCAATTGATTGAATATTCGACCTCTTTGGTGACGACAACTTGAGGGAGACAACACGAGGAAAAGCAAGGGGCAGAGCTTCGAGCGACTTGTTAGGGCTGTCGAAGAGCAAAGAATCAAGTCACTCGAAGCTCCTCTGTCGTGCCCTAGCCGAGCGGTCCTCGCCTGCACAAGTAAGCAGATTAGCTCCCTCATTCTCTTATTGTGCTGGCAGGCCTGGGCGAGCAAGGTAGGGTTAGATTAGAGGGAGGGGGACTGTCAATTAATTCGTAACTCATCAATATAAGTAATTAATTAATAATATTTCTGAAAAAATATATTAATTAATAATTAATTAATTAATGATATATAATTATCTTATAATTATATACTTTCCTTGGAAACTCAATTCATTTTACAAACTAGTCATTTTCTTATGTCTCCATACATTCACACCCTACCTGTGTAGTATAAAGATGGTTTGAGGACCATGGACTCATAATTCTAAATTTCAATAAATCAAATTATTAATTAAATTATTTTATTTATTAATTTCATTATTACTCCACTATAAATATATATTTGCGCTCTTAGTAATGACAGAATATATTTATTGAGTAATCTCCTGTAATCCGTTGATAGAATCACTTAATATAGTTATGTCCTCCAATTATTGGTTCGTAAATTAAAGCTGGTCAAAATTACTATTTTACGTTTCTAATTACCTATTGATCTTTAAGTACCATTAATTCACTAGTGAATGGTTAATTTATAGATGTATTATAAACTTGAGCTCAATAACCATTCAGTTTCAGAATTACCACTAAAGGGAACCAATATACGATTCATTAAGAAAGCTTGGATTCCAAATCTTATAAGATCATGTTCACAGCCATCCATATCACTGAATCTTCAAAATAAAAGTCAATAATTTGTTTTACAAACAAACATTAACGAGTGAATCAAAAGATCCAGTAGAAATGTATATGAGTTCATGACTACTCCGGATTTAGACTGATCTACATATGATCATCTGATTGATGTGTATTAAATTTTCATGATAAAGGTAAGTTAATAAATATATTAATTCACATCGGTCATGTCCTATATAGTCTAATTATATAAAGTATATTCATTAAGATTTCTATCCACATCAGTTATCTAAATCTAGATCACATGCATTCAAAATGCTTAGCATACCGTACTAGCAGCCATTCATAAAAGATTTCATACTATAATACGTTGTGGGTTATTTTATTCATTATCTATGATCTTATTTCTCTTATACTAATACAATATCATAGTCTCATTAATGTATATGAAATTTTTGGATATTTATATTAATTATTCAATAATAATTCAGAGAATACAATTATAAAAAATTATGTTTTTATTAATTTCTAAATAAAATGTCTTTGCACTTTGAGGGTATTATGTCCAACAATTAATAGGAAGGACAAGGGTGAACGGGGGATTTCTACTCTGTCGAAAAGGCAAGGGTGAGTAAAATGAAAACCAAGTGTGCTATTTATAGGCCTTAAATGGAAAAACCGCTCATTCAATGTGCATACAAAAAAAGGGAAATAAAAGATTAAATGGGTCATACTGACAACAACTATTGGGTCCATGATACAATCATTTATGCGAGACAATGATACTCACCCCTCTCTACGCGCACCCACGCATCATTAATACCCTCATTCTTAGAACACAAGAGTGAGCTACCCGGATCATGTGAAGTTTATCACGCCTTGGTAACTCGGATGCAGAGCTCTAGTTAATGAAGTCGTCGGACCCGGATATTAGAAGCTACCCAAGTCCTTGATTGGGGGCAACTGTTATGGGGTTTTTTCAATCCTCAATGACACAACAACATGTGTCGCGCCACTAAATGAAACTCCATATGCCAAGAAAGGAGCAGAACCAACCTCGGCTGGTCATCCTCTATGGAGCTCGGGACACACAAGACCCAAGCTCATGGAAAAATAGGAATAAAAGCGCAAAGAATGCTCTGACGACCTCGAGCGCAAGGTCATCATTACCCACTAAAGGTGACGATTAAGGTGGCACTCGCTCTTAAGCCTAAACACCCAACCGATCTAATCGATGTGATAGAATGCCAGTATAGTCTATGTCTTGTCATCTCATAGGTACATCAACATTTAATATCCACCAGCTTTATGTCAAAGGTCGCCTCCTTTCCATCCAACCAGTGTTAGGCAAAACAGATTTCGTGTCCCACAAAGCTTCTTCAACACGCTACCTACGACCCTGAGGACTCAGGCATAAATACTTCACCTAATCGCCAAAAGAGGTATGTCTTCTCTCCCCGAAAAAAACTATGTCGAGATATTGATCATATACTAACTTAGGCATCAGAGGCCCTTAGGAGGGGAAATCACCCCCAACCCCTCACCTTTAGGGTTCTTTGTCTATATTTTACAGACGTCGAGGTCAAGAGGAGATCCACTCAGGAGGAGGAAGGCGTTTAGCAAAAAGGAAAGATCGTGTACTACACCACTGTCGCAAATCACCTGGAAGAAGGATCCCCACATTTAATAAGAAAGTCGACACTTGTACTATGACGGTTTTTGGCCAAAACATAGTCCATAATTATGTCACATATATTTTTCTAAAAAAATACTTACATATATTTTTAAGTATATACATGTGGATTTAGAATTATTTTAGAAAATATCAAAGCATGTGTTTCTTGTAATGATTTTACAAATAATTTTTTTTCAAACAACGGCATATGTAAAGTTAAGTACATATGTAAAGTCAAATTTATCCTAAATTCGTTCTGATGAAATCAATTCTCTTTCTTTAGTTTTTGATGAGTTCATTATATGTAGAATTATATAGTATATTAATAATTTTCGTTAAATATAGATCAATATTTTTATATAAGTAAAATTATGAAGACTATAAATGTAACTGAAATATCTAATACTTATAATAAAAAATTAATAGATAGTTAATTATGGATAAATGGAAATTCAGATGTATAATTAATACATCTATAATATATTATACATAAATGGGACTAAGAAAGTAGAAATATTGTTGTACACTAATTACCCTCACTATTACATGAAATTCTAAATTAATAAGCCGCTTGGTATTTTCTCTACCACAATCACATCTATCATCTCAATTATTGAATCTACAAAATAGTTCTCAAACTTACAGGTGCACTTTGAGCATCAATTTCCATTCACCTGAATATGTTTTATCCATATGATTAGTATTCTCACGACGGGGCAAGCTTATGTTGTAGCAAAGGGGGCAATTGACCCCTTTGATTTCATAGGTTTATTATATTATGTATACAAGTTTATATAATATCATAAAATCACTAATAGTAATATTTTTTTACCCCCATCAAATTTGTAAAATATTTACTTGTATAATTTTTTGCCCCTTTAAATAAGTAAAATTATAAAGTTATATACTATATATTCTATATATAAATATATAAAACAATCAAATTTTACTTTATTTACCTATTAAAATTCATAAAATTATCATATTGTATTAGCTCTATTAAGCTTTCAATTTTTTTTTTAAAAAATCCCTTAAAAAAATAAATGTAAGGTAAAGAATATTAATTATTTATTCATTGAATTATTACACCACACCAAATAAGAAGGATCTTGAAAAAAAATTTGCCCCCTTTAAAAATATTTTCAGTCTCGCCCCTGCTCACGAAGAACATAAGTTTGTCCTGACTTATCAAAATTCACAATTGGGTTTTACTCAACATCGATTCTTCAAAATGATATAAAAATGTACTATAAAAATTTATCGTGAAAATTGAAAAATCATAAAAAATATACCCTAAAATATATAATATATTGAAAGAAAAGTGACTGCATTGAACTAAATTTTGGCTCCGCCCTGAACATACTAAAGTTGTTTAGAAAGTAACAACATTGTTAAATCTAGGTCTTACCAAAAAGTAAAATCCCAGGCATCTTTTCTCTTACTCTCTCTTTACTGTTGAAGAAACACTAACTTACACACTTGTCTCTCCATTGTGGCTAAGTTGAAATGGAATGTGTTTTGACAAAAAAAACACTTTAAATGAAATGTGAAATTATCATATAAATGTGTTTGTATTCCATATATATCTTTTTCTAATTAGAATTTAGATTTTAGATGAATATAATTAACGTATCACACTCACGTATGCTTTATCTAGTATACTAAAGGTCGTTGAACAATGAGAATCATTTTTAGATCATTTTGTCCAACTATGAATCCTAAATTTTCTTAAATGCACATCAAGATTTTAACACAATAATAAATTTAAGTATATATTTCCCATAAACATCCATAATACTATTAATTAATTGCTCTTACTAAGATATGTTAAATTAAATTTACATTATTTTTATTACACATTTAGACTAAAAAATTTAATTTTGAAAAAGTTAAGTGAATGGTTAAGATTTTTGTTTGAATAGCTAGACTAATTAAGGATTGATGTGTCACTAATAGTAAGTTGTGAAAAAAAGTATATTAAAATTACCAAACAAATTCAACAAATATAGATTATATATTATAGGTTAAGTATTGCACTAATATATAAGACATATCTTGACTAATAATACATTAAAAGTCACATGAGAATAAAAATATTTTATGGATGATTTTATCTTTGGATTCTTGACTGCGCATATTTAATTTAAAAATTACATTTTCTATCCTAAAAATTAAATTTATGATAAAATTAGAGGTTTCACGATAATTTGAAACCTTCACTTGAGGAAAAAATTAAGTCTACTACCCAAATTTTGGAGGAAAAAATGTGATCCATAAAATAGTAACATTAAATTAAGGAAAGAAGCGACAATATGACCCTAATCTTAAACTCAAGGCTGATACCACTATAAATTAAGTGAATTGTGTGATTAAATAATGAAACTAATCAATACAACATAAATTTTCCTCTCCCCAAAATATAATGTACAGATAGGAAAGAATCCAAACATTCCATATCTACGGGTCAAGAATTGATTACATGATCACAACCCAAAGGTCGTCTATAATCAACCACAATCCTAACCCAACTCAATTCCAGTGATTGATTCATAGTTGTTGTGATATTAATATATTATTTTGTATAGTAGATTTAAAATAGTTTTGAATGCGTTTTTATGAAAGGATCTCGATCTATTGGTTCTAGACGTTTTATTTTTTAATTTTTGAATTGATGTACGCTGAAATTGAGGTGTAGAATTTTATGAAATTTTTTTCTTGTAAAATTTGTATTTTTTAAAATTCCATGTAATTTGTCATTGCCTTAGAATGTCGCCATCGAAAACCGTCATCGCCGTTGCAACTGCCATCATCGGCCGCTGTCGTCGCTTTCGTCTCCGCCGACGTGTCGTGCTACCTCCTGCCTAACCGCTTGCCGTTGTGATCCTGCGTGGTCACTAGGGTTTGTGAAACCCTAGGCGATAACAATTAGAGTTTAGGAAGCCCTGTAATGTTTCACAAAAACTCGTATCCTATCTTTTATCTTTTAAATTAAATTTTAAACGGATAAAAGATAACTATCAATTTTTTATCTTTTGACTTTTAAATTCAAAAGATAATTATCAATTTTATCTTTTGAATTTTGAATTAAAAAAAGGTATTTAATGAGATTATTCAATTAGAAAATAGTTTTCATTAATTAAAGCGTGTTGATCAAAGCTTGAAAATGTGATTGCACTATTATAAAGAGTTACAAAATTCTAATGCTCTCATTTATATTTGATACGTTCAAATATGATTGATTAAGACGTATAATTATACATACATTTAACAGATTAACTTAATAAATAAAAATATTTCAAATATTCTTTTTAATATATTTAATTATTAATTTTGATTAATTAATAGTTAATTAAGAAACTTTTTAATGTTTTTGTGTTTATTAAATTTGTTAACTTTGATTTTTTATCTCTCGTTATTTTCGTACATCTTATAAAAGAAACACTACAACAAAAAGGGCTTAGATGACGGTGAAAATCCATCATCAAAACTCTTTAATGACGGGCAAGTGATTGTCATCTATCGGACTGCATAATTCTTTATGTTCTTCTTTACTAAAATTTCCAAGTTATTATGAGAATCTACTTCACCAGATAAGGAACAGTGATAAATTAAGAGTAATATCTCACGTAGTTTTAGAATTGAATATAACAAATAAATTCGAAGTCATACCAAGCAATTTATCTCCATGTCCTTGACATTCACCAGAAACTGCAATGGCAGCTACTTCTCCACAATTCTCTTCATAAAAAGATAAAAGAGCAGCACAAGCAATGATTTGGCCCTCTCTTTCCACCACAACGAAAGAATCCAATGCACGACATAGCTTTTAATTCAGAAGCAAATTAACAACATATTAAAGATTGGTACGACTAATACATACATAAATTAAGTCAAATATTTCTCCTGCATGGCGCATTGTAGAAGAAAACATGAAAAATATTATTCTTACTAACCTCTTCATCAATTCTCTGCATCAATGTACCAGACAACTCTAGAGGTCGTATAATTTGTCGTATTCTTGGGAGATCTGTCTCTTTAGCCATCTGGGTCCCTTCATAAAGGTCGTTATTTATTGTAGAAGTAACTAACTTAAGGAAGAATAGCTCAAGTAAGATATCAAATTCAGCCACATTTTTTTCGACCTAGCTATCATGCGTCAAGTTCACTTAGTAGAACGCACAAGATAAATGAAATATGAGCTTTCAACATACCTTCTATAAGCTTTTTCACGTTTTTCATTCCTTCAAAGTTTATCCTTGGCCTTATCTATCACATAGCAAGTGCAATAGATTTTCCTCTTCATATTTGTAAGTTCATTACTGGTATCTCAATCACAAAAAACAAGCAAGGGAGTGAAGAGGTAAAGGATCAATTTGATATATAGATTTCCTCTAGGTTGAAACTACGAAAGCTCTATGGGTTGTTATTTTCCAATTAAAAAAAAACAATTCCAATGGAGTAGTAGGCCCTTAAGGGGCTAGAGCAAGATCTAACTAATAAAGAATCAAATTAGTCAACGCCATGTAGATCATTGTGTCTAAACCCCAACCAACCTTGCTTCTTAAAGTCTAATTACTGTGTCCAATCTGGAAGTTAACTTTTAAAGAAAAATAACTTGATCATACAAGCATTATTATCAACTTTAATTTTACCATTATTATCAACTGACAACCTCCATCATACAAGAATATGTAAGACACTGTTGTGACATTGATTACTTTGAATCATGTACAAAGACAAAGATGAATACACATACCTAGCCACCATTGTCCTCATTCTATCTCTTTTAAACAATTCCAACAATAAAACTCCATGAACAACCATCTAACAAATGAACTCTTTGAACACCTCCCTGATAGTAAAGAAAATGTTGGCGGCACATTTCATTTTATCTCAGGAAAAATGTAAAACATTAATCACCATTATGAGTAAGCATTTTTGAATAGTTGTATCCATACACCCTAGAATCTTTGGCTTTCAGTTAAAAATACTAGATTTTTCTAACAACAAAGCATGATGGATCACACTTATTCATGATGAACTGCATTCGCATTCAAATACAAAGGCCTACTTACAGGACTCGGTACTCACAAATATTAGGTAGGAAAATGACACTCCAACTTGTGTTTCGTGTAAACCCAATATGTTTCCAATCTAACCCT
Source organism: Datisca glomerata (assembly GCA_003255025.1). Taxonomy (NCBI): domain Eukaryota; kingdom Viridiplantae; phylum Streptophyta; class Magnoliopsida; order Cucurbitales; family Datiscaceae; genus Datisca; species Datisca glomerata. The sequence continues at coordinate 147,859 of QANY01001550.1, forward strand.
AAGTATATTGCAGCCGAATATATTGGAAACATCTAGCCCATGCGAAATCAAGGCTTAAATTGCATTGAAGGCCACACAAGTTACTTCATTTTAGATTGCCAACTCTTTACTAAAGATTAGAGCTTCTAATCTAAGCATCGTGTTGCATGAATGAGGTTTGAAATGTCTACTGAGTCAAACAAAAGACCTTCAGGAGAAGAAAGAACGATCATAAATTCAGTCATTATGGAAAATAGGAAGCGAAATGGTGAGCCATAATCAACAACCATCATTTAGGAAATAATGGGTTTATAATAACTTACCCTGCAAACATACGCGACAGTAGCCAATTTTGAAAGGTAACCATTTTCTCGACTTTTCCGCTCTTGACCACCAATGGGAAAGCCATGTTCACCTGACCATATTTCATTCCCAAAACCAATACCATTTTGAAATATTGCATTATCCCTTTCACCAAGAAACTTTCCACTCTCTAGATGGGTAGCCCTATTAGAACCATTATGTCCTAGACAAAGCAGATCTTCTCAACTAACAACTTTGACATAGTTATCCGCTATATCACTTTGCTTAGCCCTTTCACATACCAATATATCTGCTTCTTGAAGTGTTACGAAACTGATAAGGTGCCCACTCTCATCCAGAATCGGACTGTCAATAATGCAAATAAGCATATCTTCTTCAATAGCTATTGCACAAGATGTTGCCACTCCATATGTGTTGAACCATAATGCATTAAAATTTATTAGACCTATCTTATTAACTTCTCTGAATAAGGTGATTGCCACGCGTATATCAATTTTAAGTACACACAATTTGTATTATGAACAATAAAAGTTATGGAAGCTCAAGTTGGTCGCTTAAGTTGCATAACTATTTACACGAGTGTGATTCATATAAAGGATTACAAGCAAAATACCAAAGAAGACCGAGTCATGACCAAAATGAATGATTTTAACAAGCTAAATACCATACTTGCAATTTAAAACTTCACCAGAACTAGAATATCTCAAGTTGCTCAATATAACGACATAACTAGCATCGAGCCTCTCCTGCATCCGAGATACATCTACTTTCTTAACTTCACATGTTGCTCCATACTCAACACCATCAACAACTCCCCGTCTCTGTAAAAAAAGGTAACAAACAACTGAAGAAACTACAATTGAGAATACATTTAAAGCTATTATGTGTTTGTTTACCTTGGCTGCAAGAAAGTTACCACTAGCTACATTAACGCCAACTTCATGCCAACGACTATTGTCACCATGCCCTCGAATATTGCATATGGAAGGACCAGGAGAAAGATTTACCTTTATCATCATGCGTATACCTCCAGTTGCTTCCATTGATGCTGCTAGAGATTCAGTGTCAGTTATCATGTATTGACCCACGTACTTTGACTTGCTTCCTAAAAAAGTAGAAATAAGAAGGGGGAATACGACTAATTAACAATTTATTAAGATGATTCATCTATGGAAGTAAAGTAAATTATTTAGCACTGAAAATAATGTACTAAAAAATCAACCCTAAAAATAGAAAAAACTAACATCCCACGAGGTTAGATGATCATTCCACAAAATAAACGTCATAATATGAAGCTAAAGTCTCAAGTCAGCCCAAATAGTAAATAACATAAGAAAAACCTCTAGCAAATGAAACCAAAAGAACCCAAGACAAGCAATTGACCAGACGAAACCACACACCCCCACCTTTATCGATGAGTCAGACTATCCTCAGTCGGGAGAGAGAGAGAGAGAGAGAGAGAGAGAGAGTCAAATGAGCTAGAGATAGAGAAATAGAGTAGTGTAGAGACGAGCTGGATAGAGAGAAATAGATGAGTGTAGAGGCGAGCTCGAGAGAGAGAGCGAGAGAGAAGGCTGAGAGTTCGTTCGTTCGAGAAAGAGCTTTGAATTGAGAGATGAGAGATTCCAATTTGAGAATTAGGGTTATGAGAAATATATAGATAGTATTTTTGTAATTAACATTAACTTTAGGTATAAAGGGCAAAACCTTTTTATGCAGTTAAAACAAATGGTTGTCATAATAGATAAATATTTTATGACAGCTTAGGTAAACACTCTCATATTAACTCAAACAATAAAATTTCCCACCCAAACACCTTTTTTCCTTGACAGGTTTAACAAAGCTGTCATTAAAAAAATTTATGGGTGTCATTGTAGCCCATTTTTGTAGTAGTGAAAATATTTTATTTTTGCTCTCATCTGCATGTATTTTTAACACGAGAAATCAGTCAACCAAATTTTAGTAGCTTATCACCCGTTTAATACTTTCACCTATTATAAATAGTATTAAACTGTTGAATATAAAAATATTACGCGTATTAAATTATTAGATCACGTGCACATGACTAGTCATATGAAGCGAATGTAAATTTGTAACTTTACTTGGCAAGAGAAAAATATAATTCAAACTCTTGAAACCTCAATTAAAAGTAATATATTTTTAATTCAAAATCAAGAAAGTGGCATTTTTCCATTCTATTTGTCGCTCTAAGTTTATAAACGCAAATATGTATAGGTTAATTTGCGTTGAAGATGTCCTAATTACATCTATGATCTCCCTGACATAATCTGGAGACCAAACCAAAAATTCCAAATAGGAGTGACCTTGTTATTCCTATTTACAATTCAATGTGGTCTCCCACCTTCCCTATGGGGCTCAAAAATGATAGAATTTAGAGATACTTGTACATGAAACAGTCCTAGTTTTGATCATAACCTTTTGATAAATGAATAAATGTGACTGTAATTGCTTTAAATAAGGCCGGTGAATGATGACGTCAACATATAAGGGATGTTAGCGAGAGGCCCGCGATGGCAGGCGAGCTCATGAATGTCCTTAACGATGTCGAATACGGCCTCAGGTTGCGCTAGCTTAAGAGCATTGTCCGACATTCCCTTCAGTTCATCTTTTTTCGTGGTAAACCATTCTGTGACCATTCTTGCCGTTTCCTTGGGACTTCTGGTGAAAACGCCAGCCCCATTGTCTACTACATAAGGTACATTCCCCTTCTCCTGATTTTGCCAGATGAAATGAGGTTACTAATGAGAATTGACATAATAATCTAGGCTAAAATGCAAAAAGAAAACTCTCTACTATGACCGTATACAATAATTTTTGCTAAAATGAAATGAGGTGTTAAATAAAAGTTACATTAAAAGTATAGACTAAGATGCAAAAAAAACGTGTAGTGTGTGAATGTTGTTGATTTGTATTACAAGGACTTAGCTGCAAAAATTTCCATGCGCATGATTGCAAAATAGTTAAAATAGACGGGTGTCTTTGTGATTTTAATAAAGGGATTAAAACATCGACATTGGTAACTTACTTGTCCCGGAATGTAGTCGTTGAGGATGATCGGAAGCCCCCTAACCAATGCTTCTGCAATCGTACCGGGTCCGGCCTACAAATGTCGCCATAATAGACTCCGTCAATCTCAAATACTAGACCGTTTGCCATAACGTTAGTAAAACAAGGGAAACAATGAAAAGTGAAGTAACTAAACTTACTTTTGTTATTATACAATCACAAGCTCCCATCCATTTCTCCATTTGTTTCTCAAACCCTCTAACCTATAAGCATATAACAAATGTATAATCAATCGATGCACATGAAATTGTATCGTCCGAGATAAACGAGGCCTCTTAGGCTTTAAGAAGTCGGTGTAGAAAGTAGGGAGTGTAATCGACAATCTCACCTTCACTGGGATTTTCCATTCTTCAGCTTCAAGTGTTGAAGCTAGGGCTTTATTACGACCACATATAATGATCAATTGCCCGATTGGTTTCCCGTTTTCTTTATCTAAAAGAGATTCTCCGAGAGCTCTTGCCGTTTTCTTTACAGGACCCATCCCTTCACCACCACCCATGAGTAATACGGCAGGTAAGTCGGGATCGATCTCAAGTTCTTCTCTCAATCGATCCTGTAAAACCAAAAAATTGGAAACGGTGAAACATGAACGGCGAAGATTACAACTTTTTATAAACATGTGATACATATGGAATTGTTAGTACTGTGAAGGCCTACCTTTGAAAGAACAGCTCGTGCAAACGAGGGTCGGATGGGTAACCCGAAAACACGGATTTGAGATTCTTCAAGGCCATCAAGTAAAGCTCTCTTGGCCACCTCCTGTGAAGGACAATAACACCGATTGACGCTCGGATGAAACCTGTGAAATATCATTTGAAATGTTACGATGAAAGCTTTGATCGACAATAGTATGTACGAAAGTTTCGTATTAGGCATTGATTAGTGACAAAAAGATAGGGTTACTGAATCAACTAACCAAGTAGGATGGCAAGAATTGAGGTCAGTAATAACGGTGACAAAGATGACTTTCTTTTGAAGGCCTTGCCACTTGAGAACCCATAAAGGAATATGTTGCATCAATGGATGAACACTTACGATAATGTCTGGTTTAAACTCCATTAGGCCTGCCTCCACCTCCCTTTATTAACATAATAAAGCATTACACAAGTCAGAATCAAATTCTTTAAACTATGATTAAAAGTGTGACACTATGATGAAGGTAGCAACAAAAGAAGTACAAAGAGGAAAGGTCAAGAGCAAAGAGGGGGATGTAGTTAATTACTTGGCATAGTAGGCAGCCATGGCAGCAAGATAAAGGCAGTGAATCCAGCGAGGAGAGGTAGTGTGAAAGGCAACCTTCCATAGCTGAACATGCTTCACCATGAACTTGTATGATCTCTCCATGTCATTCAATGGCCACCCAGTGTACTCCTTCCATACATCCTTTACAAATATCTGAAACACATTCATAAAAAAAATTATTAATTTATTTTAAATATCACATATATCCTGGGCAAATAAATTTTTGATTTCACTCCAAATCAACAACAAAGAATGAAAACAAAACTAAATTGAATTTTAGACCACAAAGGAGTTTTGGCAAACCGATGAAGTAATTATTGTCAGCTAAAAACTATATAATAAAGCCAAGAATAAGTGGAAATTTGGGGTGAAGTTCAAACAATGAGTCAATTTGAAGATTTGACCTACTTTTTCGAAATTATCAATTTTGTCCCATTTCGGTTTGCGAAAAGACATATTTATCCCTTTCTACTTGGAATGTAAGTTACTCAAAGTGTTCAACTCAAGTTCAATGTATTTTTTAAGAAAAATTTGCTGACACTTCTTATAGTTTTGTATAAATGATATACACTTTTCTAGTTAAAAAATGATATATGAGTTTACTCTACTAAAAATATATTAGCTTAGGTGAAAAAAAAGAATATTATTATTATAATCAATAATATCTAATCATTTTTTAGCCTGAAACATAACCGATCCAGATTGTTTTGAATTTAAATGAATTCTAGTTTGAATATTAAAATATATTAATTTTTAAGGTTTTCAGAATTAAAAATAAAATGAGGATTAATTTTCATATTATGTGTTATTCAAACAATGTTAGTTTAGAATTTTATGGTTTAAATTTTTTTATAATAAAACCTAACAAAAAATGAGGTCTATGTGATTGTTTGAAACTAGAGAGTCTCTATGTGATTTAAACCAACAATAAAAGTGAAACTAATTTTTTTTCAATGCAAAGCATAGTTATTAATTATAGGAGTCAACCACACAAAATCACAAGCTTGTTTTACATAATCCAAGTGATTAGGGCCCATCATATTCAAATATATAATCCAAAAATAGGACCCAAAATAATTAAAATCATAAAATGAAAGAAAACCCATGAAAAAATACACAGAAACTCCCCCCTCTGTTCTGGTTTTTAAAACAGAGTTTTCTTAAAAGTGAAAACAAAACAAGAGAAACAACGTTATTTAAAAAAATTTAACGTTAAAAAACAAGTGTTTTAGTCTAAATTTTCTATAAACGTGATAGCTTTCAAAATCAAGAGATGCGATAAATGCAAGAAAAAAGGGTACCCTGTACTCGTCGCCAAATTGAAGCTGAAAAGCATGGCGAATGGCCTCGGCGGAGGCACGATGACCACCGCCAGTATCACTCATAAGAATCAAAACATTCTTAGTCCTCTCAGCCCCAATCTGCACCATCTCCATATTCTCATTATTCTCTTCATAACATTCATCCATCATCCACTGATCATTCCCACACCTCCTACTGTTCCCATTATTATGATAATACCCTCCTACTCTCTGAAACATCTTCTCCGTTATTGACCTTCTATTTGCTACCACCACTGACATCACCATCTCCGCTTATTCCAAAATTACCCAGATGGGCTACAGCCGTCGTTTCCCTTTCCGGCCACCCCAAATGGTGGTTTCTGGCGCAGAGATAGAGAGAGAGGGAAATGGGAGCTTGAATTGAGGTTGATTGATTGTTGTGGCCTGTGGGACACTTGAAGGATGAGAGAGAGAGGGAGAGGGGGTTAATTTTTTATATGTGTGTGGATTGAGGTTTTAATTTGGGTTAAATTTGGGAAAGTGTGGAAGCTAGAAGAATTATGCTCCGGCATTTGTTGAGAGAGTGAGGGGTGGGGGTATTTCATAGCAATTAGATGCGCATTTCGTTTTGGAATGTTCGGTGTGGAAGATTCGGATCTTTTTTCTTTTATATGTTTGGCAGTTTAAAACAGTGATTTCTTGATCATTGTCTTGGTTTGTCTCTTATCTTGTTTAAGCTTCTGATTGATTAATGACACGGATAAGCATTAAAAACTTATCATTCTTGTAGTTTCCTTAATATTCTATGAATTCTATGAAAATTATGACTTGAAGTTATGATTTTTTTATGTGAGCATGTGAGCTTAACTATTGTATCATCAGTCATTTTAAAACATAGAGTATCATTTTTCTAATAAGTAATTATAGTCTGATTAAGTTATAGACTGGATTTTAAATAACTTACTAAGGGAAGTACACAAACATATCGTTATATGATAATCATTATGTTAATCTTATGAAGAATTTAACCCAACTCAGTATTACACCCACAATCACTTAATTACCAATTAAGAGGAACCCCCTCAAAAAATAAAACCTAAAAATCACTGTGATTTGAAGAACTGAAGATGATTCAGGAAGGAATAAAACTAAAAGAAAGAACTAGTGAAAGGAAAGAGAAAGTAAGGAAAGAGAAGACACAAATAATTTATACTGGTTAGGTCAGTATGATCTCATCTAGTTTGAGTCCTCAACTGAGAACACTTGCATTATGAATCAGAACACTTGCACTGGAAGAGTACAACAATGGCAGAAAAATTAAAAATAATCACCACCCTTCTAATCCCAACATACTTCACACTAAATCACGATTACAGCGCACACATCCAGATCTTAACCTCCTTTCACGAAAGCTTCTTGAATCCGTAGCAAGAATCTTGAAGACATAATTGAATAATTCTGTTATGGTAGTTGATTTTTTCCAAGATGCATAACTCGAAGATGAGCTACTATTTAAATAGCATGTTGAATCTTGTTTAGCTATGTGGCAGTTCAGCAATTAGTGTTTGTCTTTTAGTCTCAAAACAATGTTGTCCAACTTGCTTCATTTTAAACTCTGCGTCGTCGTTTTACTTAATACTCTCAAGCTTTTCTCCATGTCTTGAGCTAATAAGATCACACTTCAACATACTCCACCTTGATCTTTTTAGCTTGAGCTATTGATCTCCTAGCGCAACTCATCTACTCAATTGATTACTCATTTTTCTTAGTAACTATCTAGTGTCCAATCTCAAGAGTTTGAGGCAGTGTTCAAACTTCTTTATTGTGACAACTTGTGTTCCCATGTCTGCTGAATTTTTTCATCTATGTTTACCTTCTCAAGATAAACTTCTCCTTCGGCTATGATATCCCTGACAAAATGATACAGGATTTCTACATGTTTTGTTCGCTCATGAAACAATGGATTTTACATAAATGTATAGAGGATTGACTGTCTAAGTACACAATGGCAGTTCCTCTATATATCCTAAATTCCTTGAGTAAGCCTTGCGACCATATAGCCTATTTGATTGCTTCCGTGGTGGCAATGTATTCTGCTTCAGTAGTTAAGAGTGTCATAGTGTTCTGGAGTTGAGTTTTTCAGCTGATACAATTCTCATTCAATTTGAAAATGTAGGAGGTATTCTTCGGTCCCTATCTCCAGCATAATCTAAATCCACGTAACATGTCAGCTTAACTTCATCTCCTTCACCCTTATAGATAAGCCTCAGATTATAGGTTCCCTTAATGTACTTCAGATTCCATTTCATTGCCCTAAAGTGTTTTTCACTTGGGTTTGCCATATATCTACTTAATACACTTATTAGATAAGCTAGATCAGGTCTAATACTGATCATAGAGTACATCACTGATCCAACTACCAGAGCATAAGGTACATTTGACATTCTTTCTTTTTCTTCTTCTCCCTTAGGACACAACTGTGTAGATAGTTGAAAGTGAGCTGCTAGGGGAAGATTAACAGTCTTAACATGGTCCATGGCAAACCTTTGTGCAAGTTTATGTATGTATGCTGTCTGGGAGAGTTTCAGAGTTCCATTCTTCCTATTTCTAGATATTTCTATACTAATGATCCTTTTTGCTCCACTTAGGTCTCTCATGTCAAATTCCATGTTCAGTAAATTCTTTACCCTCCAAATCTTTTCCTTGTTATGGCATGCTAACAACATGTAATCAATATAGATTAAGAGATATAAAGATTGCTCTCTTTCTTCCCGTTGGTCATAGTATAGACAGCTATCATAATACTCCTACAGAACCCAATCTTCTCCATTAATGTATTGAACATTTTATACCACTGCATGGAGGATTGTTTCAATCCATACAGGAACTTCTTAAGGAGACAAACCAGGTTCTCATTTCCTCTTTATTCAAACACTCAGGTTGTTTCATGTAGATAATTTCCTCCAATTCTCAATGTAAGAATGTTGTCTTCACATCCATATGTTCAAGTTCCCCATTGAATTGAGTAACCTGGGACAAAATGATCCTAATTGACTTATACATAGCCACAAGTGAGAATATTTCTTTGAAATTCACCCCTTCCTTTTGTATGAACCCTTTTGCTACAAGCATTGCCTTGTATCTAACATGTTCATCTGGTGTGTTACCTTTCTTTAGTTTAAATAACCATCTGCAATCTATAACTTTCTATTTTACAGGTTAAGGCACAAGTGTCCATGCGTTATTCTGGTGTAGAGACTCAATTTCATCTTCCATCGCAGATAACCAGTTTTGAACATGTTTGTTGTTCAAGGCCTCTTGCACTGTCTGTAGTTCTCTGTCCTCAACCATGTAACCTGCAATCAAATATATATCAGTATACCTTAATTTAGGTTTTACTTGTGTCATTTCTCTGCCTCTAGCAAGTTGATAGTCCTCAGGGGTCATCATCCTCCCTTACTCCAGTTGAGTCAGTTTGTGTTGGTGCAGGCTCCTCCTAGTTTCGAGGCTCAATGTAACTATGGTCTACATTCCTTAATCTTTGATCAATTGTTGTTCCAATAGTGAATGACTCCACCTCAATTCCAGTTATCTCAGCATTACTTGCTTCCGCTACATATGTCCTTGCAATACTAGGTTATTTCTTGTAACATGGCATGCTATTTTCATTGAACTTATCATCTCTACTAACAAGGATTTTGACGCCATTTGAGTCTTTTACCCATAGTCTATACCTTTTTTACTCCCGCAGCATATCCTAAGAAGATACATTTAGTGGCTCTTGGTTCATGCTTTCCATCTTTCTGATGTGCAAATGCAGCATATCCAAAGACATTAAGGTGATTAAGAGTGGGAGCCTTTCCTGTCCATTTCTCAAAAGGTGTGCTGAATTTTATAGCACTAGAAAGGCTTGTGTTTATCAGGTAAGTTGCAGTTGTGTTTGCTTCCCCCCAAAATTTCTTGCTTAAACCTGAGCTAATTAACATGCATCTTACTTTGTCCATGATAGTTCGATTCGTCCTCTCAGCAACACCATTTTGTTGAGGGGTGTGCCTAACAATCATATGCCTTAAGATTCAATATCTTTACACAAGTTATCAAACTTAACATTACAAAACTCTAAGTCATTATATGTCCTAATAAATTTTAATTTCTTATTAACATGGTTCTCAGTTAATACTTTACATTCTTTAAACATATTATAAGCTTCATCCTTAGTTATAAGTAGGTTTGTCCAAACAGTCCTGGAATAATCATCTATAATGGATTAAAAAATACAAGTTACTTCCATATGTCTCTATTGGTGATGGTCCCCAGATTCATGTGAACATATTCCAGAATTGCATTTGACTGCTTGGAAAAGGTGCTGAACTTCAACCTATGATGCTTGCCTAACACACAGTGCATAATTCCAGAGTCGGTAAGTTCTTTTTTCTCAAGTGCCCTTGTTTGCACAGAATCTGAATTCCTTTGTCACTCATGTGACCTAACCTTATATGCCATAGATCAACACCTTAAGCAATCCCTTTTTAGACTTGTAAGCATAACCTGCGTCATCCAAAACCCCTAAGGACACCGGATTTCTCTTTTAGTCTAGGACATATCTTACTTCATTGAGTGTTCTCACATTTCATTAATATGGATAGACCATTTTTTCCTTTCACAATGCATGGTTGGTTGTTTCCCATTAGAACTTTGCCCCTTTCAAACTCTATGAGGTTTGAAAATCACTCTTTCCTGAGAGTCATGTGGTGGTGCAGCCAAAGTCAAGAATCCATTCATTGTCATTGCTCTCAGCGGTAACAACAAAAACTTCCCCATCACTATAGCCATCTGTGATTACAGCCAAGTCTTCTCCAGTTAGCCCATTTTTCCTTTTACTTATTTTCCACTCATAGCAAAATCTTTTAAGGTGTCATTCCTTTCCACATAAGAAACACTTATTCTTTGTCTTTCTTCCCTTGGAATGAGACATGCCTTGATTATCTCCTCTACTCTTGCTCCTACCCCTTTGACTACCAGACCTTTGAATGTTCCTTCCCCCGGTGAACAGGCTGTCACTAGTATCTTTCTTTTCATTTTCTAGTTCTAGATCTTTAGACCTGAGTGCTGAAACACACTCCTCCAATGATAGAAAAGACCTTCCATATTTTATAGTTGCTTTAACATCCTTGAAGGAGTCAGGCAATGAGTTAAGAAGTATAATGGCTTCATTTTCATCACGCAACTTCTCATTTGCCTCTGAATTAGCTAATTCTATGGTCATCCTCTTGAAGTCATCCAGGTTTTGCTATAATGTTTTGGAGGTGTCCATCTTGAATCTAAATAGTCTCTCTTATAGATAAATCTTGTTTGTGAGGGATTTTTCATGTAGAATAAATCAAGCTTTTCCCACACCTTTGTTACTGTATCTTCCTCATTTACCTCTCTCATTACATTATCTAACAGGTTCAAGATTATAGTTCTAAGTGCAGTCTCCATCATTTCTAATTTTTTATCCTTAGTCAATGTATCTAGCAATTTAGAAGGATCTTTTGAAGCCTTGAGTACCCTTTGTTGAGCCAACAGAGCCTTTATCTTTCTCCTCCAAATCTCAAAATCTCCGGTTCCATCAAACCTATCTACCTCAAAATGTGTTGAGCCCATAATGTCAACAGGTAGCCAATAACTCTCTTTCGTTTGAACTGTTAGATTTTTTCCCCGTTCTTATCACTTTCCTCAAAGCCAGATGACTTAGATCTCCTTGCTTCGGCTTTGAATCTGTCTCAAAATTCAAATCTTGTTCAGGTTCCAAATCTTGATTTTGCGAGATTCCTTCTGAAGCGCCTTCTTGATCGAATGATCCTTCAATAGAGGTTTCCTCATTTGGATCTACCGTGATTGTGCCTTTCACAAAGATGCCTCGCGAATACTGAGTTCCCTTTCTCTTAACCTGGTGCTCTGATACCACTGTTAATCTTTGAAGAACTTAACTCAACTCAATATTACACCCACAATCACTTAATTGCCAATTAAGAGGAACCCTCTCAAGAAATCAAAACCTAGAAATCATTGGGATTTGAAGAAATGAACATGATACATGGAGGAATAAAACTGAAAGAAAGAACTAGAAAAAGGAAAAAGACAGTAGGGAAATAGAAGACACAAAGATTTTATACTGGTTCGGTCAGTATGACCTACATCCAGTTTGAACCCTCAATTGAGAACACTTGCACTATCAATCAGAACCAATTTTATAGAGCTTGAAGAGTACAACAATGGTAGAAAAATTAAAAATAATCGCCACCCTTCAAATCCCAACATACTTCATAGTAAACTATGATTATAGTGTACACATACAGATCTCAACCCTCTCTTCATGAAAGCTTCTTGAATCTGTAGCAAGAATCTTGAAGACGTAGTTTAGTAATTCTGTTATGGTAGTTGATTTTTGCCAAGATGCCTAGCTTGAAGATGAGCTACTATTTAAATAGCATGTTGAACCTTGTTCAACTATGTGGCAGTCCAACAATCGGTGTTTGTCTTTCAGTATCAAAATGGTATCGTCCAACTTGCTTCGTTTTAAGCCCTACGTCGTCGTTTTACTTAATACTCCTGAGCACGTCTTCCTATCTCAAGCTAATAAGATCACACTTCAACACATTCTATTCTAACTCAACTCACTCAATTACCAAAATATGTAATACTTTGTCTCAACAAACGTGGGAATCCATTTTTAAGACTTTAACACTTCCCCGATCTACTGACATGTAATAAATATTCTCACCAACTTTTTCACATAGAAATTTAGTTTTTATGAGCTGATGTTTCTTTGTTATTAGGTAGTGAAGTGCAAGAACTGATGCATAGTTCCTCCTAAAAATCAGCATTTGTCTTCATTCCTGATTGATTTCTTTTTATGGTTTTCTAAAAAGAAATGGATGGAAGAACAAAAACCTTTGTGTTTGTTGAGAAAGGATACATATTTGTAGAAGAAAAATCGAGTATTTTTTTTACGAAAAATGACAGGAAAAACAAACTTTTCAGCTCAAATTATAAAAACATGTCTGAAAATGATGAAGTAAACAATTTATTTACTGAAATTAAAAAGATATATTTACTGTATTCTGACCATATTTGCAAAAAAAAAAAAACTATTCCAATCATTTTTACAATTTAAGCTGAAAAATTGATTATTTTTACAGTAAAAAATGACAGGAAAAACAAACTTTTCAGCTCAAATTACAAAAACATGTCTGAAAATGATTAAGTAAACAATTTATTTACTGAAATTAAAAAGATATATTTACTGTATTCTGACCATATTTGCAAAAAAAAAAAAAAAACTATTCCAATCATTTTTACAATTTAAGCTGAAAAATTGATTATTTTTACAGTTGTTCTATATATATCTAGTACCTAATTACTTAGCCACGTATAAACCCATTATTCATTGAAATTTACATCAGAAATTTATTTTTACCCAAGTTTATTTTGATATATTAGTCAGTAAAAAAAGTAAGAAATAACTAAATATTTTATATGTTTAGTACCTTGTGAAGGCTAATTATTTAGATAAAATATCGTTACATTCATAAACAAAGCTATTAACATTTAAACTTTGTATTTTATAGTTTGGCACCCTCTCCAAGAAAAATCTTAGTTCCGCCCATGGCTAAGAGTCATGGTTTATATGAATATGTCATAGTCAAATGACTCAACTCAAATCTATGTAATTCATATATCAATGTAGTTAATTAATAGGAAGATCTAATCGTAATGTTGGTTTTCATGGCTAACATAAGACGTTTACAGAGAGAGTCCAAACTTGAATGAATAAATAACAGATAAATAAAAAATAGCAAAAAATGATTGAAATAGCAAAAATTCAAAAACATTTGGACAAGAGCGACCACAGTGGGAGTCGAACCCACGACCTTTTGATCCGAAGTCAAACGCGCTAATCCACTGCGCTATGCGGTCGTTTCTGAGGGCAAATGGAAACTTTATTATATCAATAATAAAACACACATATGACGTGGCTCACCGATTAGATGCCCTCATTTTTGTTGTTATTAAGTTAAAATTTGTATAAAAATTAATAAAGCCAAGGTAAAGTATACAAATCTATACAAGTCTGAAAGGAGTTGAGAGAGGGAGAAGCTTCTTTAGGAAAAAAAAATTGTCCCTACTACTTTATGAGTTACTTAATTGTTCTTCATATATATTAATGTTAATATTAATAATTTTAATTTAATGATTAAGGATTGGGTCATATTGTCTAAACTTTTTTTAGAATTCCTAAACGACCCTCCAATTACCTAATAACTGAATAATTTTATTTAGTTATATATTATTTTAAATAAAGCAATACTCGTATAATTTTTGTTTTTAATTACTTGGTATCATTGTTTGTTAGATATTATTTGATTTATCTTATATGATCAATTATATAATAAGATAACACACATTAACATCCGTGAAATAAAAATAGGACGCATAAAAACCGTAAAAATTAATCATATAAATTTATTAGTTGAAACATTTAATTAAAATGAATAAAGTTCTTTATCACCTAACCTTATTTACATGTTGTCACAATAAAATTTCTCTCTCTGCGTTTTATCTCTTCATCATCTTCGGCTTCTCACATGAGGAGGACCTCCTCTTCTGGTGAGATTTTTTTCCTGCCATTCTACTTATGTTTTCTTCTCATTTTCTTGTAAATGTTTTTCCTCCAGTCAGATCTAGATCTCTGGTAATTTTTCGTATGCCTAGATCTAGATCTATAGAAGTGTTTGTTTCATATAGATTAAGATCTATGGTGTTTATGCTTCACCCATATCTAGATTTATGGTAGTTTCCCACCACAATCTAGATCTATGATATTTTTCTTTCAGTAGTATTCATTTTATGAGTGTTTTTAATAGATCAAGCACAAGTTTACAAGCTTTTTAGGGTCAATTGTGCCAGATCTTCCATTGTGTCTTTAGATGGCAAAGATACTTTGAAATAGCCAAGATGAAGAACTCTATATTATTCTCTATGTTCGTTTAATAGGTCTTTTTTTTACTATTATGACGGATTTATGTATTTTGGTTATTAAATTTTTCTACTAATCCATTAAGATTTGATGTACCTTTGTTGGTACATTTATACTTTCTTGTTATTCCCTTGATCTAGATGTATACTATTTTTCTTATAATGAACTACCTCATTGTCAACAAAATAAAATATAATAACCAAAATAGTGTTAGCATACTACTTCAGCCACCTAAGCAATGCTTATTACCACAATCATATCACCAATGCATATTATCTCAGCCACCTCAGCAATGCACACCTCAAACAGATTTCTCGCTCAACCATACTGCCAAAATTAATTAAGGATATTGATTTTCTATTGGCTGTGAGAAATCTATCGTTACATCATTATTGCTTTGTAAAATTTGTTGATTTTGATATATTCTCTAAATAGATAGCTTGTGAGGATGCAAAGCAATCATGCACTCATTTTCAAAAATAATCTCAAATCTCAACTTGATATCAGAGCAGGTTCCATCTCATCAAAGAAGCTGTAATGGAGTCCTTGCAACTGAATCTTCATGGCATGATGTTGTTAGTGTTACAAGTCTAACCAAAGTTACGGAGAGTCTAAATCCCTTCAAAAATACTTTGAGTGCAACCCTCACAACCAGCTTGTCATGGACTATTTTATTATTTTAAAAATATGTAATGTTGGAAATAATGTATTGCATTGTAAGATTAAATGGAAATAACAGTAATACAACAATTCTGTAAATATATTACTTACAGTATAAAAATAAAATAATTACAAATAACAATGTAAACATAATTACTAATGACAATGAAAATATAATATTTACAGTACGAAAATAAAATATTTACGAAATGTAAATAAATTAAATACTAACATTAGGACAGAGTAACAGTATAATGGGAAATCAAACCGAGTCATGTTTGCACAGTTTCCTTAAAATAATTACGCCACTTCACTTGTGATACTAAGGTTGATATAACGGCATTTATTTCTCAAGATAAAACGATTTGAGACAGTTGAAAAGCGCTCAACTTCACCATTTTGATTGAACTGACTTGTCTGAATTGCACCACGAGAGTAACGACACAAAAATAAGACTTGGACTGAAAATGAGATTTGAATTCTACCTGAGAGTAACTTAAGTTTTATTTTCATGTATTGTTTATTTCTCTACAAGTTTGATAATGAGATTTTTTTGTCATCAACTCAATTAATGAGAAAGATTTTTAGAGGTGTAAAATTAACTCAATGTGAATCAACCATATAATGAGTTGAAAGTGTACATTTGATGAAAAGATCTCCTATGATAATTTCTCATACACAAAAATGTATAAAATAGATAGTAAAATCTCTATACAAGATTATGCAAATATTTAAGCTTTGATTTTTTTTATATTCTTACAAGTCTTCTCTTCTTTTCTTTTTAATTTTTTACCATCATTCTGGTGACACTTGTTTGAACAAGTTAGCACCCATGATCATTCTTAGTAATGAAAGAAGAAAGGAAAAATGTAATTAGTAAACTAAGTGGTCGAAAATAAAAAAATTGTATATTTATATCACAAACAAAAATTATTTTATTTTGAAAGTTTTATTGATTTTCTTTAGTGACACTTGTTTAAACTAGTTACCATCCATTATCATTCCTAGTAATGAAGGAAGAAAAAAAAATGGTAATTAGTGAACTAAGTAGTCCAAATAAAAAAATGGTATATTTATATCCCAAACAAAATTATTTATTTATTTTTAGTGATTATTGTTTAAAATAGTTACCATTCATAATTATTTCTAGTAATGAAGGAAGAAAAGAAATATGTAATCAGTGAAGTAAGTAGTCCAAAATAAAAAATAATATATTTATATCTCAAACAAAATTATTTATTTATTTTTAGTGACAATTGTTTAAATTAGTTACCATTCATGATCATTCTCTTTTCTATTTGATTAGCATCGGGTGAAGAAATAAAAAATGGTAACTAAAAGACCATGTAGTAAAAAAAACATGCTCACATCACCCTCTCTAAAAAAATTCTGCATTTTAATTTTTTTTTGAGTTTTTTTTTTGTTTTTTTGTTGTTTGCATTTTATTTTTGTTTTTTCGTGTTTGTTTATTTTTCTATTTTTTAGTAGATATTATTGGTTTATTTTTATATATATTTTTAATTATTTCATGTTCTGTTTTATTATTTTCACTCTACATATTTTTTTTTTTTGAATTTATCATCTCTAACATTCCTTTCCATTATTCTTTCTTTTTCTTTATGTTGTTATCTCTTCTTATTTATTTATGTATTATTTTCATATCTCACGTTGGCATGTGATTATTATTTCATTCTTTTATCATTAGAATTGACGCTCGTAAATTAAAACTATAACAATATGATTTAAATTTTGTTAATTTCTTTATTTAGTTTTCACTAAAAAAATCCGATGACGGACTTTAAAATTTTTGGGATACCAAATTTCTCGAACTACCGATGTGAGGAGTTATTTTTAGGATACCGAAAATAACTCCAATAATATTTTGATTTCAAAAAAAAATAAAAGAAAAATAATTTTTTAATGATCTTTGTACAACCCGTTGAAGATCATTTATTTACTCATTTTTATGATCCAACATGTACCAAATGGACCATTCAAAATTAAATTTCTATAACATTATTTAAAAAATAATAATTTGGATAATATTTGATTACATTTGATAACCATTTTTCATAATGGGCGTTGTGGGGTGCTAATACCTTCCCCACACACAAATGACTCCCAAACCAACTTTAAATTTTCACAAAGAAAAATATTTGAATTTAAAATTAGGTGACCAATCACGTCCTAAAATGATTGGTGGCAACTCTGAATTTCTTTTTTTTAATGATTTTTCAATCGCCGCTCCGCGTCGCATGCACGTTGAGCAACTTGGCTACTCCACTGAGGATAAAAAATTGCTCTAACCATTTTTAGATCAATAGAGAGTCAAGCCAAAACTTTTATCATATGCTATCATTTTGTGTGGTCCTTTGTTTGTTTATTTGATTCATTATTTTTTCTCTAATTCGTGCTTGTAGTTGTACATAGGTTCTTTTTTTACAAAGTATATTTCTTTACATAATTTCTAATTTCACACATATACACTATCCCTGTACCCGATCTTTCCTTTTAGGTTTCGCGAGAATGGGTAGTGGAATGCCTTCGTGGAACTACGGTTCTCATGTAAGCTCACGAAATTTCTCACTCAGGTCGACCCTTTCGGGATACCGTTTGGGAGTCATTGTTACTCCATTCGGATAATAATGAAGACAACCTGAGAGCTTATTAAGAGATTTGATAGCCCAACCACACATGCATTTTGTTCATAGAGCTCATCTCATGACCAATGTTTGATAGAAATAGAGATTCTGCTTAATTATGATATATGATTAATTTTGTTCATGTATATATATCCTACGCAGAAACGAAAAGGAGATTGTCTGAAAAAGGAGGATGTCGTTCTTCTACCATCAATCACTAAGATAAAGTTCTCACACACTGACTTATATAGGTTGAAGAAGATATGGGAGGATATTTCACCGGAGCAGAAAAATTTGTTTGTCGGTAAATATGGTCACATCGCTTATCTTTTGTATACTACAGTCAACGCTCCCGTTCTTAAGGCTTTAAGGGATTTCTGGGACCCTCTGTACAAATGTTTCACCTTTGGAATAATTGAATTTACTCTTACAATTGAAGAATATCAAGTCCTACTGAATGTCCCGCTGCAAAGCACGGATAAAGTTTGTAATTACGACAAAAGATTCACATTGAAGAGAGCTTTATCCAAGCTCTTGGGTATTGTCCATGCATCTGAGATTGAGAAAAGGTTGAAAGTTAAATGGGGGAATGAGTATGTGCCGTTGGATTACCTTTTAGATCTCGCCCAAAATTTATTGAATGAAGATAAGGGTATGACTATTTATACTCTGTGTATAAACGGCACAGTGTTGTCTCCAAAAATTCAAGGTTATGTGGATGATAAAGTGATAAAAATGTTCCTGCAAGTTGAACATGGTGTTAACCCTGTTATCTCAATTCTAGCTGAGACTTTTCGTTCCTTAAATCACATACGAGCGCTGGAAAAGGGAAGTTCATCGGCTCTCCATCTCTTTTGTGTATTTGGATTCTTAGCCATCTAAGATGTCCACCAGATTTCAAATGTCCTCAAGTTAAGTTTTCAAGTCCATGGATGAAGACAAGAATCTCCATTGCAGAATCAAAAAGGGTGTGGCTCTCACACCTATCAAAGTTGAAAGATGAGGATGTTATCTGGAAACTCCAATGGATGTCGTTGACATCGATGATCTACAAATGTGGCGACTATCAATGGGTCCCGCTCTCAGGGCCATGAGGTTGTACTAGTTATGTTCTGCTAATGGTGCTCCGTCAATTATACATGAGACAGTTTGTCCCTACCACGAACACATTAAAGGGCATTGAGATCAGTTATGATTCTCAAGATATTGAACAAAAATTACAGTCGACAATTGCAGCTTGGAAAATAACGAGAAGGGTGTAAAATGAGAAGAAACACATGTATTGCACAAAGGAGTATGAAACGTGGCTTGGGAGCATAGGAAAAATAACTATTGCCTTACCAATTGAGGATTTACAATCACACAAGTTGCCAGAAGCTTATCAGGAGATTGTTAAAAACGAGGAGCGGGATAGTTATATGAGGAGCGTCAAAAGAATTTAGCTCTCTTGGAAGAAAACATACGTCTAATAGTCGAGACGAATTTGTCTGGAAAGCACAGGATCGAAGCGGAAAAACAACTCAGAGATTTGAGAAACAAGGTTGAGGATCAAGAATATCTGAAGCGGAAAAACTTAAGTTGGGAATTGACACTCGCAAGCAGAACAACAAAATTAGAAGGATGGCAGAGGATAATGAGAATTTGCGAGTGGTAATCTATGAACAAGAGGATCGAATCATGAAACTAGAAAGGAAAAATAAGCTTGTACAACGTATAGACATGCATCATATTGATCTGTTTTGATGCAATTCAAGTGCATGAATCATTTAAAGATATTCTTTCAAAATCCATACATGACTTTCCAACATTTAGAGCATGCATTAGTTTAGCTCTTGCACCATATGAAACTTCTAAATATCAGATCAAATATCATTTCAACATCTTTAGTTAAATCGAACCTGAATTGAGTCGAGGTCAAACCCTGTATCTATCCAGGTCCGTTTCTTTTCAAATATCTCGGTTAAATTGAATACGACTTTGTCGGGGTTGAAGCCCGGTGTCAACGCCTGATCCATTTCAATTAATATGGTTTTATCGAACCCGCATCGAGTAGAGGTCTTCTTTATCTTTGGTTAAATCGAAACCGACTTTGTCGCGGTCGAAGCCCGATGTCAGCACTTGGTCCATTTCAATTAATATGGTTAAATCGAACCCGCATCGAGTCGATGTCGAAGCCTGCTTCTATCTAGGTCCACGTCCTTTCTTATCTTAGGTTAAATCGAACCCGACTTTTTCGCAGTCGAAGCCCGGTGTCAGCGCTTGGTCCGTTTCAAGTTATAGGGTTAAATCGAACCCGAATTGAATCGAGGTCAAAACATGTGTCTATCCGGGCCCATTTAATAAGTTTCATCATTTCGTAGAACCAGAATAAGTCGAGATTTCTATTCCCCTTATCTATATAGTATTTTCTCGATCAAAATATTTATTTACTCATTTGTACACCTTCTAAGTTTAGAAGCGTGAACAAATGGGAGCAGCTGTAAATACCGTATTTTGTCCGGTCCAATACTTTAAAATATAAAAAAAATTGTCCATATACTAGTCTAAGACTATGTGTATGATTTGAAAAATAGCCCTATACCTAAAAATAAGAAGATTTGTCCAAGGACTAAAAATAAAAAAAGTAACAAATGACTAAAATTAAAAAATTGAAACCCTAAGTTTGCCTATAAATAGGGGGAATGTCTTCACTTGAAAGGAGAGATTGGGAGAATGAGAAAGAGAAGGGATTTTAGATAGAAAAAGAGAGGTCTTGAGAAAATAGTGAAAAGAGAAAGAATGAGAGTTTTCATTTCTATTCATCTTCCATCTTCTCCTTTTCTTTTTATTAAGGTAATTTAAATCTCTTGCATTGTAGCTTACAATATATTTTGTTCATTCTTATTAATCATATCTTTTTTTCATACTCATGTATTTGATATTTCTTTATTTCATTTTCTGTATAAAAGTTTATTTGCTAATTCTTTATCATTTCTCCTACTCTTAATCTTAAGTTTTATTTTCATGTATTGTTTATTTCTCTACAAGTTTGATAATTATATTTTTTTGTCATCAACTCAATCAATGAGAATGAGGATAAAGCTTTTGAGAGGTGTAAAATTAACTCAATGGATTCAACCATTTAATGAGTTGAAATTGTACATTTGATGAAAAGATCTCCTATGATAATTTCTCATACATAAAAATGTATAAAATAAAGAGTAAAATCTCTATACAAGATTATACAAATATTTAAGTTTTGATTTTTTTATGTTCTTACAAGCCTTCTCTTCTCTTCTTTTTAATTTTTGACCATCATTTTTGTGACACTTGTTTGAACTAGTTAGCATACATGATCATTCCTAGTAATGAAGGAAGAAAGGAAAATGGTAATTAGTGAACTAAGTGCTCCAAAATAAAAAAAAATGGTATATTTATATCCTAAACAAAAATTATTTTATTTCGAAAGTTTTATTGATTTTCTTTAGTGACACTTGTTTAAATTAATTATCATCTATGATCATTTCTAGCAATGATGGAAGAAAGAAAAAATGATAATTAGTAAACTAAGTAGTCCAAAATAAAAAATGATATATTTATATCCCAAATAAAATTATTTATTTATTTTTAGTGACACTTGTTTAAATAGTT
The DNA here is from genome assembly GCA_003255025.1 of Datisca glomerata. Taxonomy (NCBI): domain Eukaryota; kingdom Viridiplantae; phylum Streptophyta; class Magnoliopsida; order Cucurbitales; family Datiscaceae; genus Datisca; species Datisca glomerata. Next base: position 169,728 of record QANY01001550.1, read on the forward strand.
ACCATCCATGATCATTCCTAGCAATGAAGGAATAAATGAAAATGGTAATTAGTGAACTAAGTAGTTTAAAATAAAAAAAATGATATATTTATATCTCAAACAAAATTATTTATTTATTTTTAGTGACATTTGTTTAAATTAGCTACCATTCATGATCATTCTTTTGCTATTGGATTAGCATTGGGTGAAAAAATAAAAAATGACAATTAATAGACCATGTAGTAAAAAAACATGTTCACACCAATTATGTATGACATTAAGCATTTTTTTATAGATTAATTTATTTTACATATAAAAAAATTATTATTAATTTATTTACTATATAATTATATATACATATATAAATAAAAAATGAAAATTAAAAAAAAAAAGACAGAGGGTGACATCACACTCTTTAAAAAAAATTGTTTTTTTGTTTTTTTCTGTATTTGAAATTTTTTTTTGAGTTTTTTTTGTTGTTTGCATTTTATTTTTGTTTTTTGTGTTTGTTTATTTTTTATATTTTTTTCAGTAGATATTATTGGTTTGTTTTAATTTATTTTTATATATATTTTTAATTATTTCACATCTTGTTTCATTATTTTCACTCTACATATTTTTTTTTTAAATTTATCATACATATTTATCATCTCTAACATTTCTTTACATTATTCTTTCTTTTTCTTTATAGCTATTATATCTTCTTATTTATTTATGTATTATTGTCATATGTCATGGTTGCATGTGATTATTTCTTTTATCATCAGAATTGACACTCGTAAATTAAAACCATAACAATTTGATTTAAATTTTGGTAATTTTTTTATTTAGTTTTCCCTAAAAAATACGATGACAGACTTTAAAATTTTTGGGATATCAAATTTCTCAAACTATCTTAGGTAAGGAGTTATTTTGTGGATACCGAAAGTAACTCCAATAACGCTTTGATTTAAAAAAATAAAATAAAAATATTTTTTAATAGTCTTTCTACCACCCATTGAAGGTCATTTATTTGTTCATTTTTATGATGCAAAATGTACCAAATGGGACATCCAAAATTAAATTTCTATAACATTATTTAAAAAATATTAATTTGTATAGTATTTGATTAAATTTGGTAACTATTTTTCATAATGGGCGTTGTGGGGTGCTAATACCTTCCCCACACGCAAATGACTCCCGAACCAACTTTAAATTTTCACAGACCAAAATATTTGATTTAAAAATTAGCTGACCAATCACGCCTTAAAATGATTGGTGGCGGCTCCGAATTTCTTTTCTTTTTTTAAATGACTTTTCAATCGTCGCTCCTTGTCGCATGCACGTTGCGACAAATAGGTTGTCCTTTTGAACCTTGATTTTGAGATTTTCAGTCAACTAAGTTGGGTTTCCTTTGTATCAACTTATTTTTGCATGGGCTTTAGTCATATTCTCATCTATAACTTTTCAACTAACTTTCTATTTAACCATTTAATTAACGGATCTGCAATGTTATCATTTGACTTCACATAGTCAAGAGTGATAACCTCTATCAAGAGTAGTTGTTTAATGGTCTATGTCTACGATGAACGTGTCTAGACTTACCATTATACATATTACTTTGTTCTCTTCCAATAGCACTTTGACTATCACAGTGTATGCAGATTAGTGTCACAGGTTTTATCCATCTAGGAATATCATCTAGAAAGTGGTGTAGCCACTCAGCCTCCTCCCCACATTTGTCCAAAGCTATAAACTCAGATTCTATAGTGGATCTAGCTATAACAGTTTATTTTGAGGATTTTCATGCTACGGCAGCACGTCCTTGTGTGAAAACATACCCCCAGTAGACTTCAGATCCTTCTTATCAAATATCTAATTTGCATCAGTATGTCCTTCTAGGACCGCTGGATATCTTAAATAGTATAGTCCATAACTCCGAGTATATCGTAAGTACTCTTATAATGGCTTTTTAATGTTTAGCTACAGGATTACTCGTGAATCTACTTAGTTTACTTACTGTATAGGCTATATCAGGTCTTGTACAACTCATCAAGTGCATCAGACTACATTTCACTCTGGAGTATTTTACTTGAGATACTCTCACCTTTATTTTTGGACAAAAGTACACTTGTATCCATCGGTATTTTTTATTCACTAGTGCCATGTTTGCTAAATTTTCCAAGAATAGAATTCACATAATGAGACTAACTTAAACTAAGTCCATCTGATGTTCTATCAGTAACACCTAACCTATGCCAATTTTGGTGGACCGTGCTCCACCCCGGTGAACTTATGCGATTCAGACGTGCCCAGAGGCCAGAGGTGAATCGATTCATGGTCTGTAGAACCAAGACCATTCAAAGGTGGGTGGCCCGCCCCGCCTAGAATATTCATCTTTGACTAGGCTTACATAGCAAGTCCTATTACCTTTATATGAAATGTAGATTTTAACATGTATTTCGTAGATTTGATCATCTTATCATTACTCTCAATGATAAGCATGTCATCAACATACAAACACACAATGACACCATTTTTTGTATCTTTAACATATACACATTTATCACACTCATCGATTTTGAATCCAATTGACATCATGTGACTATCAAATTTTCCATGCCATTATTTTGGTACTTATGTCAAACCATACAATGATTGGAATAACTTACAGACTTTTTTTCCTTGCCCGGGAGCGGAAAACCCTTTTGACTATTCCATATAGATTTCTTTCTCTAAATCTCCATTTAGAAAGGTTGTTTTCACATCCATTTGAGGTACTTCAAGATTTCGCAAAGCTACAATTGCAAGTACCGTCCTAATGGAGTTTATTCTCTACACTGAAGAATATGTATCAAAATAATCAAGACCTTCCGTCTTCTGTAGCCATTAATTACAAGTCTAGCCTTGTATTTGTCAATTGATCAATCGGCTTTCATTTTTCGTTTGAAAATACATTTGGAACCCAATGGTTTACAACCAGGTGGAAGATCAACTAGTTTCCAAGTATGATTTTACAAAATGGAATCAATTTCACTCTTAATGGTCTCTTTCCAAAAGGACCTTCATTGGAGTTTACAGCTTCATTGAAAGTTTTTTGTTCACTTTCAATCATTAGGTTAGAAAATCTGGACCAAAATACTTTTTATGTCCTAGCTCTTTTACTCCATCTAGGTTCTACCTCGACTTCTTCATCTTGGTCCTGACTATCTTCTTCATCAATAGTCTAAAGAAGTCTTTTTGAAGAGCTTGACTCTTCCTTGGACTTATAAGGAAATACATGTTAAAAGAATGATGCATTCCTAGACTCCATTATCATGTTCTTGTGAATCTCAGGATTGCTACATTCGTACCCAAGAGATTGCTACGCACTACTGTCATTTGCGTAAACAATGAAAATACAATCGACAGTTTTTTGTCATATCTTCACCTTGTTTTTGTGTAGGTACCATCACTTTAACGAGGCATCCCCACATTCGTAAGTATTTGTATGAAGGTTTTCTACATTTCCATAACTCATATAGGGTCTTATCTTATTTCTTTTTTTGTATCTTTTTCAAAAGATAGTTAGGCGTCGAAACGGCTTCTCCCCACATGTTCTAAGGTGATCCAAAACCGATTAACAACGCATTCATCATTCCTTTCAAGGTACGGTTTTTTCGCTCAGCAACACGATTGGATTGAGGTGAATAGCATGTTATGGTTTCATGTATAATCCCTAATCCCATGTTGAGCACAAATCTCAACAAATGGTAAATCATACTTACCACTTCGATCACTTCTTAGTACCTTAATTTTCTCATTCAGTTGATTCTCAACTTCATTTTTATAGAGAATGAATTTCTCTGTAGTTTCATCATTGCTCTTTAGCAAATATACATAACAATATTTTGTTCTATCATCAACAAAAGTAATAAAATACTTATTACCACTTCTTGTTTGTACAAATTTAAAATAATATATATCACTGTGAATTAAATCAAGTGGTTCGGTGTTTTTTTCAACACTTTGGAATGATGGCCTCATTAATTCTGCCTTAACACAAGTTTCACATTTGTGAGTTGAATCAATATGAAATGTTGGTAGATGATCTAAGTTAATTAATTGACATAAGTTATCATAATTAACATGACATATTCTACCATGCCATAAATTTGAAGTCTAAAGTAAGTAAGTAGAAGAACTAGCTTTATTAATATCGGGTTTGACCAAAGTCATTACATTGAGTTTGAACATTCAGTCACTCATATAACCCTTACCAACATACATTCAGCTCTTAGAAAAAACAAGTTTGTTTGACACAAATATCATACGAAATCTATGGTTATTCAGCAGTGAACTAGACACAAGGTTGTTCCGAATTTTAGATACATACAAGACATTGTTCAGAGTCAATTCCTTCCCAGAAGTCATCTTCAAAATCATTTTTCCTTGGCCTTTGATCTCAAAGGTGGCCGAGTTCCCCATGAATAGCTTCTCTACATGCTTAATAGCTTCGAAGGTAGAGAACATCTCGTAATCAAAACACACATGGCGGGTAGCTCCAGTGTTAATCCACCACTCCTTTAGATTTGATCCAACCATATTGACCTCAGAAACTAGTGCTGAGTGGTTGATATCAAAAAGGTCTCGAGCAATGTTCTCAATCACATTAGCCTCCTTGTTTCTCTTAGGCAATCTACACTCAGAAAGTTTGTGACACAATTTATCACAATTGTAGCACTTGCCTTGAAACTTTGGTTTCGTAGAAACTCCTCCTTTAGGTCCCAGCTTATTTGGACCATTTCCTTTGTTGTTGGTCTTCTTGGTTTTGGAACCTTGATCATTCTCCACAATGTTAGCCTTTACTGCAGCAACAGGGTTTGGCCATCTTCTTTCGGATAACCTATTATCTTCTTCGATTTGAAGTCGAATAATAAGACCATTGATGCTCATTTCCTTTCGTTTGTGCTTGAGATAATTCTTGAAATTCTTCCACTCAGGAGGTAATTTCTCAAGCATCATTCCCTCAGCATGAATCTCGTGTAGGATAATTTGTAGTTCTTGCACTTTGACTAATCACTATTTTAGAATCTCCCATTTTAAACTCTAGAAAGTGGGCCACGATAAATTTCTTGGCACTCGCATCCTCAGTCATGTTCTTTTTTTATCATCATTGAGCTTAGGAGCTTCTTTAGTTAAGCATTTTGCCAGATTGAGCGTGGTCAGGTAGATGAGCATCTTTTGTCGTCATCTTTTGAAATGTAAATCGTTAAATTTATCAGGTTTCTCTCCATAAGAAATAGCATATGCATCGGTGTCATACCGGCCATAAGGATCACAACATGGTTCTACACACCCGGGTTTGGCATTTTAGCACCAACAGTAGGGTTCTACCCTTGGTTTTCATAGCATGGCTCGCCATAACATTACTGTTAGATTCAGTTCTCATATTTCCTTATATGAAATATAAACTGCAAGTGTATCAACACTTTAAAAATTATGCTATTTTCTCGAAGATGAAAATATGCTAATTTTTCAAATATTTTTCAAAATAAACCAATTAGCACTTTTACATATAACCGTCAAGAGGAACTGGTAGGGTTCTAAGACCCAATCCAGTACTAGCCCTCTCGACAGTCTTTAGTTCTCAGGTAATTAGAGAGACAAATCCTCTTAAATTCTAATTTCCTGGACTCTGTACAGTTACTTCTAGTTTTGAAATTTTGGAGAATATTAAAAATAATTTTTTTAGGTTGAAAAAACCCAAATAAATTTCCAAAAATATTTTTTTAATAATTTTTGAAAACCAAATTAATTTAAAAAATTAATCTTATAACGCAATGACTTGAATGAAAATAACCGTTTAAGATTATTAGAAATAGTGTATTGCATTGTAAGATTAGATGGAAATAACAATGACACAACAATTTGATAAATATATTAAATACAACAGGTAAATAATCTAAGTACGAACAATAATGTAAATACTGTGGTTATGAAATGTAAATAAAGTAACAACATTAAATAAAGCGGGCAGAATAACAGTATAATGAGAAATCAAATTGAGTCTTATTTGCTCAGTTTCCTTAAAACAGTTACGCCACCTCACGTGTGGTACTAAGGTTGATAACGGCGTCTATTGTCCAAGATAAAATGGTTTGAGGTAGCTGGAGAACACACAACTTCACCACATTGATCGAACCGACTTGTCAAAATTCTATCACCAGAGTCACGACGCAAAAACAAGATTTGGACGAGAAAACCAAACCATCGACGGAACTGGAAATAAATCAATCTAGACCGAAAACTAAACCAAGAAAAGTTGAAGAAAAAACTAGTAAAAATGTGGAGATCAAAATAATTGAGAGAAAAAGAGAGTTAGAATGTTTCTTTGTTGTGAAAATGAGGAGAAAAATGCCTCTTTTATACTCCTCATGGGGTAGAAGTGTCATAAAGGGTATTTAACCCATTAAAAGGTTATTTAACTAAAATTAAGTCCAAAAATATTTTTTCCTGTAAATTGCAAAATAAAAAACGTTTTGGCTTTAAACTACAAAGAATTTTTCATATTCTATAACCTTTAAGCTTCCTATGGGAAGAAAAAATAAATCTGGAGCAAAAAATAACTCGTTAGCTCATATAGAGATGACCCATATAGACAAATCCTCTAGACTTATCAAGTTATCACTATTGATACAAGCATCTCTATATATACCAATCAAACATTTTCTCTCTTTCCAATGTGAGATTTTTACAATTCTCGCTTGTATTTTTATTTACATTTAGCTCACTTTGGGAGATAATTTCTCATTCATCCTAAAATCAATTTTGACAAATTTATGGTCGACTTCAATTTACTCGCCGAGGAGAACTCAAAAATCAAAAGACCTTACATTTGTACGTAGTGGGTCTTATCTAAAAATTTATCTAAAATTAGTCTACAAAAATGATGTACAAAATACTCATTTTCCAACATGTAATTCATGTAATTATGGGCCATGGTCTAAATGAGTTTCTATCTGGTGATACTCCTGTCCCACCCTAACAAACACCATATGACAATGTGAACCCAGAATGTCCAATTTGGATATGCACCATGATGGAGTGAGGAATCTGTTTGAGGTGTGCATCGCTTAGATGGCTGAGGTAGTGTGGATTGCTGAGGTGGCTAAGGTAGTAAGCTAACACTTCCAGTAATCTGGAGTGACAACCAAGGGGCATCTTCAATTGCCTCCCCATCCTGTAAATCATGTAAGGACAAAACATATAGAGATAGATATGCACTTCCTAAGGGAGAAGGTTTTAGCCAAGCAACTTGTCATTCAATGCTCTAACATCAAAACAAATTGCAGATATAATGACAAAGACATCCAGTGGACCTCAATCTTCATTTTAAAGGCAAGCTCAATGTGTTGAATACCCCATTTCGCTTGGATGTTGGCGTACTGCCTCAGCCATCTCAGTAATGCAAACCGCAGACAGATTCCTTACTCCATTATAGTGCCAAAGCTAGTTAGGGATAATAGTTTTCTATTGGCTACGAGAAATCTATCATTACATTATTATCCCCTATAAAAAAATCTTTTGATATATTCTCTAAATAAAATAGCTCGTGAGGCAGCAAAGCAATTATGCACTCATTTTCGAAAATAATTTTAAATCTCAACTACATGAGCGAAATCTACAGAATTTTTATTTCATTATGTAACTGATCGGTTAAATTTATTTATGGTTTTCATCTCACACAGTAAATCTAATTTCAGTTTTAATATAGACGTTATGAGGTGTGTTATAAATATTGCTAGTGTGACCTATGACAATGCTACTGGAATAGCCTACTCGTTTATTAATTTTTTTTAAACAAAAGAAAAGGATTAGATAGTTATATTAAACAAAATTTTCAAAATATATAGTTTTCCAAACGTACACTAGATATAGTTAGTTCTTTTAGAGTTCTAACAAAATTAAAATTATATATTTAGCGCATATTGTTGTGCCAAAAAAAAGTTTGTGTTGGATCATTTTTTTCTAAATAATTTGTATACTTTCAATTGAGTGTTGTAATATAGTAGAATTAAACAAAAGGGGAAGCTTCTTGTCGGGTTTCAAGTTCGATCAATTCTTTTTCAGATGCATTGGGACTTATTGGTACGATGAATGGTCGGGCGGAGGTGGAGAGTTGTCAAACTCCTATACTGGAAGAAGTTAAATGGGTATCTAATATGTATTGAGTATTATTCATACCCTACTCATTTATAATTAGTAAAAAAAATACACGCCTAATAAATACTTATAATCATTTATAATATTTTAAGTCAAATACCCATAGATAATTTTACCGGCGAGTATTTTTGCCATCCTTAGATGTGACCAAGAATTATTAGGAGTGTGGCAACATAATGATAAAACTATAACATGTGCATATATGGATGTGTAAAAATTAAAACTAATGGTAAATAATTGATGCAAGAAAGATTATCTATACTGTGGAACTCATAGTTTCTTAAATATACATTGAAGTAATCAACGCGGTGAAAAATATCGGATCTTGAATTATTCGAAAAATAAGTTATTATCAAAGTGGATTAGAAAAAGTATCTCTTAAAATGTGACGATAAAAAATCGAAACATCATAGTCTTCTTTGTTATTTCTCAAATCGCCAACCAAAATCACAAGTGGGTGAATACTGGAATAATACCAGAACAAAAAACTTACTCATGTATTTCTCTTCTTAAACAAACCAAAAACTTCTGTCATAGCATATTAATTATGAAAAACACTGTGCTTCAAAAAACAAGAAGAAAACCAGCATGTTTATATATATATATATAAACTGCTAATTTTTTTTAACCAACCATGGGTTACAAGTTAATGTAACCCATGGCACAAAGCCAACGGTTGGGAANTTAGAATAAGACTGAGCTAGTTTTAAGATCACTTGGTTGGTTATGAGGGTATCCATGTTGTGTCACTAGTTTAATAAACAAGTATCGCCACAACTTAACCTAAATCTGAGTCTAGTAAGGGGATCATAAGGATACAAATACATTTGACTAAATAATTAATAAAATCTTCGATAAAATTCATAATTGAATTTATTAATTATTAATTACAATTAACACCACTATAAAATCGTAATTGAACTTCAAGTGTATTTTATATTATTCGGTGTAACTATCATTGACCTATTATTCGTTATGTAATGCTCATCCATAATATAATATCGTGTATAATCGGATTAATTACTATCGACCTAATATTTATACACATCTTGGTATCTTTAGGTTCCAAATTTATTCTACTGGTAAAGTATGATAATTTTCATAATTGATGACTCAAGTAAAATTATCAAATCTCTAGTAATCCACCAGAGATACTAAACGCTTAGTTTACTATGACCACGTAAATTAATTACTTAAGAGGTGCTATGTCACTTAATTAAAAATGTCTATGGAATCTGCTATTGAGAATTTATGGGCTCACTATCTAATAACTCAGTCATCCAACATATGAAATATGTTGACTCATAGAGTCTCATTATTAGTAAGTCAAAATAACTAAGTCATTAAATATGAGCTCATAACTCTCTCAAGATTGAGAGCACGCATAAAATAATAGCTATGAGTCATGATTTTCATTTGATAGTACTTGATAAAAATCAAACTCATTAGTCTTTTCAATGCATTCCAAACGCACTGGTACATTAACTAATACTCCATCTAATGACCAAGGTAAGACACTCTACATAATAAAGTTAATGTACTACAATCTTTTCTTAGCAAAACGTCCAGTTTCACTAGACTGTGAAATTAAGTATTTACTAGTCATAAAAGACTATTGGTTAAATACATTGTTCCCATAAGTTAAACTCCACGGGACCTATAAACTAAGTATTATTACGTTTGTAGACCTTTTACAAGAATGTATTGCACATATTATAAGAATAAACTATTTATTATTAATCAGAATTAAATGTCTCAATAATATATTAGAATTTCAGTACTTTTATGACACAATCCTAACATATATAACGTATGTTGACGAGTGCAATTTAGAGACATGAAAAGATTATAATACCATCTATAATATTAATTATACAATGAGCTTTTTATAATTTAATAATAGAAATCATATATGGATGAAAACACTGTAACTTACAAAATCATAGACAAAGCTATATGCTTGTAAAATGATAAAGAAAATAAACTTCATTTTCACTTGAACATTTACCGTGATAAGATCGACAACGTGTTGTAACTCAAAATTCAAGTTTAATCATTGTGGTATAGATTTTTTTGTCAAAAAAATCATTATGGTATAGATTTGACTTTATAAAATATTGAAAGTGCAAACGAAAGAAAGAAAATAATTAGATAATTCAGAAATAATTTAATCATACTTAATTAAATTATATATTGTTCTCTGTCTTCCCATAAATGATGGGGCAATTGCCCCTTCTATGTACATGGTTTCGTGCTCGACAACATATAATACCATTTCCAATTATTTATGAAGAATTATTAGGCCATGTTTAGTTTAAACGAGTGAAATGGAAATGATAAAATAAAAATACTAATGAAAATAGAAAAAAAATGATAGGATACAATGAGTTGATCTATAAGAGAAGAAAATAGTGAGAAAATGCGAATATGAAATGGATGATGATTACAAACAAAAAAGAGGAATGACGATGGTTCATGTACATATACAATTTTTTTATTTTCAAGTAACATAAATTAGGAATTATACATAATAATGAGTATTTATAAGAAAATGCTTATTGAATTTTCTATCATTTTATTTCACCACATTCAATTAAACAAACTCCATCTAAAGCGAAATCGTTCGTTTCCTTTAGGGCTTCTAAAGAGGCAGAGAGAGAAATCCAAGTTTTACTCTCAAGTTATCAAAAATTATAGTAGATGACCATCTTTAATAAATAATTAATAATTATAACCCTTAGTTTATATAGATGTAAAGTTGACATTATTTAAGTTTAGTATTTTTTAATTATATTGAACTTACTATATTACTCTTAGTAACTAACTTTCTGTTACAAAAAAAATTAACAAAAACCTACGTCCATCATTTTGGGCGTGTTTTCAATCAATTTTACGTCTCAAAGATTTCAAGATTTTCACCTTTAATCAGTAACTTCTTCGAACCCTCATCCATCTTCTTCGAACCCTCATCCATCTTCTTCAAACCCAGTATCTACTCCATCTTCTTCAAACCCACATCCATCTTCTTCAACCTCCACCATCAGCTTCAATTTATTTTCCTCTCATTTAATCAGTATCTACTCTGACGACCATCTCCACTAATAAGTTTCAATGAAACATTTGATTAATAGAGGGAATGAACGACTAATGGTTTCATTTTTTTTAGTTGAGCTTTAATATGTGACTTTATCTCTCTCTTTCTCTATTTTTCACAGTGTTTCAGTATTAGGCTTCGTTTATGTTACTCTCTTTCTCTCTCTCTCTTTGTCTATCACGTATTCCCCTTGGCCGTGTGATTTTTATTCTCTTTTAATATATAAACTTATCATTTTAGCTATGTTTAGGTAGCTAAGACTCATAATTACAAATCGTGGGCATGTGGATATGTTAATCTTATTTTAATATATTAAACTTATCTTTGTTTTATGTTGAGGTAAGTAAGCCTCATAAGTATAAATCTTGTTATTAATTATTTATGTTTTCCACGTGAAATAGTATAATTTATCAATATGTGTCCCATATTTGATGGATGTGATAATTGTAAGTGCGTGTATATAATGAGTGCATCTATACTAAACTAATAAAATATAAGGAGAATCTTTGGTGTTCAAATTGAAACAATTGTGTTATTTTTTAAGTGCAATGTATATAGTAGCTCTCAAAATCCATGTCCTCTTCTCCCTATATCTATATGTAATGGACGTATTTTACTTTTAGTGAAGTGGAATATTTTTAATTCCAGTATTCTTTATTTTTTTCAGATGTCAATCCATATATTGATTGATGACAACTCAAACTATAACGATTTGATTGGTTTGTAGGTGTCAAAGATTAATTTAGAAGCTCGAAAAATTCAATTATATGTAAAATTAGAATATGGTACTTTAGAGATTAATGATGACTCTGGTGTTAAGTGGTATCTGATGCTGATTAAGAATGAGAAGGGTTTAAATTATCCTTTAATCGTCTCCAGTTCTGTTAGTAATACAAGCATGATTCAGGAAGATATTGATGCAGCACATTCAATTGCTCATATTGGCTCATCTTTATCTATGATGGTTGAACCAATAGCAAATGATGATGTTTTTCTTGAGAATATAGATGTAGAGAATTTTCTTCCATGTTTATTATTAGGAAACAACATATTTTTTTTAGTAAGGATGTGTTGATAAAAACATTGAAGGTTATTGCGTTGAGCGCTAATTTTGAATATAGAACTACAAAGTCAAATTGTTCTCGTTTGGTTCTTCGTTGTGTGTATGAGAACTCTACATGGTGCTTACGCGCTACATGTTTTAATGAAAGTGATTTTTGGATTGTTCGGAAGTATGTTAATGACCATAATTGCTCCTTGATGGTTCTTAAGTATGTTAATGATCATAGTTGCTCTCGCTATCACTTTGGTCATGCCGAAGTGCATTATAGATCATTGTTAAATTTTTCCTAGAGATGTGTCTTTCATTATTAAAATATTTCTCTATTAGCTCACCCTCGGGCAACATTCGCCTTCGTCTAATAGGGTATGGCCCACAATTAAGCCATGTAACAATGCAAATTCCTTTAAACCAAACTTAATTATATTACCCTCTAGGCTAAATAATACTTCGACACCATTGTTGTGCCTGCACTGTCTCTCTCAAAAGATATACCATAAGTTATGAAGGAAACTTGCTCCCCTTCAAGTCGAGCAAGTGATCAATACAAATTTCTCTAAACTTCTTTGCTTGGATGGGATTTGAATATAAAACTTTGCTCTGCAAAGGCGTCCACTTTGTTTCTGGGATCAACAATGCATATTCTACAATGTTGCAAATAACAATTATTTATTTTTAACATGATTAAATAGTGTAAACATATTTGACGGCATGTTAACTATATGTTTACCAGCTATATAATTATCTTTAATTGTATAAGTACCTCATTTTGATGTAAGTTTTGGCTCATGTTTTCCTCTACGTTGGCTTTCTTGTTCACTTTATCATATTCTTCATGGCTTCCTTATTCAAGATTTTCACTTTCAACCTAATGAAAGAAGGATATTTAGTAATATATAATATACAATTTTAATATTAGTAAACATGCATTTTCATCTACTATATTACCTCATTGCTTATACTATCATCTATTGTACTATTCAAAAAACATTCAGACGATTCTTTCTCGGAGTCTAATAATTGAAGTGTTGTTTCTTTTGATATTTTACGTTTTTCTTTTGAAGATGTGACATTAATTTGTAACCTTACGTTACATCTTATTTTTTACGGATGCTCTTTCTGCTATAAAATTTTAAAGTCTATAAGAATTCTTAAGTAAAATAAGTTTTTACGTAATATAAACATGTTTACAACTCCTGTAGCCATATTATCATGTTTACATCTTTTTCCATCAAACTACATTGTGGCTAACATTAAATCCTATATACTTACATTTTCATCTTTTCTCCGTCTTTTCGAAGATGACAGTGGACATTCTCTTGTTTTCTTTGTTTTCGTTGGAGAATTTTTCTTTGAAACTTTCTTCTTTGACACTCTTTGAGTTTTCATTGTTGTGTTTTCCAATTGCGTACATGATTTATGTTATCAATGAAAAAATAAGCTATAATTTTTTTTAAAGCACAACGGAAGTCATGAAAATTCTTTAAATTCAAATCTAATGCCTACAAGTATTCTTAATAGTATTGTAAACACCATTTTTACCATTTGTTAACATTATTTTTACCTCATTCTATGCATTCACTGCATAATTATTACTTCACAAATATCAGGATTTAAACACAAAAATACAAAACATTGTATAAAATAACTACATTGTACTGAAATTTGACACAGAATGCGAGATGATATGATTTAGAGAATTCTAGTCACATAAGGAATAAGTATAACCAGCAAACATACAGTATTTAAGAAACTCAAAAAATAAAAACGTATTCCTTAAAGACATAATAAACAGTGTAGTAATTGAAACTCAAAGGCAGACTGTGGTGGGTTTAAGACATAATGCAAAGCTGATGTCTGCAAGTATTAGAGGTGTTCAAATCCTAACTGAACCGAAAATGGTCGGTTCGGTCATATCTTTATGCATATTCGGTTTGGTTCAAAATTTGGTGGTTTTCGAACCGAACCGAAACTTTAAATTTATTTGATTTTTTATTTTTGTATATAAAATTTCTTATAAAACTAAACCAAATCGAAGCAAAACTTTAATTTTATATTTGTTTTTTCAATAATATCACTAAAAAATATTTTTAATTAAAAATATCGAATAGAAGAACTAAACCAAAACTCATGGATCGGCTCAGTTCAGTTCTTTTAGTATTCATGGTTGTCACCGAACCGAACCGTAAACACCCCTAACAAGTATTCTTAAGTGTACTGTAAATATTATTTCTACCATTTGTTAATATTATTTTTACTCCATTCTATGCATTCACTACATAATTATCACTTCACAAATATCAGGATTTAAACATAAAAACACAAAACATTGCATAAAACAGCTACGTTGTACTAAAATTTGACACAGATTGCGAGATTATATGATTTAGAGATTTCTAGTCACATAAGGAATAAGTATAACCAGCAAACATACAATATTTGAAAAACCCAAAGAGAATAAATGTTTTACTTAAAAGACATAACAAACAGCATAGTAATTGAAACTCAGAGACGGATTGTGGTGCGTTTAAGACATAATGCAAATCTGATGTCAACAAGTATTCTTAAGTGTACTGTAAATATTATTATTACCATCTGTTAACATTAGTTTTGCCCCATTCTATGCATGCACTACATAATTATCACTTCCCAAATATCAGGATTTAAACATAAAAACACAAAAAAAAAAACAACTATGTTGTACTGAAATTTGACACATATTGTGAGAATACAATTTAGAGAATTCTAGTCACATCAGGAATAAGCATAACCAACAAACAGACAATTTTGTGAACCTAAAAAATAGGAATTTATTCATTAAAAACATATAAGAAGAGTAGTGATTGAATCTCAGAGGCAGGCTGTGGTAGATTTAAGACATAATGCAAATCTGATGTCTATAACTATTCTTAAGTGTATTGTAAACAATATTTTTACCATCTGTCAATAACTTTTTACCCCATTCTATGCATATACTACATATTATTACTCAAACATGAAAACACAAAACAGTATATACAACTGATACGCGATACTCAAACATGAACGTGTTACTTATAGTAAAGGCTAATTTAGAATTGTTATCATACGTTAAAGTTTTCATTACGAACGTGATTTTATTAACAATTAGTTGGCGTTGATGACAGGTATTTTTGAGAGAAAAGTAGTCCCAAAAATTATACGATACCAAAAAATTCAAGCATTGTATTACAAAGCCACCACAAGCCTGAAACACCCATACACAGCCAAAAGTAATAAAATACATTGTTAATGAGGATAAATGCTCCCTAAAAACTTAGACCCAATTTTTCCAATCAATGAATCTATCCTAACACACTCTGGAAACTTGCAGAAACACAAAATTTCCTGAAAGAAGCATCCACATTCTCCTTAAAAACTTAGTTTAAGTAATGTTGCGACATCAACTGAAACCACAAAAACAACACAAAGGGGCGATTGAAGAAACGATGATGCATGTTTTTACTGCTTTTTCTCGCACATCATACATCAAGACGGGGACAAGCCATGTTCAAATAATTAAATAAATTTAGCAGCGATATATATGAAATAAATTTATTCTCATCAAATAATTAAACGTTGAACAATCCGAAGTTGAGAAAGTACAATAAATAATAATACATTCAAACATCAACATATAATTTTCTTAACAGCCGAAAGAAAGCTAGTAGAACTTCTGATGAACCGAAACAAATTTTAAAAAAAATCAATTATTATTTTGTTACCTGGTGAAACACTGTGAAAATCAGTGGAGAACGAGAGAAGTTTCTTTAAAAGGAGTTTTAAGAGTCAATATATTGAAGTAATCTAATGAGAAATTTTAGTGGTTTTGATTGTGGATGGGTTTCTCGGGTTGGGAAGGGTTTCTCAGTGGCTACACTTGCCCTTTTGGTGGCTGCCCTCAGTGGTTGGGAGCGATAAATGCGTGGTTCATGGTGGCTCACTGGCTGCTCTTTTTGTCTCGGTGGTTACACTCCTTGTCTCCGTGGTTTCTCTCTGTGTCTCTGGTGCTCGGAGGTTGGATTGGGGTTTTCGTGCAGTGGAATGCTCGATCATGTGTGAGAGTGATGGTGAGATAACTGATTTTGTTATGAACTGAAATGAGTATTTTTGAAATTTCTTATTTTAGTCAATGATTATATTAATATATGGATGACATTTACCGTTTCTATTATGTACACGCTATTGTTGTTAATTATTTATAGAATATAACTACCCATACCAATAGCCGTAAAGTTTATTGTAGGCTTTTGATAACTATTGGGCCAAGAGCCCAAGTATCGTTCACCTATGGTCATCAAGATAAATTTAAAAAAAATCCTAATAAATAGGCCACTTAAATAAGTTTATAATTGGCCCAAAAAAATAGTAGTGGGTAAATGACATTTTTTTTATATTTGATTTGTTTTAGAATTTTGAGTTGGTTTAAAATGCTCATTATTTATTTATTATCTGAATGGTTTCAATTTTTTTAAATTCAATTAGTGTAATCTGTTGAAGACCATGATTTTAGAGGATTTTTTCTTTTTAAGTTATAATTTAACATATTATTCAAATTTTCTCCCTTACATGAATCATTATCCAATCGGGATAAATTTATTACTATTCTTTACATTATGATAAGTATATTGACTAATTGATAACGTTATAATAATATAATATTAATATCTTTTGTCAATGCATTAGTATATTAAGACATTTTGATCATTTGTGTATCGTTAATTTTTTTTGTCTACTTATAAAATATTTTCCCAATCTGATCATTGGTGTTTATAATGTTAATATATCTTTTTTTTATTATTTAATTAATAAATTAAATAGTAATTACATCAATTATCTCATGTTCATAGGAGTAGTTATAGATGATTTTATTTTTTTAATTTAATTTCAAATTTTACCGTTCAAAGTTTTTCCCAAACTTAGGTTTCGTCTCCCTTTCATCAAATTTTACCATTCATAATTGTATGAAATAAATGTTAATACAATATTAGAAATAGCTATGATCTTAACTAAACGTTAATATAATATTATTTGATGTTAATACCATTCAATATTAAATCATTCTAATATCATATCATTTGATTATTAATGTATTTGTTAGCGTTTACACCATATCTTGAATAAACATTAGTATCATATTATGCGTTAATACTCTAAATATTATATCATATAGTGAATAAACGTTAATTCAATATGGTATGTTATCCTAAATAAATGTTAATACACATTACTTGATCGTTAATATATTGCTTACATTTCATCATAATATAAATATTACTTATAAATTTATAATAATAAAACATTTACTTAATATGAAATTTGTATTTAATTAAACAAATATTATCATACCACTCATGTTTAAAGAAGTTACTATATTTAAATTTAAAAAAATAACTAAAAAGTCTAAGTAGAAACATGGGATAAGGGTATAGACAAATCATAAAATTTTAAAATTAGATAAAATAGGAATTGTCATTGTTTACTTCAATTTTATTTAGGTCTATTACTAACTTACTACTATGAAAGTGACCTATCTATGTCATTTTTCTAATTTAAATTCATAAATTATACCAATCTCAGGTGTAATTTACCTTAATTACTCAAACTCCTCTCTCTCATTTCAAAACATGTAAGGATACTCCCTCTAATGTTTATATATATACACAAGTCTACATAATGTTTTTCTCAAACTGTCCTCGCAGCTTGCCTTTTTTGTGTGAGATTCATATTGTTTTTCATATTTCTAATTCTATTTACTAAGACACATTGTTTGACAATGTTAGAATTTGGTGGCTCAAATTTATTGCGGACCAAGTTTTCTATTTATGTGAATGTTTATGAAATGTATTATGTGATATTTTGTTTGAATGAGTATTCTATTTTGAATTAGAAAATTGGGATTTTTGGTGATTCTATGAATAAGAGATTTTGGACAAAGTTTGGTGGCTCTGCTTAGACACATAATGAGATGTGGCTCTACCCTAAAAGGGACATCTCATATCGTGAGGAGCCTCTGCTCTAAGAGATAGATATCAACCTTAAGATGTGAAAGATGACTCTATCTTTTGAGAGACTAGTCAGAAGATTTTACCGTAATAAAGATGATTTTTAAACTAGCGGGTTGCATATGGTTTGATCGTGAATTTGTGATTTTTGTCTAAGTAAGTTATGGTTTTTAAGATATGATTTGTGTAAGTGTGTTGAGTTTAGATTTGAGTGTAATGAGATTTGGGTTAGGTGGTTGAGTCGATATTAAGTATGTAATGTGAGGATGTTAATGAGAGTTAGCGTCGACAATTAATCCAACCACGTTAAAAATATGATTTTATTGCTGTTGTTTTTTACGTTTCCGTTACAACGGACAATATGTCTAACGAATCCTTCTCTTTGTGTTTATTGAAATTCATACTTGCTGGATAAAAAAAATATTGAGATACTAATTGGCAAATGAATTTTTGAATTTCACTAAGGGGTCGTTTAGTGAGTTAATAAGAATACTGAGAAAGTTAATTTGTTGTGTAAGTTTAATAGGTGAGGTTAGATGACAAGATTTTAAGATTACCATATTTAGTAACACATAGTTAAGTTATTCGAAAAATATAATTACCTTGTTTTTATATAGAAAACTTGAGTAAAATTATTGAAAAAGTTTGGTAAAGTTCTTGAGAAAATTATATAAAGTATATGAGAGTAAAAAAATTATTGATTATTTATAATTTTTTATCAACTTTTTAATTGTTGTCAATGGTTACTTATAGATTCTAATACAACACATTATCTTATACGTATTAATATATTAACTTCACGAATAAAATTAATTCCAATATTTTTCTCTTACCACGCCAAAAGGTCAAATATATTTTCTTCTTACACTGTACAATAAATTGAATGGCAAATTGTTCAAAATTTACGTTGCAAAAATGTATATAGATTCTTTGCTGGCAAATGGTTAAAAATCTTAATAATCCATGTAGAGTTTGATTAAATTTTCTCCTATATCACAAAATTAATTATTACATATAAATTGTTCTCTTTTATACACAAATAAATTTGATATATATATAGCCGTCATTCATATTATTACATTAAAATATTCAATAAATACATAACAGTATTCATATTGTTCATATTATTAATATATATATATATATATATATATATCATGGTTATGAATTTCGTTCTATTTCGACTAGAACGAGCATAATATTCTTGTTCCGACAGAGGAATGGAACAGAATGGGTGTACACAATTTTTGTTATATTTAGATCAAATGCAATCTAAAACTTAATATAATCACATATTTTACCCATGCTCAATGGCACTGAACTTTTTTACGTAACTCACTTCTTCACTTTTGCATTCTGGGTTCAATTCTCAGGTGGAGCAACAATTTTTTTTTCCTAATATTTCTTTTCTAGTTTTTTTAAGTGATTTTAATGATTATAACAAATTAACTAAATGATTTAGAAAAAACCTTTGCATTCTGGGTTCAATTCTCAGGTGGAGCAACAATATTTTTTTTCTAATATTTCTTTTCTAGTTTTTTTAAGTGATTTTAATGATTATAACAAATTAACTAAATGATTTAGAAAAAACCTTCGTCTCATTCTGTGACACATGACTGGTCCTCGAGACGGGAAACGAGAAAATGATAAACAACCGGTTATAGTTTGTTTATAATTTTAATATATTCTAAACATCAATGTTTTTATGAATATTATTTATTTTAAGAAAATAAATTACTACCAATTTTGAAGAATTTTGTAATATTATGAATGCTCATTTTTAATCATTTAAATTTTATATTACACATATACGAAGAGTTTATATATCCTTAAATTTTCAAACATAATATGTTATACCATTCATTTCAATTAACGAACATATCTTAATCTCACAAAACAAAACTCAGGAAGTGTTTGTTAGGAGTGTACTCGGTTCCGTTTGGCTCGGTTTAAGGTATTTTTAAAATCAAACCGTAAGTATCATTTTTTAATATCAAAACCGAACCGAACCATCGATCCGACATAAACCAAACCGGGTCGAACCATCCAAAATCGGATCGGTTCGATTTTGCAGTTTTGCCCTGTGATAAAACATAAAAAAAATGTAGAAAACAAGCCTATACTTAATGCTTCACAAAAGCACTAACAATTCCACATACAAGGATCTTAAAGAAACAGTCTTACAACTATTCTGTAAATGAACCTAATGAAAAGAAACCAAAACCACCCTGTATTAAAACATAACAGTCATTCCCAAAATTTTCTTCTTAAAAAGAGAAGTTGGAGACCACATTTCGTCCAATTTTTCAACTTAGTGAGAGCATGAAGAGGGAAAAAGAATAAATGCTAACAACCAGTCAAAAGTTTCTAACTTTGCTAACAAGTGCTATTAGAAGGAAAAGAAGTCCAAAATAATATGCAAAGCAGCAATCGTTCGAGAAGAAAAATCAAAACAAGAAATAGAACTCCAATACTAACTGGAAGCCAGCAAGCTGAACCGAAAGCCCATGTCTAACATCAACCAAACCCCCCAATTTCTGATCAAATATAAGACCCTTCTACCTGTAGACAACTTCAACTTTCCTAAACAACTTGCTGTTGTGAAGTATATAGAATCTGAGAAGAATCTAGGACCCTCCCTTGTCGGGAGCAGAGACAACAAATTAAACCTTCGTATCAGAGTTCAAAGTGGAGCTCTATATGAGAATAAAGGTGGAGGAGGAACTACGGTTTGCGGGGGAGGGAGAGACAAGCAAACCAGACCTCTGTCCTTCGTCGATGAGAGCAGCCGAGCAGATTCAGGTCGCCAGTCCATCGTCGAGAGCAGCGAGTAGTGGCTCTTCCTCCTCAAGCTGTCCTTCGATTAGAGCCGGGGTTAGGTCCGTGACTTGTGAGGAGAAGGGGAAATTAGGGTATATTTGAGAGAGAGATATAAGTACGGTTTGGTTTGGTTCGATGTGCAGTTTTTATGGCTCGGTTTGGTACGAATTTTTTATAAAAATCGGACATCCAACCGAACCGCACTTATTTTCAACAACTACCACCGAACCGAACGGCTAAAAATGCAAAAACCGGCCGGCCTGGGAGTTTCGGGATGGGATCGAGAGGGATGAAAATTTTGACACGTTTAAAAATCGGGTCCCAATTATATCCCAACCGTATTCAAGGTGGGAAAAAAATCTAAAAATTCACGATTAAGTCGGGTATGATTTCGCAAAACTGGAATAGGATAAGGCAAGATTTTGGGATCAGAATTTTTTGATGACCCTCAGGCGAACAAGCACGGAGGAATGCAAACAAGCAGTTATGTTTTTATAAATATTTGGGAAAATAAAAAATATTTTAAAAAATATGTTGATATATTGATAAGATGGGTAAGCGAATCAGAAAGCTATTTGGTAAAGTAAAATTTTATGTAAAAGTAATAGAAAAAATAATGTGAGATTATTATTTAACCAGATTAAATAACTTTACCATGCCAAATAAGAATACTTGAAACAAACGTGAAAAAATATTAGAAAATTAGATTTATCACGCACTTTACCACGCAGCTAGACAGAAGCAAACGCCTCATAAGGGTCAGTGAGCTACATGTAACTATTGAAAGGATATGGGTCTTCATAGAATTAGAGCAAATTACAAGAGAATTTTGGTGTAATTTATCCTAAATTTACCATGCAATTAATGACGTAAATTGAATCAGTTGATTAAACGTTAACTCCCATTATATGTTTAACATAACTCGTTACCTACTTTATTTAGCAATTTCAAAATGATAGCGACTACTTATCTTTCAACATAATAGGAAAGGGTGCTTTCAAAATGGTAGCACTTTTCTGATCAATTTTAAATGGTTGTTGTTAGTGGATTGATCTCATGTCGATTGTGAAAATGAGTGAGAGTTAATTAATAAGTGTGAAGAAAAATCTCACATTACAAGTTAACTTTTGGGGTTGATAAAACTCAATACCACTCAACACATGTATTAAAGCCATATATAGGTATACCAGTAAGTCTCTAACTCGATCTAAGTAAAGTGAGTCATTGACTCCCTTACTCACGGCTTGATGTTTTGTGAATTCGAGTGGAGCGAGTCGAAAGTTATCCGACTTATGACATGACTTATGGTGAATCTGGGTGACAGAAGTCGATAGTTATTCGACTCAATAGCTGATGTGTAATGAATCCAAATAAAGTGAGTTGAGAATAATTCGACTCAGAATCTTATATGTGACGGGGAAGATTGCTAGAGTTGTCTCACATTTGTTGTGGAATGGGATAGTCACTATATAAGTATAACAGAAAATCTCACCTCACAAGCTAACTTTTGGTTGAAAAATCTCAATATCATCCTATAAATGTAAGAAAAAATGTTTCATTATACTCAAATGATTTTTTATTTCATGAAGTCTTTCTTTTGATAAAAAATTTGAGAATATGTACCAATAACTTATTGGATACTGAAATCTGAATCTGCAACATCTTAATCGTCAAATTTAAAATGGTCTAAATGTACCTTCATGCACATGTGTTGATAATAAAAATAAAACTATTGACTCAAAGTAGAAATACAATACCCATCTAGAGGTGGCAAATGGGTCGATTCGGCCAGCTAAACTAACTGAACCGGCCCGTGAGGCCCAGGCCTGAACCGTCCCGATCCGCGAATCCACTCTTTTGTCTAAAAAATTGAACAATTATGCATGTAGTGAATTTTGAATCTTTGATCTCTCCCTTATAAATCATACTATTTACCAATAAGCCAAGAAAGCCTTTGTTAAATAATGTTTAAATTATATTCTTATTGTCTTTTAACATATATTGAAATTTCAAATAATATATTTTTGAGATAAACGTATTTAATTAAATAAAAAATAATATTTTTTATTTAAATGAATATTTTACTCAATGAAAAATTAGATTCATGAAAATTTTAAAAAATATTAGTTTAATATTCCTAATATTTTTTGTTATGTTAATGAACATAAATTATAAATTAGTTATTAATTATTTATTATGTTTTTAGATTTTACGTGAATATGAATATCACTAGTTTATGAATTTAATAAATAAAATAATTATTTTACTTATTATTACAAGTTTTTCTATTGAGATTTTAAAATAATTAAATAAAATAATTATAAAAAAATAACATAACTTCCATATAACTTAGTAGTAATCTCTACACTTCATCTATTCCTCACCCGGGCTCAACTCTTCACATCTATATTTTTAAGAATTAAATCACATTAAAGGGAGGGGAAACGGGCTGGTCTAGTTATTTAATCGGGATCGGCCCGTGAACCGGCTAAGCCTGGCCCGTCACGGGCCTGCTCAGCGGTTCATTCTGGGCCGTCCTAAATTCTAGGGCCCGGACCGAAACCGGCCCGTGAGCCGCCTGGAAAGGCCCGGCCCGGTTGCCACCCCTATACCCATCGTAAAGAGTTCAAATGAACAAACATGATTAAATATATAATTATTTGTCAACATCATCATGTGAACACCGTGAATTTAATTCCCAAGTGCTAAGAAGTGCAAGGAAACGGACTTACTCTCGTTGTTTAGCAATGACAGAGGTTGAAGTTCGAGCAGATTTGATCATTTAGTTAGATCTGAAGAGATCAAGTCTAACTTAATTACTTTTGTAATAAAATATTGATTTTTTTTTATTTTTTTTACTTTTTTCTTTTTCTTACTAGATCTGGCCCATTCAGCCAGATCTGCGTGGCCTAGTAACGGCAGAGAATCTGAATCTGAATCTGAAGTGCAATACATATGATTCAACTCAAGCAGTCGAATCATATCTAGCAGGCACGCCTGACTAAATATCGACAAGTGATGTTTGTCGAGCATCTCAGCTCTTAGACGGGATTTAGGATCTAGCCAGAGCAGGTATGATTAGCTAGATAATCGACAAGTGAAGTCTGTTGAGCATCTTAACTCGCAGATGGGATCAAAGTTTTAGCCAGGAAGGCACGCCTGCCTAGACAACAAGGAATGCAATAATTGCGGTGCATTCATGCCCGTTCGATAGAGCCAAAGGAAAGCATTTACAAAGACAATCTCGGCATCAGAAGTAAGGATGTCTACTAAGCATCATAGCTCGCAAGGTAGGGATAAAGCCCTCTGATGAGCACTTTAGCTTACGAATTTACCTAAAATAAGGACACAAAGATAGGTAACAAAGGGAAGGTCCCCTGGCAAAAACATGATAAAGTTCAATCTGCTTTGCCAACAATAAAAAGTTCAGCTAGAAGAAAACATGGTTGACTATATATCAAAAGGAAAGCCTCCAGTGAGGATGGCTCGCCCGACCAGACCTCCCAAATAAGAGCACGAAATGCTTCTTAAAGGTCGCGACAGGACCTATAGAGGGGGAAAACCGTTTGAGAAAATCAAGTCCACCCAAAAAGGATCTAGGTCCTTAGAGGCCCACTCTAGCTCAGGGTTGTAAATAATCTTGCGGCTCGAGTCAATAAAACGTAAGGATACAACGCTCGACATAATAACTAAAAAAATAATCACATGAATCAAGATTAAAATATCATCTAGATCAGATTAAAGATCGACTACCAAAAAAGAACATCTACTCAAGGCATGCTCGCAACATAAAATAGGCAGAAACTAAAATAAATAAAAGAGTCAGAAGTAAAGGTTATTTTTACTAATAAAAAGATGACTACAAGAACAAATAAAGATAATAATTGTTACATTTAATGTGGATCAACCACCCCCATATGGAATTTAACTAAGAGTGCCCAACAAGTAGCGGTTTGTATTTTATAATTTTGTTTTCTGGAGAGCTGAATTTCTATGCTTGGATATATTAAATTGACAAGTTTTTCATTTTGCAGCGAGTCTACCACCTTCCAGAACTCTCGTGACTTAGAGATGTTTATTCATATTTCAGGTAAAATATTCTATCTTTAATGAATTTTTTAATTTTTAAAAAGTCATAGATTTCACTATGTTTTCTTTTATACCTATCTTTTATCCTATATTTATGGCTTAGAGATGAATTTTCATATTTCAGGTAAAAGACTTTATATTTAATGAATTTTTTAATTTTTAAAAAGTCATAGTTTCACTATTTTTTCTTTTATCTCTATATTATGGTTTGTAATAGTTTGAATTAGTAAATGTCTCATGAAAAATTATATGAAAGTTTTACTTCTTTTATCATTTATGAAAATTATTCATTTTCAAATGACTTTGATATTTGTTACTATATTTATGTTATGAATGTGCATGTTAATATATTCATGTAAATTGATACATGGCGAGAGTTAAATTTTTCATAATTTGACTAAGTATAATCCATATAAATATTCAATGACATCGATAATATATATAAGTAATACATAAGACATAATGTTCGGGAAGAAGGGGATGACCCCCCATAAGGTAATTCAAAAGCCCATCTTCGGGAAGAAGGAAAACAATCCCCCATCTAGTGCAGGATCTCCACAGCTTCCTTGAACTTGTCTGAGATCTCGAGGACTCCTGTTACCCTGATCATGGGTAATCAATCTCTCTAACTTAAGGAGAAACGAGTGTTGGGTCAGGTTTCACCTTTAGAACAAAATTAATAAACCACGAACGGTTCGTGAGTGAAATATCAAAAAATTTCAAAACAAATTTTTAATCGAATTAAATATAAACCACTAAACGATCATACATTTTCAGATAAACATATTGAAAAAAGATAGAAACAATTTATAATTTTTCTTGTATTGGAGAAATTCCGATTTGGCAGGATCCAATTATTTGTCTTGCGTTCCTCGTTCTTGAGATTGACAGAACTTCAATTGAACTTCATACCAACAACCACTCGTATGATTAAGAAGTATATTTCGCAATGATATTGTTAGGGATAGAGTGTGGGCTCTCTAAACAATTGAGGTGAAAAAATAATTTTTCTTCTTCCTACGATAGTTTTCAGCGGGAACTGTAGGGGGAGGGGAGAGAAACTATTTTCTGCTATAAATAATCATACACTATGATTGGGCTTAGAGATGCAACTCAAATGCAATCCCTTATATAACAATGGCGCGCTATGCGCCTAAGTGTGAAAAGACATTGCAAGTTTTGTTACGGAATTTACACATATACTCATATATTTTAAATTTTCTGAAAATCATCACCCTTGTACTGCAATCTATGATTTTTACATCTCTCCTAGAGCCAAGACTGTGTCCAAATTCATCAATTTAAATTGATCTCTATCAATTAATTAATTATATTTTATTTATTAATTATCTAATAATTAGAAAATAACAAATTAATTAATATGTACATTAATTCTGCTATTCTCTAATTTAGTGATGACACCCATCACATATGGGTTCATGAAGTGTACATTGGTTCAAAACACATTTTTGGTCCGACTGACTTTATTTCTCATTCATGTCCTTATGAGCTATTTCTGAGACCTAATGAATCCACATGAATAAAACTATGAGATTTAAATACCCGGCTAATTTATTTTCATAAATTCCTGACCTATTTAATCTCAACATCATACGACTCTACTATAAGTCCGATACCGAATCAACTCTAGATTCACGCGCGCTACATTTTTGTGTGCAAATAAACATTTTCATTTCATGGTCCACAAGATATTTTATGATGATTAACTTTCGTGAATGTAAGTAACTGGAGTGGGATGTTAAATTATCAGTTTACCCCTCTAGTTATTGTTTCCTTAACTCATTTATTGACTGTGAATAAGAAAGACATAATAATGAAGTGTCTCGTACAGTTCACCATGTCTTATTCAATTATTCATTTCATCGAGTACCTCGCCAGATTTATTTATTCACACACTCATCAATAAAGTATAAGGTGATATTGTTGCTTTTACAATCTCGTCACGTAACTTCAACATAGCTGAATCACAATCTCAACAGGCGAGGTATTGTCAGGTAGTTCCAACTCACTCCTTTGGCATATCAAAGATCGCCAGTAACTGAGTCAAGTTCTGTATTCATTTCATGATTAAGGTAATCACAAAAATACCCTTAAAGTTTAACAATTAGATTTAAAGTTAGATAAACGGCTTTGCTTTAAGCTAATTTATTGCTGGTCTATTCAACATATTCCATAACATGTCTAGGTTAACCGTTAGAGTCTCCACTCTCATGCCCTAAGGCCTACATCATTTGGTTCAACCTAACAGTCATAATTGGACTCGATTGTCCAGTTGATCCTAAGACTACAAATAATATTCTGAACTATCTCATAATAGTTTGTCTGGAAAACCGCTCAGCCTTTAATCTTCTTATGTTTGTAATAGTTTCAAGACTTAAGTAAATTATCAACACTCTTTAATTAAAGAAAGTTTCTATTTATTCATAAAATTCAGTAATACATAAAATGTCAAAGAAATAATTAAACTTATAAATAGTTATTACACCATACTTTATGGACATAATTCCAACAAGGAGGAAACCCGACCTTTGGGTGCAGCACGTTCTCGGAGGACGCGATTGCGAAGGCTGTGCTTGGCTCACCCCTAGTGCATCAACCCACTAAAACGGCTGGTGGAGTAAGTTGATGAAAGATTGAAAGGGATGGCGGTAAGGGGAGAATGAGATAGGTTACGGTCGGTTAAGGTGCTTCATTATGAAGTGAAGGAAAAGGCTACTAGTCAGATTACAGGCCTTTGTTAAGGGAAAAGTCTCTACCTACAGGGGCTGGTAGCCAATACAAGCAGAGGATACGTCGAACAGGCTTATCGATGATAGGAAAGTCACCATGAATGGAGCATCGATGACTTTGAGGCATGAAATTTAATATACGACATAGAATGGAGCAACAGTCATGAGAAAAGAGGAGGGTAGTGAAGGAGAACTCCCAAAACAGAAGATGGCGACTGTTGGGGTCACTCTACAATCAATGAGCGGTTATATCACAAACCAATGAGAATATTCTAGAAGATCAAATGATAGAATGAAATAGCGTGACTTATCGAGAAGTCAGGACTAAAGGAATATTAACCCTCACCCTCCTTTACGTGCACCCACGCGCCACTAATTTTCGGAACTAGTTTTAGATTTTGCACAAAATTCATGAACCATGACTAATTCATGGACATGATATCAAAAAACTTCAAAACAAACATTTAATTGAATTAAATACAAAACTAAATCAATGAACATGCATAACAGTAAAAACGTATTGAGAAGATATAGAAATAATTTATATATTTTTAATTAATGGAGAAATTCTGATTTGGCGGGATCCAATTTTCTATCTCGCGTTCTTTGTTCTTGAGATTCGCAGAGTTATCAATTGTTCTTTACACCGACAACCTCTTGTTAGAGTCAGAAGTAAACCTCTCAAAGATTTTTGTAGGAATTGAGTGTGAGCTCTCAAAATAACTGCGAAAGAAAAAACAAGATTTTTCTCTTTCCTCTAGAATTTTGGCGGCAACAATTAGGGATAAGGAGAGAAACATTTCCTGCTTTGATTATCACACTTAGGGATGCAACTCTAATGCACTCCCTTTGATATTTAATTATAAAATTTACTCATATACCCATATATATTAAAAACCAAAATTCTCCTCCCCTTTGACTTGCATATGCGATTTTCACATCTCCCCCATAGCCAAAATTATGTCCAAAATCATCAGTCAAAATTGATGAATTAAATTAATCCCTATCAATTTAATTAATTACTTTTTATTTACTAATTATCCAATAATTAGAAAAGAATAAAATAATTAATTTGAACATTAATTTTGATCTTCACTAATTTAGTGATGACACTCATCTCATATGGGTTCGGGAAGTATACCTTGGTCCAAAACACGCATTTGGTCCAACTGTTGTTATTTTTCATTCATGTCCTTATGAGCTACTCGTAAAAATGAATGGACCCACGAACAAACCTATGAGATTCAACTACCAGGCTAATTTATCTCCATAAATTCCTGACTTATTTAATCTCAACATCGTACGACTCCATTATAGGGCAGATGTCGAATGAACTCTCGATTCATACCTGCTACATTTTCTGTTGGTACAAATAAACATTTATATTTCACGGTCCACGGAATATTTAACGATATTGTGAATATCATTAGCCAGATATGGAAGTAAAATTACTATTTTACCCCTATAATTATTATTTTCTTAACTCATTTATTGAATGTGAATAAGAAAGACATATTAGTCAAACTCTCATACAGATCATCGTGTCTTATTCAATGACTCATGTCATCGAGTACCAGGCCTAATTTATTTATTTACACATTCATAAAAAAAATATAAGGTGATATTGCTGCTTTTGCAATCTTATCACGAATTTCATATTTGTGAATCACGCACATCCAACATCATTGAATCACGGTCCCAACAGCCGAGGTATTGTACGGCAATTTGAACTCACTCTTTTAACATATCAAAGATCGCGAGTAACTAAGTCAAGATTCATATTCACCTCAATCATTAAGGTAATTACGAAAATACTCTTAACGTGTAACAATTAAATTTAGAGGTAGATAAACGACTTCGCTCTAAACTAATCGGTTACTTGTCTATTCAACATGTTCTATAACATGTCAAGGTCAATTGTTAGAGTCTCCACTCCAATACCCCAAGACCTGCATCTTTTGGTTCAACCTAACAGTCATAATTAGATTCGATTGTCTAGTCGATCCTAAGACTGCGAATAACATTTTGAACTATCTCAAAAGAGTTTGTAAAGAAGACCGCTCGATCTTTACTCTTCTTACGATGATAAAGTTCTAGGACTTAAGTAAATTACAAAAACATTTTAATTAAATGAAACTTTCAATTTATTCATAAAATTCAGTAATACATAAATGTCAAATAAATAACTGTTTACTTATAAAAAGTTATTACACCCTACTTTATGAACATAATTTTCACACTAATGCCTCCACTCCCAAAATGATGATAGGATTAAATCACGGAAAGAATGAAATGACGTACGAATAAATTGCGACAAAGGTCAGATAAGTAATTAATTTCATTTGGAGCAGTCTCCCCTAACGAGTAAAACCTAAGGCACAAGAGCGAGGCACCTCGCTCTGTCACGTCAAGGAAGCTCAGATAATGAAGTCTTCAGACCTCAGCAAGTAAAAGCCACCCAAGTCATCGACTGGGGGTAACTCTTATGAGTCTTTTCCCAACCACCAATAACACAATGACATGTATCACACCGCATTAAGGAACTCCCCACGATGGGAAATGAGTAAAAGCTGACCTTGTCTGTCAGCCTCTACAGAGCTCAGGACGCCCGGAGCCGAGCACACCAAAGGACATGAATATAATTTACATAGAAAGCTCGATCAACCCCAAGCGCAAGGCCACAATTACTCTTTGAAAGTAGCACTCAATAGGCATGACATGATGTCACACCAGTCTCTACACTGTCACCTCAAAGGCCCACCGACAATCAATGCGTATCAAATTACGTGAAATGTCGTCTCCTTTCAATCTAATCAAGGAAAGACTTCGTGTTCCATGAAACTTCCCCGGTATAATTTTCAAAAAAATTAAAAAAATTAAAATCCTAGAGACTTCTTCGACATGCTTTCTCCCATTGAATGACTCAGGTATAAGTACCTTTACCAATAGGCAAGAAAGGTATGTATCTCTCCCCCATAAAAACTATGCCAAAATATCGACAAATGACTGATTTAGGCATCAGAGGCTCATAGGACGGAGCAACCACCATGGTTCCTCGCCTTTAGGATTCCCTGTCTGTGTTTTGCAGACGTTGAGGTCGCAAGGAGCTCAATCCAGAGGGAATAGGATGTGAAAAATACATTATTCCAACAGATCCCCCGATCATGAGGACTCTCTCACTTTGCGTAGGAGATCAACATTTGTACTGTTGCAATTTTCACCTAAAATGCCCCATTTCGCTTGAGGTGGATGTTGACAGATTCCTTACTCCATCATAGTGCCAAAGGTAGTTAGGGATAATAGTTTTCTATTGGCTAAATCTACCATTACATTATTATCCCCTGTAAAAAAGCTTTTGATGTATTCTATAAAATAGAATAACTCATCAGGCAACGAAATTATGCACTCATTTTAAAAAACAATCTCAAATCTCAACTACTTGAATGAAATCTATATAATTTCTTTTTAACTATTGTACGTTTAGTATTTTTGGGATATTACTTCAATTGAGTTGTTTTGCCTAGTTTACTTCATGTAACACACGTCTTTAAAACTTATCGGTTAAAATGAATCATCGAATATAAAAATAGACAAACACATTAGAAATTATAAAAAATTCAATTTTCTATAATTTAGACTTACAAGTTTCAGGTTGTCAATTGTGAATCGACGTACAATAAACAAGCATCAATCTAGTGTGTATATTATCTTTAAGGGGTCGTTTGGTATATGGGTAACTTACCCAAAATGTCTGAAATGTTAGTGAAGTTTAAAGATGCCCTCATTTGAGGGTATCTTGATACCCCTTAAAATTGAAGGGCATCTTCATGCTCAGCATCTCTCATTTATTCTTTCTTATGATTTTTTCTAAACTAACCTCCATCACTCCCTCACATTATCTTTTATATACATGCTAAACAATGGATAATTAGACAATTAAAAAAATAATTATATGTGATCAATTAAAATTTGTTTACTAATTACCTGATATGGCTATAATTTCTATTTTTGAAATACCAATATGAATATGAGTATGATAAATTATGTGTTTATGGTCTCTTGGATAGATGAAATTATTTTTAATTCTAGCATTATATATTAGGTCAAGGGTAAGGATAAAATTATAAATTGATAAATTCTTATAACATTTCTTTACATATTCCATCTAAACAAATAAAATAATTTAACATTCTTAGTGTTTAATTTATTTTTATTTTATTTTTATCTCTTTTAGTTGTCCTCCTTTCTTATTGTTTTATTTATATCTTATTAATTATTTATTTCATCCTCAATATTTTTAGGTAAATTTACAATATAATCATATTGATAAATAATAATTTAATCACTAAAAATTAGTAAGCATGTAAGTAAAAATGAATAAAAAGAAAAGCAATTTAAAAATAAAAAATGTACTTTACTAAAGAAGTAAATTAACAATTATATTTTATCCTATTGTAAATTAAATATAAATAATGAAGACAAATAAATTAATTGATGACTCATACATAAACATAACTTAGTTAAAGGGTAAAATTAAAATTTTATAATTATACTTATAACACTCACTTTCACTTTTCATCAAAACAACAAAGTAATTTAACATTTTCATCATTAAATCATAACACTCTCAAGTGTAATAAACAAAGTAATTTTAAATTTCTGGACATATATTTGTTCACAATCATATTCCAACAATCTTATTTCGAAAATCAATTACCCACAATCTTAAACCAGACGACCCCTAAAGGTTTCTCATTTATGCAACTTTCATAGGGATGTGACCAAGAATTATGAGTCTAGCAAATGAGATAATAACGATAAAACTATACCATGTGTATATGATATGTTAAAATTAAAATTAATGGTAATTATGAATGCAAGAAAAAATCTATATAATGTGGAACTCGTAGTTTCTTAAATTTATATAACATATGTTTACGAGTGCATTTTAGAGGCATGAACATAGACAAAGCTATATGCTTGTAATAATAAAGAAAATAAACTTCATTTTTCCTTGAGCATTTACAATGGTAAGATCGACAACGTGTTGTAACTCAAAATTCAAGTTTAATCATTATGGTATGAATTTAACTTTATAAAATATTGATAAAAATGCAAAAGAAAAATGAAATATTTAAATAATTCAGAAATCATTAAGCTAAAAGGGACCAGATATATAACTAATTTGTTAACATTACTTAATTAGATAATATATGATTCTTTGTCTTCCCAAAAATGATGGGGTAATTGCCCCTTTCATGTACATGGCTTCGTGCTTGACAACATATAATATCATTTTCAATTATTTCTGAAGAATTGGAATTATTGCGCTGTTTTTGGTTTAAATAAATGAAATGGAAATGATATAATGAAAATCGAAAAAGAAAATGAATTATATGATAAAATGAGTTGATCTATAAGACAAGGAAATTGTGAGAAAATGGGAATATGAATGCAATGATGATTAAAAAAGGAAAAATTAGGTAATTAGACTAGTTTATCGTTTATTTTTGTTAAATGACCTTTTTTTGCTACTTTGCATATATGACTGAAAATTGGGTAGAGCTTCTGAAAAAAAAAACCTAATGTCTACAACTACGGATTCAAGCTCGCCGCGGAGGAAGGATCTAGCACAATCGAAGAGGGACTGGAGGTATTTTTGAGGTTGGGAATGAGAATGGAATAATGAAGATGACGACATGTTTAATTTTGATTTTGAAGCAAAGATTTGAAATTTGGGTCCAAGGGCTGAAGAAGAAGATGAAGATGGTTATTAGATTGAAGAGGCAAAATAAGAAACCAGTATATGAAGAAGAAGAGGAGGAGGGGGTGGTGACCGGATGAGGTGTCGATTAGGCCTGAGGAGGAGTCAATAAAATCTTGTTTTTATGGTTTAATTTATGAGTTTATGGGTTTCAAGCGAGAGATGTAAAGAAGAGTGAGGAGGAGATGAGTTTGGATGTGGGAAGTGTTATGGTATTAGTATGATATAAGATTATCACAAATGATATATAAAAATATACTAAATATATATTATGATATATTAAAATATATTATAGTATATAAACATATCATCATATAACACGAATGATACATAAAAATATACTATGGTATATTAATTTTATACTAAAATATAGTATGATATATAAATATATATTTTGGTATATTTTTACATACCATAAGACACTAGTACTTAATTTTTTTCAGTTTTATCAGAAAAAAATTTGACAGTTAGGAAAAACCAGTCATTCTTGCAAATGGAACTTTTTTTGTCAGTATCTTCCCTAATTTTTAAAAATGAACTATTTACCTAAATGAAAAAAAAGGAAGGAATGATGATGATTCATGCACACATACAAATTTTTCATTTTCATGCAACACAAATAATAATCATACAGAATACTAAATATTCATAAGGAACTGCTTATTGAATTTGTCTGCCATTTTATTTCATTACATTCAATAAAACAAAACTTAAGAGAAAAAATTAAAAAAAAAAACAAAACTTCACCTTAAGGGACCGTTTGGTACGGGTTAAATAAGAATACTGAAAAAATTAAGTTACTGTGAAAGTTTAAGTGGTAAAGTTATGTCGCAACGTGCATGTGACGCGGAGTGGAGATTGAAAAATTATTTTTGAAAAAAAAATATTTGGAGTTACTACCAATCATTTTAGGGCGTTATTGGTCACCCAATTTTAAAATCAAATATTTTGGGGAAAAATTTTAAGTGGTTCGGGAGTCATTTGCGTGTGGGGAACGTATTAGCATCCCAAAACGCCCATTATGAAAAATGGTTATCAAATTTAATC
The DNA here is from genome assembly GCA_003255025.1 of Datisca glomerata. Taxonomy (NCBI): domain Eukaryota; kingdom Viridiplantae; phylum Streptophyta; class Magnoliopsida; order Cucurbitales; family Datiscaceae; genus Datisca; species Datisca glomerata. Next base: position 204,538 of record QANY01001550.1, read on the forward strand.
AAATACTACCAAATTATTTTTTAAAATAATGTTTTAGAAATTCAATTTTGAATATCCCATTCGGTACATTTTGCATCATAAAAATGAGCAAATAAATTAACTTCAACGAGTGGTACAGATGCCATTAAAAAAATTATTATTTTCTTGTTTAAATCAAAGCGTTATTGGAGTTACTTTCGGTATCCTAAAAATAACTCCTCACCTCAGTAGTTTGAGAAACTTGGTATCCCAAAAATTCTAAAGTCCGTTATCAGATTTTTTTTAGTGAAAACTAAATAAAGAAATTAACAGAATATAAATCAAATTGTTATGATTTTAATTTACGAGCGTCAATTCTGAAGATAAAAAAAAATAATAATCACTTACAACCATGACATATGACAATAATATATAAATAAATAAGAAGAGATAGCAACTATAAAGAAAAAGAAAGAATAATGGAAATGAATGTTAGAGATGATAAATTAAAAAAAATATATGTAGAGTGAAAATAATGAAACAAGACGTAGAATAATTTAAAAGATATATAAAAATAAATTAAAATAAATCAATAATATCTACTGAAAAAAATAGAAAAATAAACAAAAAAAAAAACAAAAAAAATGCAATCGGCAAAAAAAACAAAAAAATTAAAATCCAGAGAAAAAACGAAAAACAAATTTTTTTTTTTACAAAAGATGATGTCACCTTCTGTCTTTTTTTAATTTTGATTTTTTTAAAACATATATATATATTTATTTATTTAGTAAATAAATTGATAATAAATTTTTTATGTGTAAAATAAATTAATCTATGAAAAAAATGCTTAATGTCATACATAATTGGAATGAGCATGCTATTTTTTTTACTACATGGTCTATTAATTATCATTATTCATTTCTTCACTCAATGCTAATCAAATAGTAAAAGAATAAATACGAATGGTAACTAATTTAAACAAGTGTCATTAAAAATAAATAAATAATTTTGTTTGAGATATATATATATAATTTATTTTGGACTACTTAGTTCACTAATTACCATTTTTCCTTTCTTCCTTCATTGTTAGGAATGATCATGGATGGTAACTAGTTTAAACAAGTATCACAAAAATGATGGTCAAATATTAAAAAGAAAAGAAGGGAAGACTTGTAAGAACATAAAAAAATATAAAAGCTTAAATATTTGCTTAATCTTGTATAGAGATTTTACTCTCTATTTTATGCATTTTTATGTATGAAAAATTATCATAGGAGATCTTTTCATCAAATGTACACCATTAAATAGTTGATTCACGTTGAGTTAATTTTACACCCCTCAAAATTTTATCCTTATTCTCATTGATTGAGTTGATGACAAAAAAATTCAATTATCAAACTTGTAGAGAAATAAACAATATATGAAAATAAAACTTAAAATTAAGAGTAGGAGAAATGATAAAGAATGAGCAAACAAACATATATATGAAAAATGAACAAAATATATTGTAAGCTAAAATGTAAGAGATTTGAACTAGCTTAATAAAAAGAAAAGGAGAAGATGGAAGATGAATAGAAATGAAAACTCTCATTCTTTCTCTTTTTCACTATTTTCTCAAAACCTCTTTTTCTCTCTCTAAAATCCCTTCTCTTCCTCACTCTCCAAATCTTCTCTTTTAAGTGAAGACATCCCCTCTATTTATATTTAGTCATTGGACAAATCTTCTTATTTTTAGGCATTGGGCTATTTTTCAAATCATACACATAGTCTTAGACTAATATATGGGCAAAAAAATAAAATTTATATTTTTAAAGTATTGGACCAGAAAACATACAGTATCTACAGCTGTCCCTCTTTGTTCACGCTTCTAAACTTAGAAGGTGTACAAATGTGTAGATAAGTATTTTGATCGAGAAAAAACTATATAGATAAGGGAAATAGAAACCTCGACTTATTCAGGTTATATGAAATGATAGAACTTATGAAATGGATCTGGATAGACACAGACTTTGACCTTGACTCAATTCGGGTTCGATTTAACCTTATAAATTGAAACGGATCAGGCGCTGACACTAGGATTCGACCGCGACAAAGTTGGGTTCGATTTAACCTAAGATAAAGAAAGGACGAGGACATGGATAGACGCAAGCTTCGACCTCGACTCGATGCGGGTTTGATTTAACCATATTAATTGAAACAGACCAAGCGCTAACACCGGGCTTCGACCGCGACAAAGTCAGGTTCAATTTAACCAAAGATAAAAAAATAACGTGGACCTGAATATAGGAAGGCTTCAACATCGACTTGATGCTGCTTCGATTTAACCATAGATAAAGAAAGGGTGTGGACCTTGAAAGATGCAGGATTCGACCTCGAGTCGATGCGGGTTCGATTTAACCATATTAATTGAAATAGACCATGTGCTAACGCTGGGCTTCGACCGCGACAAAATCGGGTTCAATTTAACCAAAGATAAAGAAACGACGTGGACTTGGATATAGGCAGGCTTCGACCTCGACTCGATGCGGGTTCAATTTAACCATATTAATTGAAATGGACCAGGTGCTGACACCGGGCTTCGACCCCGACAAAGTTGTATTCAATTTAACCGAGATAAATGAAAGGAAACGGACCTGAATAAACACATGCTTCAACCTCGACTCAATTCAGGTTTTATTTAACTAAAGACGTTGAAATGATATTTGATATGATATTTACAAGTTTCATATGGTTTAAGAGTTAGACTAATGCATGCTCTAAATGTTAGAAAGTCATGTATGAATTTCAAAAGAATATCTTTAAATAATTCATGCACTTGAATTGCATCAAAACAGATCAATATGATGCATGTCTATGCGTTGTAATTATTGAATATAGATACAAGTAGTGATTTTGAGTGCATGCATGCTATACATGATTGAAAACATTTGCAAGAAAATTCTTTGATGATTTTTTTGAAAGTTGACTAATGTTGCCATATCCTTCACCCTTTAGATCAACCACTTGGCCTAAGGCCATTGACTCACAATGAAGTATCGAGCATACTTTCAAAAAAATGATGCATCCTTATTCATTGGTTTGTGCCCCAGTATTCGGCTTCACGTTGATGATGAAAAAAAGTGAATAATTTCTACACATTTTGCTTCTTTTTTTGTACTTTAATTGCAATCCTTCAATCGTGCTTTAGCCTTCGTTATGTGCATACCGACTTTCTCGTGGTGACTTTTCAGATTTCACCTCGTACTCAGACCGCCTTTCTTAGTTCCTATTCCTTTTTTTCTTTTCTTTTTAATTAGCTTTTACCTAACCAAGTCTATGTCTCTGAGTTATTTCAAGAGTAATTAATGATATCTTAGAATTGAGAGGAATAATAAATAATGGAAATAAGGAGAAGATGAAGTGTATGTATTTGTCAACTGAGAAAAAAAAGGCTCTTCATTGATGATGAATAATGTTTACAAACGATGATTTGGAAAAAGAAAACAAATATGGAGGCAGAATTTCTCCAGTATTCGTGACAGTTTTTTTAAAAAACATTTTTTCCTAACTTCATTTTTCCTATATTTACAGAGGTCAAACGAAGTACTTCTTGACTGTATCAGAATTAACTGTATGCGGTAAATCATCCTCATCCATATTTGTTAGCATGAGAGCTCCTCCAGAGAAAGCCTTCTTGACAATGAAAGGTCCTTCGTAATTTGGGGTCCACTCCCCCCGGTGATCCTTTTGATATGAGAGTATCTTTTTCAACAAGTCTCCTTCTCGGAAACATCAGGAACGCAAATTTTCATCATATGCGTGCATCATTTTTCTTTGATATAATTGCCCTCTACATAATGCAGTCAATCTGTTTTCCTCGATGAAATTCAATTGTTCATATCGTGTTTGTACCCACTCTGATTCTTCTAATTTTACCTTCCTTAAGACTTTGAGGGAGGAAATTTCCACCTCAATTGGAAGGACCGCTTCCATGCCATATACTAAAGAGAATGGTGTTGCCCCAGTTGATGTTCAAACTGATATGCGATACCCATGTAGTGCAAACGGGAGGATCTCATGTCAATCCTTATAAACCTCCGTCATCTTCTCTATGATCTTTTTTATGTTCTTATTGGCTGCCTCTACTGCTCCGTTCATTTTTGGACGATAAGGAGATTGATTATGATGCTTAATTTTGAATTGCTCACATAATTCTTTCACCATCTTGTTATTTAAATTTGTCGCATTATCTGTGATGATCCTACCAGGTAAACCATATCGACAAATAATTTCCTTTTTAATGAACTTAACAACCGCACTTCTGGTTACACTCGAATAAGAACTTGTCTCAACCCATTTGGTAAAATAATCTATAGAGACCAAAATGAAACTATGCCCGTTAGAGGCTTTTGGTGTGATGGGACCAATGACGTCTATGCCCCACATAGAGAACGGCCAAGGCGCGACCATGACATGTAAAGGGGATGCAGGTACGCTAATTTTATCCACATAAATTTGACATTTATGGAATTTCTTGGCGTACTTGATGCAGTCAGATTTTAAAATTAACCAATAATATCATGCTCTCAAGATTTGTTTGGCCATCATATGTCCATTAGCATGAGCACCACAAATTTCTTCGTGAACTTCCTCTATGATTTGATTCACTTTCCTTACATCAACACATCTTAAAAACACCATTCATGGTTTCTTTTGTAGAGTATTTCACCATTCAAGAAGAAACTCATGGGCAATCTTCTAATAGTGCGTTTATCATTCTCAGAAGTTTTGGATGGATATTCCCCATTCTTTATATACTACTTGATGTCGTAATACCATGGTCTTGTGCCTGGCTCTTCTTCAATACTCATACAGTGAGTAGGAAAATCTCACTTCTCAATTTTCATGGGTTGCACTTCTTCCTTAAAGTCTACACCGAACATGGATGCTAGAGTTGCTAGTGCATCTGCAATTTGATTATTCTCTCTGGGTATTGGTCAAATGAGATCATTTCAAAAGTTTGGCTTAACTTAATGTTTGTTTTAAAGTACCAGCTTGGGGTCTCTAGCTTCCCATTCCACATTTAGTTGTCGTATCACCAATAACGAATCTATGTACACTTGAAGCTTCCTTATCTTCATATATAAGCTGCTTGAATTTCCATGGAACATGCCTCATATTCTACCACATTGTTTATGTAGTCAAAGCATAGTTTTGTCGTGAATGGGAAAAACTTTCCCTCGGGAGATATGAGGATTGCCCAAATTCTATGTCCTACATCATTAGATACGCCATCAAATAACATTGTCCACAATTTCGGATCCATAGGTTCTCCTTCATTTTTTAATATGACTGATATGTTCTCATCAGGAAAATCAAAATCCATAGGCTTATAATCTTGCACTGGTTGATCTGCAAGATAATCAGCAAGTACACTTTCTTTTATTGACTTTCTTGTGGCATAGACAATATCATATTCCGTGAGTAACATTTGTCATTTAGCAATTTTTCTAGAAAGTGATGGCTTTTCAAAGATATACTTGATTGGACTCATCTTTGAAATTAACCAAGTGGTGTGGTATAACATGTACTATCTAACCGATGAGCAACTCAGGCTAAGGCACAACATGTTTTCTCCAACATCGAATAATTAGCCTCATAGTTTGTGAACCTTTTACTTAAATAGTATATTGCTTGTTCTTTCCTTACAGAGGCGTCATGTTGGCCAAGTACCCAACCCATGGATTTTCCTGTCACTGTAAGATATAAAATGGGTGGTCTCCCTAGAGTTGGAGGAACAAGTATAGACAAATTTTTCAAGTATTGCTTGATCTTCTCAAAAGAAATTTAACAATCATCATTCCAACCTTCTGTATCACTTTTGTGGAGAAGTTTAAAGATAGGTTCACAAGTTGCAGTTAGTTGTGAGATGAACCAAGCTATGTAATTTAATCTCTCCAATAAACCTCTAACTTCCTTTTGAATTTGAGGTAGCAGCATATCAATGATGGCTCGAACCTTGCAGGGTCAACTTTTATTCCTTCCTTGCTCACGAAAAAACCTAGTTTCCCTGAAAATGCTGCGAATGTACACTTTGTCGGGTTAAGCTTTAACTAAAACTTTCTCAACCGTTCAAATAGTTTTCGCAGAGTGACCGTATGATCTTCCCCTTGACGAGATTTGGCAATCATATCATCAACGTACACTTTGATTTCTTTATGCATCATATCATGAAACAGTGTTACCATTGCCCGCTGGTAAGTCGCCCCTGCATTCTTTAGACCAAATGGCACAGCCTTATAAGAAAATGTACCCCAGAAAGTTATAAAAGTCATCTTTTCACGATCTTCAGGAGCCATTTTGATTTGGTTATAACCCGAAAAATCATCCAAGAAAGATAAGGTTGAATGTTATGCAGTGTTATCTACTAAGACATCGATATGGGGTAATGAAAAATTATCCTAGGGGCTTGCCCGATTTAAGTCTCTATAATCGACGCATACCTTTACTTTCTCATTCAGGGTATTTTGCTACTTCTAGAAAACCTGCATCTACTTGCTTTTTAACTTATTCTTTGATCTGTACCAGCATGTTTGATTTCATTTTCTGTAACTTTTGTCGCATCGATTTACTTTCGGGTATAAGTGGCAAATGATGAACCACGATATCAGTGTCTAGACATGGCATATCTTGGTAAGACCATGCAAATACGTCAATATACTCTTTAAGTAAGTCAACTAATTCTCAACGGCTTTGGCTTGTCATAGAAGTGCTGATTTGGATTTCTTTCGTCTCTCCCTCCACTCCCAAATTTATCACCTCCGTTAACTCTTGATATGGTTGAGTGATTTTTTCATCCTCTTCTACTATTCTTAACATTTACGGAGATGGTTCAAAATTATCCTCGTCACCTTCATCTGACTCTACGTTAAGAATGGGATTGTCAAAGTTATTGCTTATGCTCTTGTTTTCAAAATCGCCGTTCTCGAACCTGAATCAGATTATTGGATGAAAGGAAGGCCAGAAAAGAAAGTAAACAATGCATGAGTATGAACAACATTTCAGAAATGGAAAAAGTAGACGTAAAAGGAAGAACAAAAAGAGCTGGAATTGTATTTATCATTAGCCAAAAGAAGACGAAACAAGTTTTTAGATTTTTATTCAAAGAGATGACATGAAATAGACGAGAACATAGGCCTATAACAACGAAATTTCCAAGGCATTGGGTAGAATCATCATAATTTTAGCATGAACACATTACTCTTGAAAATTTCCGAGAAGCACTGATAGCTGGACGACGTCTGAATCGTATCGAGAAACCAAGTCCTCTATACTTTAACTTGATGATTTTTCCAAGATTGCGGATATTGAAAGATGGACGATATCATCTTCAAGGTCGTACTGCTCTACTATAACTGGTTCTTCGAATGAAATTCCCCCACTTCTAAAGGATTCAGAAATATGGGGTATGATCGCCATTTCCATATCGAATTCTCTATTTTCGAGCTTGGCAATCCTCTTTTCTTTCTTTTGAGTTTCCACTTTCCTTCTATCAACCTTGGTCGGTCTATATCTAAGCCCAAACATTTGTTCATTCTTGTCCCACTCGATTAACTTATTTATGCCTTGATGCTTACCCCCGAGTCCTTTGTCTGGCATGTATCCCCCTTTTATCATCAACTTGCCACCATCTGAGATGCTTTTGATAGGTTTGATGTTGGAGCAAGTTTCCCACTACAACAAATGTGGTGTTCGCAATCTCAAATGATCTCAAATGTGGTGTTCGCAATCTCAACATACGGCAAGGTAGCCGGCTTGGATACCAATAAATCTTCTTCCCTATATATGTTTATGATCCATTATAAATTTCAGCTTCTGATGTAATAAAGATGGTACTGCCCCGACAGAGTGAATCCATGGTCGACCTAAAAGAAAATTATGTGCTGGATTTATGTCCATTACTTGGAAAATAATATTGAATAGGCATGACCCGATTCGAATTTGTATCTATATGTCTCCGACTACTTCTCTTCGGGTACAATAGAACGCTCTTACTATCATCATGTTCGGTCGCATATGTGTTGCGTCCATAGGGAGTTTTGCTAGTGTGGATCTTGGCATTACATTTAGAGACGAGTCATTATCAATCAATACTTTTACAACAACATAATCCCCACATTTCACATAAATATGTACAGCTATGGTGTGTCCAGTACCATCGGCAGGGATTTCATCATCTGTGAAAGTGATAAAATTTGGTGCGGTAATATTTCTCACAATTCCACTCAAATTCTCCACCGTAATGTCATGACAGACATATGCTTGATTCAAAACCTTCAATAATGCTTGGCGATGTGGTTCAGAATTCAAAAAGAGTGACAGTAAAGATATGCGAGCAGATAAGCGATTAAGTTATTTTATCACCTTATACTCGCTTTGCTTGATGAGCTTCAAAAATTTACATATATCTTCAGACACTGCTATTTATTTCTCCGTACCTCTTATTATATCAGAGTCTATCACTTGGCCATCATGCATTTATCCCTGGAATTCATGACCATTGTCGCCTTATTTGGCTTTCCCTTTCCTTTGCCTTTCAAACTCATCACTTTTATCATTTTTCAAAACTTCTGGCGTGTAGCATCTGCTACTCCTCGTCATCCCACCTACTCCCGAAATATTAGTTATGGGAAGATCGAGGTCAGATAGATTTAGCGCTTGAGTTTTGTCATTATCGCTTGTAATGACCTCATTGTACGTCGATGGTACTGCTCTTGAATCTTTGTAAGCAAACGCACTCAGTATTTGGATGGTAATAGGCATAGGAGCATAAGACGTAGTGGTGTGAGTTGACTTTTCCTCGTAATGTATTGTGAGAGGTTTTGGGATATAGGACGACACTTCAACATTAACTTCAGATGATTCTTTAGTTATCATGAGGACTAAAGAGTCATCTTCCTGCTATTCCCTTTCTCATTTATGACTTATAGTAAGTATATTTGCATCCAACAACTTTTGCACTTCCATTTTAAAATCAGCACATTCCTCAATTATATGCTCACTCGCATTCTTATGAAACAAACAATCAAAGCCATGCATATGCTTCCTAGAAATGCCTTCATCCTCTGAGCGTGTTGGGTAAATGTACCATGCTCTAGAAAGAAGATGAAAAAATATTTCCATTGACGTGCTCACATCTTCCACGTCCCTCTTTCCATATAAAAATATTTCTCAATTGCATTTACGGTAGAATTCTCATGATTTGGTAGAGGGTTGGAATTGATATCTGGATTCCTATTAGCCTTTTTGAAATTCAACCATCCAGCCTTAATCAATGCATGTACTCTACCTTCTAATACCGTGCAATTCTCAGTCAAATGTTCCACTGCCCCAGCATGATAATCACAGCGAGCAGTCGGATCATACCACCTTGGGTATGGTGGTTGTAGAGGTTCATAAGGAATTGGCACCAATTGATTATTTCGTATCAATTGAGGTAAGAGTTCTGTATATGACATGTGGATTGGATCATATTGGACAAAATATTGATTATTTTTATTTCTCCTCAGAGGTTGATCAGCCTAACCAACATTTTACTAGTGAGTCGGTGGTTTGAAACTGGGTCTCGGACTTTGAAATGTTGATTGTTGAGAGTGATAATTGTATGGCATTTGTGAGGTGTTTGCCACATATGATGTCACAGATTTGGGCCCTTCACTATACTTTGGAAATCCCAGCCCCGAGTTTCCAGTTTGTGATGAGTACCCAAAATTGATCGTCTGTACATCCCCTTCTTTTCGCTTTAACGGTGGCTCTTTTTTACGGATGATGTATCAGATATGACTTCCAAAATTCTTTCATTCTTTACCACATATTCAATCCTTTCACCAATCACTATAATGTCAGAGAAGTTGTTTGAAGCATTTTCAGTCATCCTATCGTAGAATGGAGATCTCAAAGTGTTGATAAACACTGTAGCCATCTCCTTTTCTGACAAGAGGGGTGTACTTGAGCAGCTAATTCTCTCCACCTTTGCGCATATTCTTTAAAGCCTTCAATAAGCTTTTTCTCCATCCTTTGTAGATCCAAACGATCAGGAGTCATGTTTATATTGTACTTGTATTGTCTTAAGAAAGCATCAGCTAAATCTTTCCAACTCTGAATATGTTGGTTATCCAATTGGATATACCAGCGAGATGCAGCCCCTGTCAAGCTATCTTGAAAGAAATGAATCAGCAACTTATCATTATTTGCACAAACAGCCATCTTTCTACAGTACATAATAAGGTGACTTCAACATCATATTTTTCAAACTCAGGTAGTTTGAATTTGTGTGGGATGGTAACATCTGGGACCAAACATAATTGGGTGGCATCAATGGTACCATATACACCTGAACCTTCAATGGCGCGTAATCTTTCCTCTAAAAAGTCCAACTTATCTTTCGACAGCGGCTCTTCGCTTGGTTCAGTAACAGGCATCTGCCCCTTTGGGTCATCAACATCGAGTATGATGATTGGCTCATTAGTGAGTTCGCCTTGTGGGGTGAAAGCTTGGTTGTGGTCAGGTGCCATTGTGGATGAGTTGTACCACTTTTCCTTGTCTGCATCATTTCCTGGACACTTGGAAATGGATAGTGTTGGATATTTACTGGTGGTGAAGCATGCTGAAAGTGGTCGGTTTGTATGACGTTGATAGGTTGGTGTGAACCTCGGAAGGTAAGGTGGAGTATCGTTTGGCAGTTGATTTTGTGATGATTGAGCCCCTTGCGGATTTTAAAGACAGGGTTTTCCCTTACTCGTGGCGAGGAGTTCCAAGATTCTTGCCATTTTCTCTTTCAGCTCACTAATTTCTTCTTTCATTTTCTCTCGCCATTGCTCTCTTTTTTGCTCGTCCATGACCCTAACTTAAGCTCGTGTTCGATAAGGATGTAGGAGTTGACAGGCTATCTTTGAAAAGTTTTCTTAAATAAATAAAAATAAAACAATGAGATGGTAGATTTTGCTAATGAAGAAGAGGAATAATAATAATGAAAGTAAATTTATGCATGAAAAATGATATTGCGCAAAGTGAAAGTTCAAAAGTATTAAATTTCATTCAATTAGTAGAACCATCCACTACATTTGAGTATGTAGAAGTCAACTACACTACTCCGAAATATGAGTTTATACAAAATGACCAAAATGACCTAAATCTCTGTTGATTTCTTCCAAGAAGTTAGATAAGTTCTCCTGATTAGGATGGATGGGCAAAACACTTTTATTCAAAGATGATGGTTGTTCAGCCAAATTGCTCGCTCTCACAGCCATGCCTTTAAGCCATTCTATAGCATGCATTGATCGTTGTCGAATTAAGTCGTGCTCTTGTTGCAGTAATTGGTAATCATATCTCAGTGCGTCGACATTAGCATCATTATTTCTTGCCAATTTTTCTACCACATTCTGATACGCTCTAACTTGATGCTCAAGGCTTGCAATGACTTTTAATAGTCCTTCATTATCACTTAGTGTTCTCAATCTTCCTAACTTTTTGATTCTCTAAATCAACTTGTAAATTATCAGTAATTCATCGTAATGAGTGATATTATTTGGCTAATTCAATGATGTACGCATTCTTCTTATCGACAACCGCCTTAACTTGTTCTAAAACCTCTTGTACAAGCTTATTTTTCCTTTCTAGCTTTATGATTTTGATCCTCTTGTTCATAGATTACCACTCACAAATTCTCATTGTCCTTTGCCATCCTTCTAATTTTTTTGTTCAGCTTGCGAGTGTCAGTTCCCAACTCTAAGTTTTTTCGCTTCAGATATTCTTGATCCTCAACCTTGTTTCTCAAATCTTTGAGTTATTTTTTCGCTTCGATCCTGTGCTTGCCAGACAAATTCGTCTCGACTGTTAGACGTCTGTTTTCTTCCAAGAGAGCTAAATTCTTTTGACACTCCTCATATAACTCATTTCGCTCCTCGTTTCTAACAATCTCTTGATAAGCTTCGGTAACTTGTGTGATTGTAAATCCTCAACTGGTAAGGCAATAGTTACTTTTCCTCTGTTCTCAAGCCACGTTTCATACTCCTTTGTGCAATTCATGTGATTTTTCTTATTTCGCGCCCTTTTCATTATTTTCCAAGCTCCAATTAGCTACTGTAATTTTGTTCAATATCTTGAGAATCATAACTGATCTCAATGTCCTTTAATGCGTGTGTGGCAGGGACAAACTGTCTCATGTATAGTTGATGGAGCACCATTAGCGGAGCATAACTAGTACAACCCCATGGTCCTGGGAGCGGGACCCATTGATAGTCGCCACATTTGTAGATAATCGATGTTAACGGCATCCATTGGGCTTTTCAGATAACATTCTCATCTTTCAACTTCGATAGGTGTGGGAGTCACACCCCTTTTACGGGAAACTGAGGATTCCATTTGGCCATTCCAAATTCTGTAATGGGGATTTTCGTCTTCATCCGTGGACTTGAAAACTTAACTTGAGGACATTTGAAATCTGGTGGACATCTTAGATGGCTAAGAATTCAAATACACAAAAGAGATGGAGAGCCGATGAACTTCCCTTTTCCAAGCGCTCGTATGTGATTTAAGGAACGAAAAGTCTCAGCTAGAATTGATATAACATGGTTAACACCATGTTCAACTTTCATGAACATTTTTATCACTTTATCATCCACATAACCTTGAATTTTTAGAAACAACACGGTGCCATATATATACAGAGCATAAAGAGCCATACATTTATCTTCCTTTAAGACGTTTTGGGCGAGATCTAAGAGGTAATCCAGCGGCACACACTCATTCCCCCTTTAACTTTTAGTCTTTTCTCAATCTCAGATACATGGACAGTATCCAAAAGCTTGTATAAAGCTCTCTTCAATGTGAGCCTTTTTCGTAATTATAAACTTTATTCGTGCTTTGCTGCGGGACGTTCAGTAGGGCTTGATATTCTTCTATTGTAGGAGTAAGATCAATTGTTCCAAAGCTGAAACATCTGTACAGATGGTCCCAGAAATGCATTAAAGCTTTAAGAACGGGAGCGTTGACTGTAGTATATAGAAGATAAGCGATGTGACCATATTTGCCGACAAACTAGTTTTTCTGCTCTAGTAAAAAATCCTCTCATATCTTCTTCAACCTCTCCAAGTTAGTGTATGAGAACTCTATCTTAGTGATTGATGGTAGAAGAATGACATCCTCCTTTTTCAGACAATCTCCTTTTTGTTTCTGCATTTTCTCTGACCATTGGGCTACGGTAACTTGATCTTCTATCACACTCAGAGTAGAAGTCATGGTCTCTAAAATATGAATGAATTGAATATTTCTCTACAATCTCTATTATGCAACATGATGCATGTATGCAAAAAGGAAAGACGAAGTCAGAAGTGAAACAATGAGAAAGAAATGTTTAAAGAGCATAGGACAAATATACATGAACAAAATTAATCAGATATCATAATTAAGCAGAATCTCTATTTCTATCAAACATTGGTCATGAGATGAGCTCTAATAACAAAATGCATGTGTGGTTGGGCTCTCAAATCTCTTAATAAGCTCTCAGGTTGTCCTCACTATTATCCGAATGGAGTAACAGGGGCTCAAAACGGTATCCCAAAAGGGTTGATCGGAGTGAAAACTTTCGTGAGCCTGCACGAGAACCGTAGTTGCACGAAGGTATTCCACTACTCATTCTCGTTAATTCTAAAGGGAAAGCTCGGGTATAGGGCTAGTATATGTGTGTGAAATCATAAATTATGTAAAGAAATATACTTTATAAAAAAGGACTTATGTACAACTACAGTCACGAATTAGAAAAAAAATAATGAATCAAATAAACAAACAAAAGACCACACAAAACGATAGCATATGATGAAATTTTGGCTTGAGTCTCTATTGATCTAAAGATGGTTAGACCAATTGTTTATCCCTAGTGGAGTCGCCAAGCTGCCGCAATGTGCATGCGACGCGGAGCGGCGATTGAAAAATCATTTTTGAAAAAAAAAAATTTCCGAGTCGCCACTAATTATTTTAGGATGTGATTGGTCACCCAATTTTAAAATCAAATATTTTGATCTGCGAAAATTTAAAGTTGGTTCGAGAGTCATTTGCGTGTGGAGAAGGTATTAGCAGCCCACAACGTCCATTATGAAAAATGGTTACCAAATTTAATCAAATACTATCCAAATTATTTTTTAAAATAATGTTTTAGAAATTTAATTTTGAATGTCTCATTCGGTACATTTTGCATCATAAAAATGAGCAAAAAATTACTTTCAATGGGTGGTACAGAGGTCATTAAAATTCAGACAAAAAACAAAAAAAATTACGGAGGGTGATGTCACCCTTTGTCTTTTTTTAAAAATTTTTGGTTTTTTTAAAACATATATATGTATGTATATATTATTTAGTAAATAAATTAATAATCAATATTTTATGTGTAACATAAATTAATTTATGAAAAAAATGTTTAATTTCATACATAATTGGACATGAGCATGCTATTTTTTTACTACATGGTCTATTAATTAGCATTTTTCATTTCGTCACCTAATGCTAATCAAATAGCGAAAGAATTACCATAAATAGTAACTAATTTATAACAAGTGTCACTAAAAATAAATAAATAATTTTGTTTGGGATATAAATATATCATTTTTTATTTTTTGCTACTTAGTTTACTAATTACCATTTTTTTTCTTCCTTCATTGCTAGGAATGATCATGGATGGTAGCTAGTTTAAACAAGTGTCACAAAAATGATAGTCAAAAAGAGAAGAAGAGAATACTTGTAAGAACATAAAAAAAAAAATCAAAGCTTAAATATTTGCATAATCTTGTATAGAGGTTTTACTCTCTATTTTATGCATTTTTATGTGAGAAATTATCATATGAGACTTTTCATCAAATGTACACTTTCAACCCATTAAATGATTTATTCATATTGAGTTAATTTTACACCCCTCAAAATTTTATCCCCATTCTCATTGATTGAGTTGATGACAAAAAAAATCTCGTTATCAAACTTGTAGAGAAATAAACAATATATGAAAATAATACTTAAGATTAAGAGTATGAGAAATTATAAAGAATGAGCAAACAAACCTATATATGAAAAATGAAACAAAGAAATATTAATTACATGAATATGAAGAAGAGAGATGATTAATTAGAATGAACAAGATATATTGTAAGTTAAAATACAAGAGATTTGAACTACCTTAATAAAAAGAAAATAGGAAGATGGAAGATGAATAGAAATGAAAACTTTCATTCTTTCTCTTTTTCACTATTTTCTCAAAACCTCTATTTCTCTCTCTAAAATCACTTATTTTTCTCACTCTCCAAATCTCCCCTTTCAAGTGAAGACATCCTCTCTATTTATAGGCAAACTTAAGGCTTCATTTTTTAATTTTAGTCTTTTTGTTCCTTTTTCTTATTTTTAGTCCTTGGACAAATCTTCTTATGTTTAGGTATTGGACTATTTTTCAAATCATACACATAGTCTTAGACTAGTATTTGAGCAAAAAAGATAAAATTTATATATTTAAAGTATTAGACCGAATAAAATATGGTATCTACAAGTTAGATGACAATATATCAAGATTACCATGTTTGGTAACGCATGATTAAGTGAAAAAAATTATTAAAAAATATGATTTTCTTGTTTGGTATGTAGGAAACTTAGGTAAAGTTATGTGAGAAAATTTGACAAAGTTGTTGGGAAAGTTATATAAATTATATTAAAGTAATAAAATTATTTATTACTTATAGTTTTTTTCAACTTTTAATTTGTTGTCAATGATTATTTATAGATTCTAATACACATTATGTCTTATATATATACACACGCATTATTTTACGCACTAATGAATTAACTATTTTATTAACTCATCAATAAAATTAAATCTATTTTTTCTTACTATGTCAAAAACTAAAATAATTTTCTTACATACACCGTACCAATAAATTCGATGGAAAACTGTTCAAAATTACATAACATTGTATACAGATTCACTATTAGCAACTAAAATAATTTTTTTACTTACACCGTACAAATAAATTCGATGGCAAATTATTCAGAATTACATAACATTGTATACAGATTCACTATGAGCAACTATTAAAAAATATTAATAATTCATGTCATGTTTGATTAAATTTTCTCTGATATCATAAATTAATTATCATACAATTTTCCTCTTTTATATATAAAAATAAATCTAATATAAATAACCGTAATTTATATTAACACATTAAAATATTTAATAATACGTGATAGTTTTCCCGTCACATGTACTTTTCTTTAGTATATATGTATACCATGGATATCAATAACCTCTCGTTCTGGTAGGGACGAGTAAAATATTTTAGTTCTGTCGCAGGATCAAAATAGAAGAATATGTGATTTTTTTTATATTTTGGTATAATATAAAACTGAACATAAACGATTGAGGGACCCTCTTCTTCAATTTGTAGTTTTGTCCCACAGGTCTAGTCCTTCACTCAAAAAATGAGACGTGATAAATAATCTAGTTATATTCTCCTTTGTAAATTTAGTATTTTTTAAATATTGATAGTTTATGAATAATATTTATTTGAGATAAGAAGCTAATTTTAATTTCAAAAAAAAATATTTGATATTATTATGTATTCTAATAATTTAGATTTTATATTTTGTATATTTAAAAAGCTTATTTATCTTTAATTCAAACTTAATATTTTATTTCATTCACTTCAATTAATGTGCATATCTTAATCTCATGAGACAATCCTGAGACAAGTTGGGGGACGAGTCAGAAGGGATGCAAAAAATCTCAAAATCAGGACCGTTTAGATTCCACCAGAATCGAGATATTTTACGACACTTTTGTGAGGCTTTGGTCTTGGAGGAAATAAAATATCAAAATCAAGTAGTCATAACAAATAATGGTATCTTTATGAAAATTTGAGAAAGTAAAAGTTATTTTGAAAAATGTGTAGATGTGTTGTAAGATGAGAAAGTTATTTGGTAAAGTGGATTTTTGTGAGAAAGTGGTAGCGAAAGTAATGTGTGATTGTTATTTTACCTGGTTAAATAATTTTATCATGACAAATAAGAATACTTATAACAAACATGAAAAATTTTTGAAAAATAATTTTACCACGAACTTTATCATACGGAAAGCCAGAAACAACCGCCCCTAAAGAAAACTGTATCATTTCTTTTGGGCTTCTAAAGAGGCAGAGAGAGGAATCCAAGCAATATCGTTCCCTATCAAGTTGCAGGCTTTTGTTTACTACTGGGCTAAGAGCCCAAGCAATATTGTACCCTATGATCATCGAGATAAATTTAAATCATACCTAAATTATACTAATCTCACGTGTAGTTGACCTTAATTACACAGGCTCGTTACTCACTTTATTTAGTACATTTTTTATTTTACAAAAAAATGTATAAAGATATAGAATGATCTGAGGTCACAACTTTATAATTTAATATAGGTCATAGTAGGGCGGAATATTTGTGTTAATTTCTCTTATCGCTCTTTTTTTTAACATTTTAAAAAATGTGTTTTGAATAAAATGTTTAATTTTTAAGTGGTTGAATTTTTTACCTAATCAGGAGCCATTTTTGTGTTACAAATCATTTTCTTCTTATCTTATAATATTTGATGTAATCACAGTGGCAACACAACTATTCATTAGACTAACTCTTAATTTTTTGTTAAAAAAATTCTAAATTTTTAACTTGTTCTGTTTCACACGCAATTCTCCCTGATACACGTGACTTAATCTTATTTTTAAAAATCAATAATGAAAAATCAGTTTCCAAATCCACGGATAGTTGTATCCCACTCTCTATCTTTGATAGCAATATACTCATTTTTCAACATAATGGGAAGGGTGCATTTAGATTGATAGCAACAGTCAGATCAATTTTCTATCTCATACGGTTGTAGAAAATAATGATACTCAATTTTCTAAGTGGAAATGAAAGTATCACATTTAATTTTTTTTAATTAATATATTAGTATATTAATATGTCTCAAACTCAATCTAAGTGATGTAAGTCGTTGACTCCCCGACTCATGATCTGATGTTTTATGAATTTGACTGGTGCGAGTCCGCAATTATCCGACTTACAGTCTGACGTGTGGTGAATTCAGGTGAAGCGAGTCATCGATTGTCGACTCGATAACTGATGTGTGTTGAATCTAAATGAAACAAGTTAACAATTATTCAACTCAAGATCCAATGTGTGGCTAGAAGGATTTGCTATAGTTATCTCATATCATTTTTGGAATGGGTAGTCAATTTATAAGTGGGACATGAAATTCACCTCACAAACTAATTTTTAGAGTTGAGAAACTATAGTCACATCCGATTGATGTTAGGTCATTGAAAGAAAATGCTTCAACATACTCATCTTCTTCCTTGAAACATTGTTGGAATTGTTGATTTTTTATTTCATGAAAGTCTTTCTTTCGAAAAATAAAATGTATAAAATAATAATTTTTTTCGATACTGAAATTTGAGTCTACAAAATCTTGATCATCAAGTTTAAAATGAATGGTCTAGATGTATCTTAATGCACATATGCTGATAATAAAAATAAAACTATTGACTCAAAGTAGAAATACAATACCCATTATAATAAGTTCAATTAACAAACATGATTAAATATATAATTATTTGTCAACATCATCATGTGAACGCCGTGAATTTAATTCCCAATTGCTTAGAAGTGTAATACACATGATTCAACTCAAGCAGTCTGAATGATAATTATTTCCTGATGTAGATGAGTTAATTATTGTGTTAATTTTTATTAAGAAAATGAAGATCTTGTTGCGTTATTTTTTAGATTAGATTTTTTCTTAATAATTAACGTTAATACCGGACCTACTTAAACACTAATATCATATCATATAATTAGCGTGCAAAAGTTTCTCGAACTTGTTCTAAATAAGTTAAATATAGTTTATGTGAATATGAACATCTTGTAGACCTCAATTCAATCCTTATATGGATTAAACTGATTGTATGAGAATCTCCTATCGGAGAATAACATGAACAAGCTAGGCTTACAAATATGATAAGATGTGTTACTGTTATATCATTTGTTGTGGAAGAGACTAGTAGTCAATTTACATGTGTCAGAATTTCACCTCTCAAGTTAACATTTGCGTTGAGAGTAACCAATACCACCAGACACGTGCAAAGTTATTGGCTCCCCGACTCACTAACCGATGTTTGGTGAATCCGGGCAAAGTTAGTCGATAGTTATTCGACTCATGGCTCGATGTTTAGTGAATCCAGATGAAATGTGTCTACGAGCATCTCACTCATAGCCTTATGTGTGGTGAATCTGTGTGAAGAAAGTCAATAGTATTCTACTCAAAACTTGATGTGTGACAAAAAATCGTTGAGTTTATTCCACATTAGTTTTGAAAAAGACTGATAGTCAAATTATAAATATGAATAAATATCTCTCATTTCAAGTTAATGTTTAGGTTGAGAATGTCCATACAGTCCAACAGGATGAACTCTCTCTTTATCAGTTATAACATAATATAACCTTGACAAAATTTATTTCTGATTTCTAAAATTTTGATTTGCTGGCAGTAATTTGGTCCCCCTAGAGTTGAATTTTGTCAACTTGGTTCATGACTGTACAAATCGTTTTTTTTTGTTTACCTAAATACTTTATAAATTTTGAGCAATCAACACATTTCGTCACATCGGTTAATTGATTTTATTAAGTTCTGTTCAAATAATAAAGATCAAAGACTTTTAAGTTTTACCAACTTTCTCATAAAAGCACTTAATAAATGTTGACAGAGGTATTTGAAAACAAAAGGTAATGACTAAATTGACAACGAATACAAATTCTTCCAAGTCTAAAGTGCAGTATAGAACATATTAGCATCAAGAATAGAGAAATACAAGAATGACTAAACGGAGAAAGTTCAGAAAAAGAGTTACAAAGGATAATTGGCACATCACCAAAGCGACCATCTCTAGCACACTCACGGGTAATTACATTTTTGGATGTAGGACAATCACTAAATACAATAGAACTAAAATTATTAGTCAAAGCCCAAATGTCAAAAACCACATTGCCAATTTGAGGATTGAGAAACTATCTGTTGTTGATGGCTTCAACGATCGTTAAGCAATCTAAACATACCATGATCCTATCCGGATTGAAACGAATGCAAGATTCCAAAGCCAAAAAATCTGCATAAGCTTCTAAATAAATCACAAAGTTTGAGTTGCAAATATTTTGGAATCCACCGCAACTGTTTTTCCTCTGGGTCCCATAATGCCCAACCAACTCCACCATTGTCTTCTGATTTCCTCACAGCGTCAGCACAAAGAAGCCAACTGTTAATCAAAGGTGATGGTTTTGTCGAATAGAAACTGAGATCATATCCCCATCATTACCAATACGCACAACAAGACTATATTCTAAGAATTTATCTTCAGCATGAAGCACCTCAGAACCTGGGTCAAAATTCACGTCATTAAAAGTCTTGTTATTCCGAGCTTTCCACAAATGTTAGAGATAAAATACGAAACAAGATAACAGTTCGTCTAAGTTGTCCTGCGTTTTAAGAAAACCAGAAATTACATGAGTAACTATAAATGATCGGAGAATTAAAAATACGCAAAAATGATATAAAACAACTCCACAAATGTAAATGTATTAATAACTCACATCATACTAATCATGATTTAACATGAAAAAAATTACCTAACCATTTATTTAACTCCACCGTTAAAATCTATCTTGTCATTATCGGTGAAGAATATGCATCTAATTTAGGCCATCAAAAGTAGACGGTGGGTGTAAAATCAATCCCAGCAAGAAGGAATTATTTCCAAAACCATCACTAACTGACAAGTTATCGTTAAGAGAAAGTGCCAATAAGTCATTAAGATTTATAGCAGTAAATTCCAAATGCCATAGTCTATTTCATTAATAAAGTTCAAATACAAGTTGACATGAGCCAGCCCACTGTCAAGAACAAAGATGCTATTACTGTAGTACAGGCATGACAGTACTTTTATCAGTTGACAACATACGTGATATCAATGTTATCGAGATTACTGAGATCATACAAACACTTTCAAAAGAAAATATTCTTTATGACAAAGATTAAGTTTATTTTCATGGATGAAATAAAAAGTTATCTTGCTTGTTTCTGTCTATGTTTCAACTACCAAATCTCAATGACAATAATCATATTGACTTAATATTTAATCATCAAGATTTGTTGAAGAATTTTTTTAATAAAAATGTTATTATGCATTTATGCGAATAAATCAAAACCTTGAAAATTAGTTCAAAGTTCTAGATCATACAAACCTAACAAGCGATGGAAAAAAAAAACGCATGCTACCTTAGGAGTATCAGTGTCATTTGATACTTCTATGTAAGTATGTAAGTATTTATAACAATTTAACCAAAGTATCCAAACTACACAACATCGAAATTCAAAGTTGTCAGGATCGTAATTTTGATTCGGATCGGTGGAGAGGTCTTGTGGATCGGATAGTTAAATCAGATCGATGATCGAAAAATCCTACTAAATATTAGCAATTAAAATATATAAAAAATATGCATGTATAAGATTCTTAAAATAATATTAATTATTATAACTAAATAAAACTAAGGAGAGTCACTTATTTATTATATTTAAACTCAATTGCTTTAAGACATTCACCACTATTTAATACATTTAAAATTATAAGTTGGCAATCTCAATTGTAAGTTCACTCTATCGATGTAAATCTCATAATTTCACTTAATTGTTGTTTTAAATTATGAAGGATAAATAAATAAATATGTAAAGATAATTATTGATTATATATGTTAAGGTCATTATAATACATTAGGTCTAAGAGTGTTTGATCTATAAATTCAAATAATAAGTTTGTAGTGCAATATTAAAATTACTGTCTAAATATAATAAAATAGTGGTTACGGAATTCGTTCGAATTTGATAACTCCAAGTGGTGTAAATCTTAAAATAAATAAATTGAAATGTCATAAAAATAATCAAATGTTAATTAAATATAAAATATATTCGTTTTTGTTTCATAGGCATTCTTGGTTCATTGGTTAAATGTCATAGGGCAAACCCTTGGTGTAAGGGTTCGAATATCACAATCAATTAGTTTTAAATTATTTTTGTAAATAAAACAAAATGTAGATATGTGGGATTGTAAGATCCTACACGATCCTGCCAATCTTATGGACGATCTTATCATAATCTCACGTGATTCTGATTCTATACTCATTTCAGATCATTTAGAAATTATGAGAGATCGTAGGATTGCCGTATGCGATTCTAATAACCATGTCGAAACTCTACCAAAACCAGCGTTCCATTGTACTTAGGGAACGGTCCCCTTATGTTTAGGGGATCCAAGTCGTCCCCTCAGATCTAATAGGCACAAAACCTGGCCGTTGCGCTTTAAGATAAAGTTGACTTTTTCTCTCTTTTTTGTCTTTTAGCAAAAAAGTTATACCGTATATTTTTTAAATCGAATTATTTAAATTAAATTATTTAGATTAAACAGATCGCGTTATGTTCATTCAAACATGAGATAATCTTTTTTTAGTACTTAGGCTTTCACACTATCACACAACGGAAACACATATCAAGTTTGTTGGTCATGAATGGATGTGATATGTCGGATAGTTAGACTGTTCAATAAAAAAGAACAAAGAAAATATAATAAAAGGAATTATTATTAGTTTTTTAAAGTTGACCAGATTAAATTTTTTATAATCTAACGATTTAGATCAGATATGATTCTCTCACGTGTACCTTAAAAACAAAAGAATATTAATCCATCATCACACAAGTGATTTAATGTTCCATTTTCCTTACAGTATCAATACGGTGAGACAGTAGAGTAGAAAAATCTTATTATACATAGCTGGCAAATTGGTCACTAAATTTTACAATAACATATATATATATATATATATATATGTGCGCGCGCATTTGCTATGCTGCCCTTTTCCAACGGCCAATTGGGATTTATTCTAACAGCTCATTGACCCGACCAGGCAGACCCACATGTGTCAGTTTTGGCTGATCTTTGCTTAGAGAGAGGATGAGGATATTGCCACAAATCTAGAAAACCACACAAAAAAAATTACTGAGATCTACAAATATTGAAAATTAATTAAGATGAGTTATAATAACTAGGTAGTTGGAACCAAGTCCCACTCTAATTACTGACATTTGACCAGCCGCACACACATATAAACTAGATTAATTATCAAGGCCCAACCCATTAATTTCGAATTGATAGGTCGTTTTTACTACTTAGATTACATTGATTAAATAATTTATTAATTTTTTAAATAAATAAATGGTGTGATAATTATTTACATATTAATTTATTAAATTATTAATTTTTGAATAGCTAATTTAAATTTTAGTCAATTATTTAATCACCCTACATAATTTTTATATTATTATTGATATATTAGAAGGGGAAAGAGTTTTGATGGATTCAAATTCGTGGAGAAATTGAAGAAATGAGTGAGGGTTTTAACTAATTGTGACGACGACCTTTATAATCCAAAATATGTATATGAGGAAAAAAAATTCATATATACTTAATTATGTATATTGTGAACCAATATGTCAATTTGTGAACAATTTTCATGGATTAGTTATTATAACATGCGATCTTTAATTAAAAATAACAAAAAAAACTAAAAGATATCACCCAAACAAAGAATAGCTATAGATATATGTAAAGTTAAAATAATAAAAGTGAATATGCGTCTATCAACTATCATATATTTGTTGGTATTCCTAAATTTTAACTATTAATCTTAATATTGGTGTCTTTTATCTAATTATTTTTTATCATTTAAATTTAATTTGTAGGTCATTTACTAATTATAAATAAACTGATGATGAAAGTATAAAACCTATTAGTCCTCGAGGGAAAAGTTCGATTTAGACTTAAATTAGTTGCATAAAATTATTTAAAAATAATTATCACACATCCTCGTTTTTTATATAGTAGAAAATAAGAAATATGTGAAAAAAAAAACAGTTTTGAAATATTTCTGTTTCGACCTTTTTTTAGCGAGTATTACATTTATGATATTAGTTTTATTATAATTGGTTTATTCTCTATAGTGTCTTAATTCATTAATCTTTATAGTATTTCAAATTATATGATACATCATAATATATTTAAATTGTATGAACAACAAAATTATCTCTTGCTAAGCATAGAATTCTCTAATACATTTTATTGCATTGCAATTCACATTTAATCCAAAAATTTCTCAAATTTATTTAAACAAAAACATTATTGATTATTCGGTTACACAAAACTATAACTAGTTCTGACATCTTAAAACCTAGTAAGATTTTCTAACGTAAAATGATTATAGGCGATATTATGATCTTGAAAATTACGTGTGGAATGAGAAAAATGTATGAAATTATATATGTATTCTTTGTTTGATTCAACTACGGTAAGTAAAATTGCGAGGAAAAAAAATAATCTCTTCTTTAACCATGTTCTTCTTTTTTTGCCTCATTCCATTTCTTTTTCTCATTTTCTTTTTTTTTTTTGTAATTTTTAAGATAAATACTTTTTTTGGTATATATCTTTGTCACATTTGACACAAAATATTTTAACAATAGTATTTTAAGAGCAACAAATATTCACAATTTTTTTGGATAAAATAAGACGCCGGTCATGCATTAATTATTTGATGTATCACATTAAGAGTGAGTTTACGAGTATTTTTCTTGAAAGCACTTTAATATGCTGAAAAATATAATTGAAGATCATATTTATTTCTCAAATGTTGTTGCTTGATAAATATTCTGATATGTATAGAAGCACTTTTGCAAGAAATACTAATTAAAATGTCTCCTTCAATGCTTCAGGATCTAAATAAATATGTTTCACAACACATTCAAACGCTTCTTACGAAAATAAATATAGGATAATTTTTAACTAACATTTTACCAGGAAGTGTTTTTTTTTTTAGCTACAAAGCACTTTCAAACACATTGTAACAATGTTTTCAGATTTTAGTTGTTGACAAGTTAATTTATACATAAGCAATACCCTTATTTGTCAATGAACTTTCCTTAATGTTTAGTTAATTCTTGAAAACACTTTAATACACTAGTTAAACTACATATGCGGTGCATGTGATATGTATAATTTTATTACTTCGATTGTTTCTTATACATTACTTGTTTATATAAAGTTTTTTAATAAAATATATTTATTAGTAGATAAACTTAGAAACTACAATTATAACTTTTATATTTTTCATAAGTTTTACTCACCAAAATATTTCTTATTAGATTAATTATGCTAGAAGAACATCATCTATACATATTTTAATATTTTTTGTATATTATTTATTTGATATCTATGTGATAAATGATCTAAAAACATGTTTGATTCCTTTATTACTTGATTGAAATTTTCTAATATATATCTCAATGATGAAATAACTTAATATGTTCTCATGTCAAAAAATAAATTTTAAATTAGAAACGATAAAAAATGAAAAATTTGCTTAAGAGATACATCATTTGAAAAAATAAATAAGAAAAATTAATAATTGATGATTCACCATTAATAGACTTAAGGGATAATTTTAAAAATCTAAAATAATGAGTGAACAAAATTATCTAAAAGTTATTATCATTCTCATCCCGTTTTTAATATATTAAAGATTAAAAAATGTGAGAAGATAATGTTGGGATATAAAAATTTTCCATCTTTTCTTTTAAAAAACAAAAAGAAATAAAGTTTCTATGAAGAGAGAGGAGAACTTAATTCTCTTTCGTTTGGTAAGAACATAGGCGGATTTCACATATTTCCTTTCCACTTAAGTAAACAAGTGAAAAGAAAAAGAAAAATTCGAATTCCTTTTTCTCTCTTTCTTTTTCTCCCTACGTAAACATATCCTTAGTTACTTTTACGGAGTGGCACACAGTACATGAAATCATGTTCAACATCAAAGAAAAATCTCAATCATCCCTATTTTCTTTTATCTTTTGTTTTCTTGTGTAAGTAAATTGAATTTCTTAATATAATGGAAAATATAATTTTTTTCATAGTAATTATCTAAGAGACAGGAATATGATTCAACAACATAAGATATAACTTAGATCATGTTAGAATTAGTTTTAGTGTTTTCTGTTTACTCGCTTCTATGATTAGCTTAATTGATAAATAAATAGTTTCTACAAAATGATGATTTACCCCTTAACTGTATTTTTATTATTAATATAATCTGATTTCGTTAAAAAAGGTAAATTGAAAAAAGTTGCTAATAAAAAAAATCTCTTTTTAATTAATGGTTGGGATTAATATATAGAAAAAAACAAGCTAGAGTATAAAACAATTGCAGTGTGGGAATCATGGCATGGTGTCACTTATTTCTGATTCATGTACTCATGAAAAGCCCATATTCTTCAATCTTAATCACACTATGTGATAAGTTTTTTAATCTTTTTTTTTTCATTTCTTAAAAAGTAAGATATCCTTTTGTTTACCTATATTTCTTTATCCTATCTTTGGCATCTTCATCTCATCTTAGGGCATTCTTTGTTTTTTGGAAAAAAATATAGAATTATTGTAAAGCTGAAATTTACAATTGATATCTTATCATGTGAACCCATGTTTTTGCTAATAATTTATATTATTACTTAATTACTTTATCATTTGTTGAATATTTATCAATTTGGATTATAAATTTGGTTGTAACCTTTTGCCGTACTAGTAAATTGTACATGCGCGTTATACGTATTTAAAAAACTAACAATAAATAATATGTACAAAAATATGAATAAAACTACGCATAAAATATATGATGACCTTATAACTTGTTATGTCAAATAATAAGAATTCAATTTATTAAAGGTTGATGATATTTTTTTGTTAAGATTTGTGTTGCTATAGAGAGTTAATAAATTTTTTTTAACTAATGTTTCAGTTTGACATGTTCCTAGATACTGTAATTTGCTTGTTGATCATATTGTGAAGCTGACTTCTGCTTCGATTCCTTGCCATATTTAGTTTGATGTGATTCCTCATAGTGTTTTGATTCGGTGCTTATATTGACTATTGTTAATTAGTTTTCTTGTTGTTATTTTGTTGATGGATTTTATTCCGTCAAAAAAGGTAAAAAAATGTCTGGACTATTAATTTCAATATTAAATTATTCACTTACAATTCTTTGATGTAATTCGAATTATTTAAACTAATTTATTTCTAAATTTTTTACAACTCACATATTTTTTAATAATTAGAATAATAAATGTGATTTTGGTAGAAAGACTATCATGAGATATATCAATTCAGAATCATATGTAGTAGTGAGGACATGTGTCAACAAATATTTTCCCCTCTTAGTCCAATTTATACAATACCATAGACCTAAAATGTAAAAAAAGACTTGAAGTATTATTTTTAATATCAAATTATTCACTTATCCAATTATTTAATAAAATTTGATCTATTTAAACTAATTTGTCTCTTATTTTTTCATAATTAATATATATTGTTAATAATTGACATGATAAATGTGATTTTGATAGGGAGAGAATATTAAAAAACTCACAAATTCAAAATTTCATATAATAGTAAGGGTAATTTGTGTCAAAAAAAAATTATCCACCCTAAGCCTCATTTAGAAGCAGTAGTGATGAAAAGTTATAATGTCAATCTCAAAGAGTTGGCCAAAGTAGTGTAAGTTAAGACTTTGATGTTATTGTTTGCTTCTTCAAATTGTGTTTGAATCATTTTTATTATGTACAATCAAATTTTAGGGATTATATTTTGATATTAAAGTTAGTGATTTATTCTAACTTCTATAAAGAGACTTCTGAGAATACAATGCACAATATTCAACATGCTCAATAGAGCTGCACGTAAAATGATAAGAACAGTGCACCATTGACTTAAAAAAATCATACATTTCACTTGCTGCATTTTATATGTATTTTAACAAACCCCCCAAAACATCCATCTCTCTATATATATTGAAACTGACAGAAAAACACGCCAAAAACTACTTCAGAACTAAAATGTCAGTGACATAGTGGGGTGTTGATCCTCTGTAGATAAACTATAACGGGCAATCTCTCTATATTTTTCAGTCAAATGATCACACACTCTGTTCTGTAAATAATTTTTTAATTTTAAAATAATAAATATTCATGGTAGAAAATATTAAAAAAGAAGGCGGATCTGAATTCCAAGGAATGGGGTTGGTTGGGGCCCAATGTAAATGGTTGGCAATTAGGAGATCAAGGGTGAAGGGTCACGATCTGATTAGAATATAATTTGGTGGGGTCCACTAAAAGTGCATCATTTTAGTGTGTGCAAATCATAGGGTGAACTGATATTGAAATTCCAACAAATCTCAAAATCACACACAGCACCGTATAATTGAAAAAAAGAAAAAAGAAAATAAATATTCGAGTAAGAGTAGAGATAAAAAGTTGATTCGCGCAGGGCAAGATGCGTCTCGTATCCGCCATCTCTCTCTCTCCCTCTCCCTCTCTGTACGTGTAATAAGATAAGATAGATCCAAATTATCTTCCCACCTCAGCACCATCAATGCATTAAAAATAATAGGATTAACAATGAATGAGTTTCTTAATTAAAGACCAATTTAGTTAGTTTTTTTAGCAATTTGGCAAATTAAAAATGAATTTCATAAAAAGGGGAAAGAATAGGTAGTAAGTGTTTTCATTAATTTGGGTAAAAGAAACATATTTAGCATAAGTGAGATATTTTATATATGATATGTTAAAGATGTTAAAATTACTGTCAAATCAATCGAACCAACGATGATAATTAAACCGATTCTTCAATATTTAATGTATTTTGGTGCGATTCATTTTATTATACATTAAAATATTAAACCATGGACATAGTTCATACATATGTATAAATAAAATAGATTTCCTTCTATTAAGGATGTCACACAGAAAATATATCCCCTCTTGATCTAAGCCATCCGTTGTGAAAATGGTTCATAACAATTTGATACAAATGATGACAAAAGAGACTTAACATTTTTTTCTTACTTTTTATTATTAATTATTTTATTTGTATGTTTTAATTATAAGAGAATTGAACCATTCATTTGAATACGGACGAATGAGATTTAAAGATCCTCCAGTTCCATGGATAAACTTGTCATACCTGCCACCTAACCTCTAAGAATAAAAGAAAAAATTTAATTTTTGGAGGTAACTTATTAGGAGACGGCGTCTGCAATTGAGAAGGTAATGAGTCAAACGTTAACGTTAGCGGTTGGAGTCTCTGTCAGTGACTCTACCGAAAAATTCCCTTCACGGATGGTATATCCCCTGGAATGATCTGTTTGTTCGCTTTTTTGCTAAATACCTGAATTCTTATTATTTTTCTTGTGAAATTTGGTAAATTATCTATTACTATTCTATTTTTCCCATATATAAAAAGTAACCCATATTTAATTTTCCTTCCAATAATAAATATTCCACGTGGATGCAATACACTATTATTAAAAAATTTATAGCTTCACACAAAATAATTTTTTTTTATTTATTAATAAAATTATCATCTTGTCAAAGTTTACAAAGAAGATTATAGAACTCGAATTTACAATGATTGTGAATTGTTATAGAATTATAAAATTATTTGGAATATGATTATAAACTTTTAGTGGATTAGTTACAAATATGCAATAACAAGACATACTAATCATTTCAAAATGATTAAAACATATTGTTTAATTATTATATTTAAAGATTGATAAATGTACGGTACTGATATATATGATACTTAAAATGTATGATATTAATTAAAATATGTTGAACAATGAAGTATTAATATCACATTTTAGATACTTATAATAAAGTATTATAAATGTGTTGTTGATACCATACTGTTTATGAATTAATTATTGTTTTTCGACGCATCTACTCTCGATCTCTTAATAATATTATATTTTGAAAAAAAATCTGACCATGTAGTTATTTAAAATTTTGGAGATTTGTTTAAAAAGGGAAAAAAGAAACTAAAATTTGCAAGTTAAAGGGAGAAGAGAAACAAAAAATGAGCTGGAGCTGTTAATAATTTGTTTGTTTGACTGTAAAAATTTGAACAATTTCACCATAGAATGGACATATTCCAAGAAGACAATTAAATTTCATCCAAACAAAACTGATCTGGCATTAGCCACTCCTTTGACACCCACCCATCCATCAATCCCCAAATACACCCATCTCTCTCTATCTCTCTCTCTATATTTATATATATAGAAACCTTAACTACACACAGCACCTCATCCTCATTTCTTGTCATTCATTTACACCCTTCCAAAACCCTCCTCACCTTCTGCTTTCTTCTCTCTGGTTTTTCTTTCTTCCGTTTTTTTCTGTTTGTTCTTTTGTTTTCTCCGGAGTCGCCATGGGCTCGGCGATTTTGCCAGATCTCGGGACCGAGATTCTGATTCCGCTCTGTGCTGTTGTCGGAATTGTTTTCTCTTTGTATCAGTGGTACCTGGTTTCCCAAGTGAAGCTCACGCCGGCTACCTCTTCTTCCAACAACAAGCCCGGGAAGAATGGCTTCTCCGACTACCTCATCGAAGAAGAGGAGGGTCTTAACGACCACAGCGTCGTCCTCAAGTGCGCTGAAATTCAAAACGCCATTTCTGAGGGTAACCTCATTTCTCTCTCTCATTTTCTGCAAGATTTTTAGTGTTCTCACTTTCTTATTTAACTAATCTTTTCATGAATCTTGGCATCTGTCTGTAACTCTTTATGGTTCTTTATCTTTTCTTTTTTCGTATCTGCAGCTAGATCTGGTGGCGGATTTTTTATTTTTGATTTTCGTTTTTAGTGTTTGTTTGAGCTTGGCAATCTTATTTCTGGTCTGATTGTTAAAGACCATAGACTTTGCGTTATTTTACTAATTGTTTATAATAATCGAGTTTGTGTGTAAAATGTTAGTATCATTTGTATACTATAACTAAGCGACGGTCAAAGCGATCCCAGCATATGTATATTACTTTATAATATTAAGATCTATGAAGGCTAAGTTGGTGAGTCAGGTCTACCCAGTTGAAGAATCGGGTCACTGGCCGCTCGACCTACTACTGGCCAGAATCACATTTTTTTTTATTCAAATATATATTATAATACCTCTAATGCCTATTACTCTAGTAGTGATATTTGAAAGTTAAATAAAATAACCAGGTTGATCTTTTATATGTTTGAAGCAGTATAACTTTCCATCTTTAGGATTGATTTTTACTTTTTAGAAAATATATTTTGTTAATTTTTATTCGCACTTTATTGATGGATTGGCGTGATTTTCAGTAATAGAATCTAATTGATCTCTAACGTTTACACCCATATTATCTTCCCAATTAATCTTTTATATAAAATTAATGTAGTCTATTAGTGAATTTCTCTATTTCCCAAGAGGTTTTGGGCTCACGGCTCAGACCCTCTCTGCTCTATACACTAGTTTATGAGTAAAAATTGTTTTCATCTGAAGGAAAATGTGCTGGCTTTCTCAATTGCCATTCGGCTTTGTTTTGACATTCGGGAGATAATTTAGAAGCACCACGCCCTTTCATATATCAGCATCTGACAGTATCCGTTAATATAACTCTTTTTGCCCATTAGTCTGAGGCTCTGTACGAGGGGTTGGACTTTGTATGATGATTGGACGTTTCTTCTTTGATCTCAAATTTGTTGCAAGTATGAAGCTAGTATATCTGTTTCACCTGATGAAGCATCCTTTAAAGAATTAAAGTGTGGTAGTAGTTTTGGGTATTAAAGTTACCTGTGACTATGAGTACTAACCAAAAAAATTACGCGGAGAGAGCATATTCTTATCTATCTTTCATCTTCTGGCTGTTTCAGGAGCTACATCTTTCCTTTTTACTGAGTATAAGTATGTTGGCATCTTCATGATCGCCTTTGCTGCATTGATATTCCTTTTCCTTGGCTCGGTGGAGGGATTCAGCACTAGCGGTCAGGTATGCACCTTTGACAAAACAAAGATGTGTAAGCCGGCTCTCGCGACTGCTATCTTTAGCACCATATCCTTTGTGCTTGGTGCTGTCACATCAGTGGTTTCTGGCTTCCTTGGAATGAAAATTGCCACTTACGCTAATGCTAGAACCACCTTGGAGGCAAGAAAGGGCGTCGGCAAGGCTTTTATCACTGCATTTCGATCTGGTGCTGTGATGGGCTTCCTCCTAGCTGCAAATGGTCTTTTGGTTCTTTATATAACTATTAACCTCTTCAAACTGTACTATGGTGATGACTGGGGTGGTCTTTTTGAGTCCATTACCGGGTATGGTCTTGGTGGATCTTCCATGGCTCTCTTTGGAAGAGTTGGTGGAGGTATCTACACTAAGGCCGCTGATGTTGGTGCAGATCTTGTTGGCAAGGTTGAGAGGAACATTCCTGAGGATGATCCTAGAAATCCAGCTGTAAGATCATCACCCCTACCATATTTATAAAGTTCTGAGTTGGGCTTTTTTCCCATTTTGTTTCAAATTAACACTGATATCTTGGCAGGTGATTGCTGATAATGTTGGTGATAATGTCGGGGATATAGCTGGTATGGGTTCCGACCTTTTCGGCTCATATGCTGAGTCATCCTGTGCTGCCCTTGTTGTTGCCTCCATTTCCTCTTTTGGGATCAATCACGAGCTGACTGCAATGCTCTATCCTCTTGTCATTAGCTCTGTGGGTATCCTCGTTTGCTTGATCACCACTTTATTTGCTACGGATTTCTTTGAGATCAAGGCGGTGAATGAAATTGAACCGGCATTGAAGAAGCAACTGATCATTTCAACAATTTTGATGACTTTCGGGATTGCCCTTGTTACTTGGGTTGCCGTGCCTTCCTCGTTCACTATATTCAATTTTGGAACTCAGAAAGAAGTGAAGAACTGGTAAGATTTATCTGAGAATCTTTCCACTGTTATGCGATATATAGATTCTAGAAATATTATTACTTAAATGGGTTGCATTTTGCAGGCAGCTGTTCTTATGTGTTGCTGTTGGTCTTTGGGCTGGGCTCATCATTGGGTTTGTAACTGAGTATTATACTAGCAATGCATACAGGTAACTAGTTTATAAATGGCAGCAGTAGTACCAACTGCTACTCTTACCACTTGCATATAGAGCTGTTTCACGCCTGACTTGCCGTTATGTGATTTTGGCAGCCCCGTGCAAGATGTTGCTGATTCCTGTAGAACTGGAGCTGCTACAAATGTTATATTTGGCCTTGCATTGGGATATAAATCTGTCATTATTCCCATTTTCGCTATTGCAGTCAGCATATTTGTTAGTTTTAGCTTTGCTGCCATGTATGGTATTGCAGTAGCTGCACTTGGAATGCTTAGCACCATAGCTACTGGGTTGGCCATTGATGCATATGGTCCTATCAGTGACAATGCTGGAGGCATTGCTGAGATGGCAGGCATGAGCCACAGAATCCGAGAAAGAACTGATGCCCTTGACGCTGCAGGAAACACCACTGCTGCCATTGGAAAGGTACATTAACTAAATCTAAAAAATCCTTGCTTCTTTTGGCTTGTCTTTTGGAAAACGACACAAAAAGCCGAATTTTATGGTTTCTATGTTTCTGGGAAAAAACTATTTTACATTTCATCTAACATCTGTCTGTTTAACGTGCTTTATATCTACTTGTTTCTAGGGTTTTGCAATTGGTTCTGCTGCTCTTGTATCCCTGGCACTCTTTGGTGCTTTTGTGAGCCGTGCATCTATTACAACTGTCGATGTCTTGACTCCTAAGGTGTTCATTGGTTTGATTGTGGGTGCAATGTTACCGTACTGGTTCTCTGCAATGACAATGAAGAGTGTTGGGAGTGCAGCACTAAAGATGGTTGAGGAAGTAAGAAGACAATTCAACACCATCCCGGGTCTCATGGAGGGTACTGCTAAACCTGACTATGCTACCTGTGTCAAGATCTCTACTGATGCTTCTATCAAAGAAATGGTCCCACCCGGCGCCCTTGTTATGCTTACACCTCTTATTGTTGGTATCTTTTTCGGTGTGGAAACTCTCTCTGGTGTCCTTGCTGGTGCCCTCGTCTCTGGTGTACAGGTAAAAAACTGAAGTAGTGGTTTAATTTGATAAGTAATTTCAGAACATGATTGTCACTATACCATACATCTGTTAGTAGGAGTTCTCAAGTTGATATTTTCTTTCAAATGCAGATTGCTATCTCTGCATCCAACACGGGTGGTGCCTGGGATAACGCTAAGAAATACATCGAGGTACGGAGCTCTAATCATACCTAAATCTTTAACATATTAAAGTTGAGAATAGTATGAGAATGATTTTTGGACAGTTTGGTCCACTTATATAGGGTGTGTCGTGGATTTTTCTCTAAAAACTATGTTCCATAATTATATAACAATGCTGTATTACTGGATACGACAGGCTGGTGCTTCAGAGCATGCAAGAACTCTTGGTCCAAAAGGATCAGATCCACACAAGGCAGCTGTTATCGGTGACACCATTGGAGACCCTCTTAAGGATACATCTGGACCTTCTCTTAACATTCTTATTAAGCTAATGGCTGTTGAGTCTCTTGTTTTTGCACCTTTCTTTGCAACCCATGGTGGCCTGCTCTTCAAGATCTAAACCAAGAGAAGATGCTCAACATCCGGACCGGAAACTCATCCTCATTCTCTCTTACCCAATTTCTACCCAAAAATTTTCTTTGCTTTAGTTGACTCTTCAGGGATTTTTAGTCCGTAGTTTGCCTATTTTAGCTTCTGAAAAAGCATTTACTTTTGAGTTGGAAGAGAATTTTCCCCCTTTTTAAGGGGTTGAAGATGATGATAATGGTCATCTGTGAAGATGGGATTGCAATGTTATTCCTTTTTCTTTGTTAATTACTAATTGCTGTCCATTCTTGTGTTTTAAGATTTCTGTAGGTCTATGATTTGTTCTTTTATTCTCTTTCTGATAACTTGTCCTAAAACTGTTGGTTTATCTTTTCTGGGTAAACATGAGAAAGTATTGATCTGAAATTCTTTGGATCATATCAAGGTTTTTTTTTGAAACTTCTCATCAAGGATTATTATATTCAAATTTGACAAATAATATTTGTTACTGCGTCACACGTCTAGGTCGATGCCGGACATATCACATGCTTATTTTAAACTCGAGCCACCGTCTAGGTTAAACCTGAGCCATCGTTGGTGCCTGACATATCGACACATTGTCTATGGATATGCAATTGTTATGCGAAAATTACCACGCTGGTCGATAAGTCGCCTGGCATCTCTGCTGCTTGTTAGGCAAAGGCTAGAATGCTATAATAATATGTAAAATCTGAAGCAAAAATAAAAACAATCTTAATAAAACTTAGGGTTACATGTAAAGCAGTTGGTTTATATGATTGCGAGAAACTAATTTATTAGTAAATATAAGATTTTAGTATTTAGTAACTTGCGTAATTTGGCGATTGCTGAAATCTGAAACCGATTGATCTTGCGATAGCAGGGATTTTAGTTACCATCCAACAAAAGGGATAAATTGATATTACAGCCAACTTTGTTCTGTAACAGTATCTTTTAAACACCAATAAATTAACATAACACAGCTGTAAATATTAACCAAAGAGAAACTGAATCAACATTCAACAGATTAGAGAAAAAGGGACAAAAGGGTTTCTCTTTAGGAAGGCTGCTTCTATCAATTGCAGCCAACTTTATGATCTAACAAGTTTAGAGTTTGGCTGCCTCCATTGGTCTCTTTCCTTGTTGATAGTACTGGAAATATAAGTCAACAAAATTTTTCACGGTTTTGTATAATCTCGGCTGCGTCTCGTTGATCAGTCCGTCAAGCGGTTCAATGTCTTTGTCGGACTCCGGCAGGTGGAATACTGCAACGGTGATCCTCTCCCTTTCTGAGTTTGTAAGTACTCTGTGTACTGGACTCTTG
This sequence comes from Datisca glomerata, assembly GCA_003255025.1. Classification (NCBI taxonomy): domain Eukaryota; kingdom Viridiplantae; phylum Streptophyta; class Magnoliopsida; order Cucurbitales; family Datiscaceae; genus Datisca; species Datisca glomerata. The sequence goes on from QANY01001550.1 coordinate 240,477, forward strand.
AATATCCCATTACTTGTTATCTGTAATAAATTAGGACATGTTTACTAAATGATAAATGTAATGAATGATATGAAAATGATAGTGGGTAAGAAAAAGAAAAAGAAATAATAAATGAATGAAAGTATAACAATTTTTTCTTAGAAATGAGTTGTAATTCTTTTTAATCTGTTTATTAATTATCGGCAATCGGAATCAAACATAATTACCTGTTTAGTCGAAGATGAACTTATTTAGCTTTTGTGATTTGTTTTTCTTTATATTTCTATGAACATATTTACTTTATTACAAACTTATGTTTAATTTTTAATTTATAAATAAATAAATTCTATAATTTAATTTTTTGAATTATTGAATTTTTTAACTTTAACTATATTTTAAGTAAATAATCACAATATAATATTGCATTATCATGAAAATATATGTATGACATCGATACTTTAAATATGTCACAATGTATACTAAAACACTATCCCAATTACTACTTAAAAAACATAACTAATAGGTCCAATGCAGGGTTTGTTGGTTTAGTAAAGGTAAGGGGGTATTATTGGAACAGAAGAAAGAGAATAGTGATGGAGTGGTAAGAGAGGGTAATCAATTATATATGATTCTAGCCACTAATACCATTTTATAATAGCATTCTGGCAGTGAGTTAGTGTTTGCTTCAACTTTAGGAGTAAATTTGTGTAGTTTCTTCTATTTAAGAGAGTATATCAGATGCAATGGTGGATATAATGAAAACATGGATCACTAGTCAATCAATTTAGATGTCAGGTTTATTCAAAAAATCTTTTATTAGGTCGCGGGTTTAAATTAGGAGACACATGTTGTCTCATGGTCATTGTGGATTCATCTGGTCTCTGCAGGGATCTCGGGACTTATTCGGAGAATTACGTTCTAGAAGCTCAGTGCTAGTGAAAAAAAATCTATCAGGAGGTTTAGGCTTCCTTAAAAAATATACAATATATATATTTATTATTTATTTTATTTCTAAATAAACGATTTAGTGTAAGTTAACACATAATTTGTTGCTATATATGCCCAATAATTCCATACCCTTAGTTAGTTGTTAAAACATAATTAAGAATGGCTAAGTCATTTCTCATAGACCTAGGAGAGGGTAAGAGAGGGTAATCAGTAATGAGATTATTGATTTGGAGTGTGACCTATCACTCTTCGACTTTTACTGATTTTGGTAAATAAAGTATTGAGCAAAATCAATAATTATATCATCTCCCCTCTTTCCATTTAATGATCGGTAAACAAGACCTTAGATGCAACGAAACAAGGGTTATTGAGTTTAGTTTTTCAGTTTTTGAAATTAAGGAATAATAAAAAAAAAATTTAAGCAAGTTTTCAGTAAATGTATACTAAAACACTCATTCAATACTACTACTATCAAATACGTGGTTTCGAATATCAAAATTGTTTTAGAAAACTCGTTTTTTCAAATCACGTACTTGACGGACTCGTTTGGGAAAAGTACTTTGAGCATGGTGGTCGTTTTGCGTGGAAATTAAAAAGACCCAATTTTCACTTTTTCAGAAAACTCAGTTCTCAAATCACGAATTAGACACGCCCTTAGATCACCAAATGCTAAGCCTAATGAGTCAGACACAGACAAAAACATGAAAGCTAGTTGAGAAATTACCTCAGCTTGATCACCAATATTAACTAAAAGAGCTTCAGGAATGATTGGAGCTTTAAACCACTGATTGTCTTTCAAAAACTGAAGGCCTTCCACTTGTTTATCCTGCAATAGAGTGGTTATTGATGATCCATCTGCATGTGGCTTCACACCCAGAACCAGCTCAGGCCTTGGACAAGGTGGATAGTAATTGAAGCGCAAATCCAGTTTTGCTTTTTCTCCATACTGATTTATAAAGCAGTTTTCATCCAACTTCAGTGACCTTGCCATTGCCTTCAATATTACTTCATTTACATCCTTTATCTTCTTAGTATACTCCTCAAGAATTTCACTACGGTGCACATTAATTGAAAAAAATTAACCTCATCTCTGGATAATACTTAGGTACTGAATAGGTGAGGAGAAGCTCTTCCTCACCGTTGATATCGACTAATCAACTCATACCATGAGTTACTGATAGGACCTACTGTTTCCTAACTAGAAATTTAATTAATTTTAGTACATATGACACTCACTACTTCACATCAACCGTAAGGAGTTCATCTCACCTGGTTAGGCACGAGCATTATTGTCCTATCGTACGTGATTGAGCATTATTGTCCTATCGTTTACGTGATTTGAAAACGAGTTTCTTAAAAATGGAAAAAAGAGGAATCAGAGAAAGTTATCATTCTCCCTTAGGAAAGTAGTTTAAAAAATCTGGCCAAACTTGTCAAAATTTGACATTTTAATACAGTTATGGCACAGAAAACTTGTTAAAAAACAGTTTGACAAACATGCCAAAACATCAAGGAATTACCTGAAATCTTTGGGATTTTGAGGCCAATACTTGAAGTTGCGGTTGCCTTCAGGATAAATGGTAAGATACAATCTGTCAGTCCAATCAAGTATCTGTTTGTCTGATAGAATCATGTCATTTCCATACCCTTCATAACCATTTGCTTCTCTCAAGTATTTCTGCTTCTCTTCCTTTGGTCCTCCAAAGAAATGTTTTGCTGCTTCACGCACTTCATCGAGAAATTCTGGTTCCATTCCATGGTTTACCGCCTCAACATCGAGAAAAGCCCATAACTTAACCATAAATTTCTCACATCTCATAAGGCTAAATTGTGTAATAAGGAGATAATTGCATTTTCATCATTCGCATATACTCAATAGACAATATTATAATGAATGTATTAACTGTTCAAGTAGTTTTCAAAGTAGTAGTTATCAGAGAAATTGTACCTGAAAGCAACCCCAAGTGCTTAGACCTAATCGAAGTTTCTCCAATTCTTTACCAGCATCTGAGGAAGACAAGAGGAGACCCAAATCAATAACTGGAGCATCCATTAGCTGAGCATCTTCAACTCCACGATCACTCTCTTTATGAATATAGCTTTCTGGGACTTCACCTTTCAGACCCAGTTCTTGAACGGTGCTTGAAATCGATTCTATTGGGTCAGATGGATTGGATTCCGCCATTTTCAGTTTTCCCACATAGACTGTAAATGTGGTTCTGCCCCTGTACAGTAGATCAAAGTTCAAAGAGAATGGGGATTCTAATGGGGTATTGGAGTTTTCTTAATAATGAATTGGGTGTTGTGCCCAAGGATTATGATGGAAGGATGGTTGGACTTTTCTTTCTCCAAGCTCACAACGTGCACTGGTCAAGATGATTAGCAGATGTTGACTAAGACATCTGAGTCCAAGATGTAATTGGTGAGGCTCTGTTTCTGTTTACGAGATTCAATGACAGTAAATTTTCGGTTCTTCCTTTAACAAAAGAAAGAAAAAATTTAGCATAGCTCTCTAGGGGAGGAGGTCTACAGAGAGAATGTCTCATCTCTCTCTAGAGATTTCTCCTAAGCAAAAGATAAAGTGATTTTAAACCCTAGCCGTAAAAGATAAAGTGATTTTAAATTTTAATTTTAAAAAATGATTATTTATAATTTTAATAAAATAATTTTAATTATATATGATTTAATTTAAAATTGAATTTAAAAAAAAAATTTGGTTTCTATCTCTCCTTCAATCTATTATATATATATATATTATACTCCTTCAATCTCTCACTATTCATCTCTCTCTTTGATAACCGCCTCTTTCTCATTCTCCTTTTCAGCCGAGATTGCTATACCATCGGCGGTCGCTTGTGTTTTCACCAGTTAGTCTCATATCTCTCTATCTCTTTGTGTCCTTTCTCTATGAAGCCTCTCTTACTATTTTCTCCTTGTCTCTTTCATCTTTTTCTTTAGTCGCGAGCCCCACCGCCATCTCTGCTAGTCTTCACCATCGCCAACCACCAGACTTTTTTTCCAAGAACACTGTGTTGTGTCATCGTCGGTACTACGTCGTCATCTATGGTAAGCCCTTTATCTCTATATTTTTCCCGATCATTGTTTCTCGCCTCTCTTTCCTTCAGCCTCTGTTTTCCTCTCGCTCACTCTCTGGTTCTCTTTGTCTCATTCTCTATTTGTTTTCCCTTCTTACTATCTCTCTCGCCCATGTCCCTCTCGCTATTCCTATTTCAATTCTCTGCACCATCTAGCTTTGTATTGGCAGCAGAAGCTTGGTCCTCATCTCCCTCACTATGCCTCTTTATCTCATTTTAACTAGCTATATATATGGATGCCTCAAACCATTTTGTTAAATCTATTTTTGTAAGTTTTAGTTAAAAAGTTTAATATGTTCGGTCCTTAGTTAATACTTGTCCACCTTTGTTTCTCTCTCTATAATTTGTGCCTCTATTCTTTCGGTCTCTCTCTCATTTGTCTTCATCTCTGTTTCTTCTCTCTCTATTTCGTTTTCCATCTCTTTCTCTAATTTTCTTTCTTAATGGTTGCTCTCTTTCGGTCTTTCCCCTTCCCTCTTTCTCCTTCTGTTTCTTCTCCCAATTTATTTCTTCTTCTATTCTTTCTCTGTCTTTTCTTCTCTCCCTCTGTTTCCCTCTCTCTCGTCCTCTGTCTCTATCTCTCTTTATCATCTGTCCCTCCCACTCTTTGTTTCTTTCTCTCCATCGCTTTGATTTTCTCTATCTATGTCTCTCTCTGCTTTTCTCTCTCTCTCTCTCTCTCTCTCTCTCTCTCTTCCCCTCTCAGATTCCCCCACTATTTTTCTTCCCCTCTTTGTTTCTCTCTCCTTCTCATTTTCTCTATCTCTCTTTCCCCCCTATTTTCTTGCTTTCTTATTCTGCAACTGGGTCTTGCACCCAGTTGTTCTGTCCTAAACTGGTCCATCCCAAAACTGAACCGGTTTAGTTTAACCAGGCCGGTCTGAACCGGCCTAGTCGAAAAAATCAAACCGGACTGGTCTGAACCATTTGACCCAAAGCTTTATCATTTGACTCTGGACCCGATATATTGTTTTTCGACCTCGCTCAGACCCCTTCGCACCTTTTTAATTAATTCTCTTTTATTTTATGTATTAAAAATGTGTTTAGATTGTTTTATTTCAAAACAATTTAGTGATTATATTTTTTTATGGGATTGTAGGTCATTAATTATTTAATTCATTCTTCCGCTTCAGGTAAGTGGGCTTGCATGATGGTGTGACTCCCGTTGTTATAAATGTATCTGCTTTTTGTAAGTGAATTTATATCGAAATGTGACTCATGTGTGATAAATATATATGCTTGTGTGAGTAAATTTACATTGTAATGTGACCCACGTGTGATAAATGTAATATGTTTTATTCTCATCAGCTTTAATTGTCTATAAGCATGTTACTTTCATATATATGTTGTGTAAATTGACTTATATAACGATGTGACTCTGATGTTATAATTGTATCATATATTTATTATCTGTTTAACCATTTTTCAATAATTATTATATTTCGTTAACACTTTGGTAATTGATTACTGTTCAGTTATTAATTTGATTATCATGAGATAAATGTCTGAGTATGACTGATTTTGCGTAGTATGTTATCATGTTTGATTCTGTTATATGTATCAATATGCATTATACGATTAATTTTTGTCATACGTTGGATTCTGCAAGTTATGAGGTTAATTCATTCAAATGGTAATTAAGCAAAATATGAACTTAAACATGACCTTTAGTTAACAAGAAATCAGGATTGTTCACGTTATGTTCTGTTAAAAGAATGGGGTGTCATATGTTCATACTTTCGTCACATATAGGGTGTCATCTGTAAATGTTTTCTGTCACTCATGAGGTGCCATATGTTCACGTTTTTCATCACCTATGAGTGTGATCTGTTATGTCGCCCAATGAGTGTCATCTGTTTCGTCGCCCAATGTGTGCCATCTGTTTCGTCGCCCAATTCGCCATGATGTGTTTCAGTTAACGTGTGATCATTTCTGATTAGGTTGTTAACTAGAGGATATGCCAAGACAATATATGATTAAGATTGTTAAATGATTTTGTTTGAGACACGTGTTATCTGCGTGCTATGTTAAGCCATGTCATGATTAAGTACGTTACTTTATCTCATTTATGTTATATGTCAAGTTCAGTTATGTTATGACATGATTGCAATTATGACATGTGGATGCATGTTATTATGTGAGTTTACTTACTGAATATTTTAAAATACTCAATCCCCCACAGTTATTTATGATGCAAGTGGTGATGGCGAGCAGCATGAGTGGGAGACTGGCATAACTAGTTAGATCAAAGGAATTTATGTTTTCAGTTTATGATTTGATTCAAAACTTAGGAAAATGATTTCTATTAAACTTGGTTATTTAAGTAGTTTATCTTACTTTATGATTTTCTACGAATTATGATGAGTGAAAGTTTCATGAATTATAGATTTCAAGTTTTGACTTTATTTCAGAATTTAATTCAATTCTTCGAGGTTTTATTAATTATGCATTTAAGACACTTTATCGTTTTCGCTATTTATTGATAAATATTATGATCATGGATAAGTTTAATGCTTCTTCTATTTAAGGTCAGGGGTTTTCCATCATGGGTAAATTAATAATTTTTAATTTGAGAATTTTCTCAAAATTAGGGTTTGTTTCGAATTGGAGATTCAAAATTGTAAGATTACATATATGTTTAACCCTCGGGGATCAGGGCGTTACAGCTGGGCTCTGCCTCTACCACAAGCGAAGGCTTTTGGAGGCACTCAAAGATATGTTCCAAGACAATTATGATTTTCTTCGCCGGCATGGCCTCCATTCATTCGGAGTCTCGCGGTTAACTCTGTTCAGCCATCTTGCAAGAAGCTCCGGAAGGGTTGTTCTTACCCGAATGGACTCTTGTAGAAGGACAATGATCTGGAAGGTTTGACAAATCTGAAGTTTGTACCATATGAGGCCAATGGGTTGTTTGATTTATATTTAAAGGTATAAATTATGCTAATATAATGATACATTATTATTTACTATTTCAATCATATTTCTATTTTTTTCTTGTTATCAAAATCCAGGGATGACTCAATGAAATTTGGAGCCCCAAAAGATAATTTTGGGCCTAGGCCACATAACCTAAAATAAGAGTTTTAGTAAGAATGGCATTATTAAATTAAGTAATAAGCATAGAGTAGAATCGAACATTGAAGAGATTAATTGACAACAGTAAAAAGATGGGCGCCTAATTCCAATATAATAGGGGTCTATCAGTGCAAGTCAGCTGAACACCGTGATTGATGAGTGGGTTAGGTGTACCTTTCGCCCAGTGGGAAGTAATGAGACAGATGGCAAGCTTTAGGTTTTTAGAATCTCGTCTCCACCATAATTTCTCAAACATCACCGAGAAAGATGGTGGGCTTCCTCACTGGTTTTCACCATTCTGTTTATACCGTGTTCTGCAGCCGACGTGCTCCTCTAAGGTCGCCACAGTCCTAGCCGATTTAGGTGTTTGCCTCTGCTTGGAGCGAGGCTTTCTCCTTATTTGTCCCTCATCGCGATTCCCCTGCTCTTGAATCTCACAGATTTGCCAAAGGTTTAAAATCTCCACACTGGTAGTCTTAGTTGCCGAGAGTGGTCTTTCAGAGCTGAGGAGTGCGATGTACCAGTTACCTGAGATGTACCCTGAAACGTTGAAAATCTCCCCAGGAATCAACCATTGCCGTGGGGTTTCCGGTGAGTTCATTTGCTTTGGTCGTTCTGAGGTATCGATGGTCATTTCGTTTCTTGGTTCTTGGATGTCTAATTTTTTAGGTTGGTAGAGTTGTTTATTGTGGTGTACTTTGGTTTTCTGTTGAGTTAATTAGTTAGTGGTGGATTGATTAGGTTGTGATAGTAATATTATTTGTTCTGTGTTCTTGTTAAGTGTAGATTTTCATGATATGGTTTGTTCTGTGTGATCTTTCTGATATGACCATGTTGTATCTATGTTGCGATATAACCGTTCATATATTGTCATGTTTGCTCTTATTTCTACAGTATAATGTGTGTTAATATTTTATATCTAGCTTGAGCTTAGTACTATAATGCATGTTGTACTTTTTTGGTTGAATATATCTACCTTTTGATAAAAAATAAAGAAAAAGATTATGCTATGGACAATACTTAGCTCCTTATTAGAAGGAGAATCTCATTCTTAATTGTTAATGCTAGATTAAATTTAAACTTCCTTGAAGAAAACTAGGCTGGGAGGTACATCATTTACAACCATAGACATATAATTCTTTATTCAAAACAGTTATTTATTATAATATGTATAAAAATAAAAACATAAAAATAACTCATCATCCATTGTGGTCATTCATAGCTTTTCTATTCCCAATTTGATTATTGTATTTTTAATTTTTTGTCTCGAATAATTTGAAATGTTACAATCAAGGTTTTTTAATAATTATCTACTAAATTATGAGGAATAAAAAAATTGAAAAATGTTAAAAAAAATATGCAAGTGCGAAAATAAAATTTAGGCATGAAAGATGTATTTGATAACAAAAATGTGTATTGGTAAAGGGAAATATGAGAAATGTATTGATTACTTGTTTCATTGATTATATGTGTTTACTAAAATCAATAAAGGTAAAGTGACAATGAACCCCACTTAAAATCATTAATGAGTGGTAGAACTTTTTTCTCTTTACTGCTCTCAAGATGAGCCCCAATAAACTTTTATCATATCTACTTCTTGTCTCGATTATACCATTTATAGACTATCTTTTATTATCCAATTTTCTCTTATCTATTAGTGATTTGTTTTAGTAAATATTTAGACAATATATTATATATCGTACCATATTTGGTGCAATAAATGTAATATTTAAATTTTCATGGCGACACAGTGTTATATCGTTATTATTTATTTAAAATATAATAAAAAACTATTTTTTTCATGCTTAAAAAATTAATTATAGAATTTACTTTAGGTAATTAAATTAAATTATTTATAAATTAGAACTTAAAAATAAGTTCATAATAATGTAAATTGGTTCGTAGGAACATAAAAAACAAACCATAAAATGTAGAAAAGTTTATTAAGGGTTAAACTGATAATTGTACATATTTAATTCTGATTGTCGATTGTTAGTAAACATGTCAAAGAGAATTACAACTTATTGTTTCTGATTAAGAAGAGTTAGTAAACACATCTAAATGAAAGACTGTTTTCCTTTAATTCATTTGCCCTTTCCTTCTTTTACCTTATCATTTATCATTTTCATCTCTTCCATTGCCTTTACCGTTTAGTAAACACGCCCAAAACAAAAAAGTGGATTATAAATTTATATAAGGATTAAATTTTAGCTTAACTTTGATAGGTAAAGAGTATGACACTTGTCCTAAATTTGTTTGGTTATTTATGGTGTAGCATGGACATTCCTACACAGAATTACAATCACCTATATAAATTTGTTCTTTTTTAGTCCAAACCCACAATTCTTCCTTCTTGTTCTCTCCATCACCCCCATCCTCTCTAGAAAAATCTTAGATCTATTTTACCACTTTCATGTCATTTGTTAATACCCACCATTTCTACTCTCCTACAAAGTTCCTCACCCCTCTCTTTAGCCAAGTTGGGTATGGTCCCAAGCCAAATGCACAACTTTCTTCGCAATCGATAAGGTGAAAAACATCTATGCAAGTTTTCAATTTCACCTCCGCCCCTTTCCCCTTTCTCTGAACCCCTTATGGTTCTCATCGCATACATTGAGACCACCTTCACTCTATTTGTGTTTCTGTCAAACTGATGTATTTTTTCCTTTCCTCTTTGACATCACCTCCACTCAAGCAACATATATTTCACTCTTTGCTCCTTTTGATAATTATTTGTGTGTCTCACTATCTGAGTTTATATTGTATGAGAATATATGCAGTGTTGGTCATAGCCAAAACTATGAATTATTTAGAGCAATAAGTCTATTCATTGTATGTCTACATACATTTTTAAAATTTTATTAGAACGAGCATGTATATTCATTTTTAACTCTTCAATACAATAGAACTGTGCGTTCATTTTAAACTTTTACTTCCAAATCCACTGCAATAAATCTATATTTCACTAAATCTACATTTTGCTTGTGTCAATCCATTTCATATCGTGGTTTGATAATTTAATATAGAACACGATTCAATCACTGCAGGATCATGGGCTATCAAATACAGCCATTTCAAATAAAAAAAAATCAATTTCAATGTAGTCAAAAGTGAACAAACCTAGAACAAAGAAGGATATTTTTGGGTCTCAAAAGTTTTTTCAAATAAGACACTTTTTAAAATGTTATAGATTAAAGATTATATACTGGTAAAAAAGTACGTGCTTCACATGTGTTAAGCAATTTAAAATATATGTAAAATTTGAAATTAATATTAATGTTGAAACAGATATTAATTTTAAAGATGATTGTAAATCTAAAGTCAAATTAAAATAGTAGTACTAATTAATATATTAGCCTATTTATAAGGATTAATTATAGTGAAGTCCTGACCTTTGTGCGATTGTACCATTTGGGCCCCTGACTTTTAAAATCTTCTAGAAAACACCTTCACCTTTAATTATTTTTAACAATACACCATATCGTAACTTCCGTCCAAAAAACTGACGGAAGTCAATGCACGCGACTTACGCGTGCATTTGTTAATGGGCAATGGGGTAATTCAATACTCATTGCCACATGTAAGCCATCAAAAGCCTCTCAGCCACCAAGCCCTTTTCCCTATAAGAAATGACGTCAACATGAACCTTTCCCTTTCCCCTTTTTTCTTCCCCACGACAAAAACTTAAGCCCTATAACTCCTTCGTTTTTCTTTTTTTTTTTCATAGGAACTCCAATATGCTACTGCAGTATTCCTTCAAAACTAAAGATTTCTTTGACTGATTTAAACCTGGGAAGAAGGTTCTATGCATGTTCTAAAAAACAGGTTAGTTTGGAAGGAAAATTTTCACTTCTCCAACCTCAATTTTACATTTAAATTGAAACCTCCCTGTGAACTTAAATTGGAAGCTTTCTTTTCTCATAATTGTTTGCTAATTTTGTTGATTTTTTTTTACAGAATAATGGAGAATGTAGGTTTTTATGTGGTCCAACCCACCCATGTGTGAAAGAGCAAAAAATATTATCCTCGGGTTATTAAAAGGAATGACCTGACTTGAGAACGAAAATAGAATTTTACGGTCCAAGATTAAGAAGTTGATGATGTGCATATACTTGTTGTTGATGTTTGTTTACTTCAAATTTTAGGGGTATTTTCCTTGTATTCAAGCTTAATTTGGTTTAGGTTATGTAGATGATGATGTTTGTGTACTTCAATTGTAAGCTATTTTGATCAATGACAAGTTAAAATTAAATTTTTATTTACAAATTTTAATCCTTGAGTTGAGAGAGAGAGTAATATTCCCAAACATAATTAACATCATTCATACTTCATAATCATACACCCTTCATAATTGTCATAAAATTCCAAACATCCTCCAAAAAAATCAAACTTTACCACTGACTTCATAATATCCTTCCAAAAAATCACAAACATCCTTCATTGTTTACTATCCATAAAAAATAACCATCCCTTTCACAAAATACAAACATACATAACATCCACAAAATTCTCACAGAATCATTGTTCAAAGTTCCCACAACATATCCCGCAATATATCGACAAAAAGTGACAATCATTGTTCAAATTTTATGGTCCAAGGGGAAGAAAGGCATTCAACTTGCACGCGGATAATGCTCTGCTCGACTTTCAGGTGCACTGCTTCTTAAGGACTGTCAGTGGCACGAGAGACGTCACTGAGGTAGGAGATTGAAAGACGTAAGTTGATTCAGACTTTTGGGTATCATTTGCTACTGGTTCAGAAAGTGTTGGCTGCACTAGTTCATGTTGGGCATAGTATCATCAAAGCACGTGTTTAGACATTTTTAATTTGAAATTAATGAAATTATATTTTTCTTATAATCGTTCTTTTGAATTATTGTTGAATAATTTATACAAAAATCTGAAATTTCATATTCATTAATGAGACTATGATCATGTATAAGTCCGAGAGAATTAAGATCATAGATAATGAATAAAATAATTTGTGGCATATTAAAGTATAAAATCTTTAATGAATAATTGCTAATACAATTCACTAAGCATTTTTTGAATGCATGTGATCTAGATCCGGATCACTGATGTGGATAGAATCTTAACGAATGTAGTTTATATAATCAGATTATATAGGACTGGACCGATGCGAATTAATATATTTATTAACTTATCATTTATCATAAATATTTAATATACATCAAATCTGGTGATCATATATAGATCAGTATGAATCCTAAGTAGTCATGAACTCCTATGCATGTCTACATGATCATTTGGATTCACTCGTTAAGGTTTGTTTATAAAATAAATTAGTAACTTTTATTTTGGAGATTCAGTGATATAGATAACTGGGAATATGATCTTACAATATTTGAAATTTAAACTTTTCTGACGGATTGTATATTGTTTTCCTTAAGTGTTAACTCCTAAACTGAATGGTTGTTGAACTCAAATTTATAATACGATTATAAATTGACCATTCACTAGTGAGTTAATGTTACTTACGAATCAAGAGGTAGAAGGGTAAAATGGTAATTCTGATTAGTTCTAATTTATGAACCAATAATTGGAGGATAAAACTACATGAAGTGATTATATCAATGGACTACATGAAAATACTCTGTATATATATTCTGAAATGACTAAAAGTGCAATTCCATATTTATAGTGGAATAATAATGAAACTAATAAATAAGATTATTTAATTAAGAATATGGTTTATTAGAGCTTAGAATTATGGGTCCATGGTTCCCGAGTCACCTCTGTACTACACAGTCTATGGTGTGAATATTTCAAAACATGAAAAAAGGACTAACTTACGATATGAATTAAATTTCAGGGGTAAATATATAATTCTGAGATAATTATATATAATTAAGTAATTAAGAATTAAATTATTTATTGTAATTTTTGGCAATTATAATTAAATAATTATACGGATTAGTTTTTGTATTAATCGATAAGTGATACATCATATTTATTTTATTAGATTAAAATAATGTTAAATTATTATGAGATAATAATTTAAATTTGAATCAACTAAATTTGTTATTTGTGAATTAACAGATAAGTTAGTTGATATGGATCAGATAAGTTAATTTTGAATTAACTGATATCTATATATTTATTTGATTAAAATAAATAATAAATTTGGAAAAATCGCCACGTTGCATGTTGGACTGTCACATGCCAATTACTAATTTTTGAATCAGAGATTGACATACTATAGTGCCACATGACATTACAGTGATGCGTGACACACTGTAGTGTCTCAGGACGCTACAATGGTACGGTGATTCAGTAGTGTCATGAGGCACTACAACTCTGCACGACACACTGCAGCGCCGTGTGGCACAACAGTGTTGCACCAATTACAGTGGGTCTCAGTGCAATGACATATTTGTAAATAATTTCTAATTTTATGTACACCCTAAATCTAAGAAGCTTTATCCTATAATATACATAAATATTAATCTATTGGCCTAATGGAGTCGGTGATTAGGTGATTAAAGCATTCATTATGATTAAAAGTTAATCGAAAGCTCTATGGATACTTTATATCTTTTTTAGAGTTTTCTCTCACCAACGTCATTATCCAAATCTCTAGATCTCATGTGTTGAGTACATCTAGAAACAGAAAAATATTCTTGAATTATCGCCCACACATGTTGTAGTGTGTTTGAGGATTGATTCAGAAGATCTTGGTGTGGATCTCACAGTATGTTGTTTGTGGAATCTCTAGTTCGTCGTTGGTAATGACAGTTGAGACTAAAAAATGTATAATTCATATATTTGTATGTCTTAAATTTAATATATAGATATATAATGAATCCGATTACAAAAATTGTTTTTCGTTAAAAGTTTATTTTTGGGAAATCATGGCATCGCAATTCTTTTGTTTTATAACTTAAAAGATTTTTTAAAATCCACCACACCTCCGTCACTCGATGCCGACGATTCCAACAGTTCAGACTTTTGAGTGTCATTTCCTACTGGTTTAGACCTCTAGGATGATGTATTTGCCACTGGTTCAAACATCTGGGATGCATTTTTCACTGGTTCAGAAGCCCGTAATGAAAAAATAAAAAAATTATATTATATATCATAAATCTGTAAGTTAACAAATTAAATATAAATTAACTATATTAATTGTTGGTATCTGGGAGGCATTCTGTGAAGCCACTGGTTCAGCATTCTGTGAAGCCACTGATCCAGACGCTTGTGAATCCTACAAGTAAACAACAAACATACTTAAACACTACAATTTAATAAACAAAATATAATTAATTGTATTAACTATTTTTGCACATTTTCTTCTGTTACATGTCCGTTTATTGTGACTCAATTCACCACATTGTTTGCATTTCATTTCTACACCAGCCCTAGATTTTACTGTTATGCACTGCAGGGGGTCTAGCAGGTTCACCAACCTCCCCGATCCTCAATTTCTCAGGTCTCTCTGGCTGTTTATAGTAAGTAGGTGGATTTAGTGGTGGTCTAGAATATTTGGGCCAAAATTCTGAACTAGTCATGGGGCTAATGACAGGCACATATATCTTCAAATATATATCTTTTATATAACAACTATCCATATATGCAAGGAGATCATCCAGTTTTTAGCTTATGGCAGCTATGACATGACTGCATGAAATGCCAGTGAGACCCCATTCTTTAGAAGTACAAGTCTTTGCCTCCAAGATCACTACACTAACTGGCCAGTAGCATGAAACACTTCAAATTTCCCTCCTCCTTCCCATATAGGTAGGCAAAAGGCACTATCTATTTTATTCTTCTCAACTAATGCACATGCTTTTGGAGACACATTACAACTCCATTTAGAAACATCATCTCTTTTCTTTGCAATTTGAATCATCAGATATAACCTAAGTTTTTTAAGCGTAGTCAGAATAGGCCTATCCCTAGCTTCCAAAATTGCAACATTAAATGACTCACAAAGGTTGTTTGGCAACATATCGCACTTGGGAAAGGTCTGAAAGTGAGACCCGGTCCATGAAACACAAGATTTTACAGACAACCATTCATAAGCCCCTAAACGTTCTTCCTTAAGCTTCTTCATTTCAGACAAGGACTGAACTACAATTGTACTCCTAGCACAACTCCACAATCTATTTTTGAGTGCCAGACCTTTGAAATCATCCTTAAAATTAACATATAAATGGCATACATCACTTCTTTGCTCTAAATCGGGTACTAAGTTTTTCAGTACACGCTTTAACCCTTTTTGCTTATCACTTATGAATGTCCATGCATAACTATTTACAATTCCAACATCATCAATGAAAGCAGTAAAAAACCGCCCGTAGGACTCTCAGTTTTCAACCTCCACTACAACATAAGCAATTGGGAACAATGAGTTATTCTCATTTATTTCCACTATAGCCAACAATTGTTCTGGATGGGGACCTTTGATGGACACCCATCAAGACCAATTACTGACCTACAACACTCTTTAAAGCCCTTCTTACAAGCTTTTCAAACAAATATACAGCCTTTGAAACTTAGGTCTACCACATCTACCAGCCTCAATTTTCATAAAATAAAACAACCCTCATTAACCCTTTTTACCTCTTTAATATCATCCCACGGTTGGCTAAATTGGTCATCATAGGATCCTTGAATCACAAGTGTAGCCTTTCTCTTGGCTCTCCAAACTTGCATCCTTGACACCAACACCATATAATCATTTCGTATAGCATTTTGCATGTCGCTTACACTAATGTGAGATGCATTTCTCAACAACCCCATATATTGTCGTGGCAGCCAACTTGATTTGGTAAACCTATTGCAAGGACTTAATTTGAAATGTTTTCCTATCTCTTTGTAAAGACGCACACACAAACCAAGGACACCCATTGGAACATACAACCATAATCTTGTCCCTATCATTCTCACAAATCTTAGAACTCTACCACTCTTAATAGAGTATTCCCTAACAGTCTACCTAAACTCAATTGTAGACCCAAACAACATGCCCCATTTAAATTGGACATCTCTCATATCAATTTCAGGTAAAAATTAAGGATTTCTAGGTCTATTCCTACACCTTACACCATTTCCATCTAACTCACTATCCAAACTTCTTAATTCATCTGAGTTGCCCGCCTTAATGTCAACTACATTAAAATTAGTACAAGTAAAAGTATGTTCTACTTCTGGTTCAACCATTGGCTCAAACAACTCATCATTAGTTGTTTGACCATCATTTGACATAGCCTTAGCAAAATTAGGATCACCAAAATCACTTGAATATACTACAAACAACATTATGCAAATACATCTCAGAATACACTACAATATACAATCTCAAAATCTCAGTATGAAAGACAATATGCAATCACAGTATGGAAAACAATATGCAATCTCAGACTATCAAAACAATATGTAAATAAATCTCAGAATACACTACATTATGCATTCTTAGAATCTCAGCATGGAAGACAATATTTAATCACCACAGGTAAAACAACATAGAATATAATATTTAATCTCATAATACACTACAGTATAAAGAGCATGGAGAAATAACATAGAATATAGAATACAAAATACACTACAAATATAACAACTCAGAATACAATATTTAATCTCAGAATCTCAGTATGTAAGACAATATTTAATCACTCAGAATACACTACAGATATACCAAGTCAAAATACACTACATACAAAATAATAAAACCGTAATCAGTATATCGTCAATCCCTAAACCAGAATGTAAAACCCTAAACCAGATTGTGAAACCCTATATCAACATGCAAACTAAAGCTTCAACCCCTAAATCAGACTACACATCCCAGACAAATCGGTAAAAATTTAGGGACCACTCTTTTTGAAAACAATATAAAAATGGTGGTCCCTAATGCCTTTGTAAAAAACAATCTTTAAAGTTTGTTGTTTTCTAAAAATCTTCTGAGTATATAAGTAGAAAACAAATTGTGAAACCCTTTACCTTCACTCCGAGGAATTTGAGCTTTGAGATCTTCACTGTCTCGTCCACGACCATGACCTCTCTCACTTCCTATTGTGCGCACCACCATCAAAGAAGATGATGAATTTCAAAGGTTTCTCAGTACACAAAGGGTTCCTTCGTCATGGAGAGAATTTCGAAGAAAATCCTTTGTGAATGATAAAGTACACGAAGGGTCTTTTCTCCCCACCCAAAGTGGGTTGGTGGGGGAGAGTCCGTTGATGACTTACACGTGGTAATGGGGTGTATAATTTACCCCATTGCCCATGAAGGCAATCGCGTGTAATATAAAAAGAGATAATTCATCAATTTTTTAGATTCTATTATATTGAGAGATCATTATCTTCTTAAAGTTTGAGATTATATTAAGAAAATTCTTTAAAGTCATTCATATGAATTTTAATGTTTTGTTAACATAAATATTACATAATATTTATTTAATAAATTTCTAAAGAATAAACTATTGTTGAGTTAAAATAATTTCAAACTTTATTGAAATTCATTTTATGGATATTTACGTCTCTAGTTGCATAGAATTATAAAAATACTTGATTTTAAAAGCTATTTATAAAGAAATATCATTGAATAGAAATATATTTTCCCTCTATATGAATGATATTAAATAAAAAAATGTGAATACTCCAAATTACACTATATTTTAAGGAGACTTAAATGATGAAAAAGAGCATAAAAAATTTCTCACCTTTAAACTTCTTCTAATACGGTAAGATAAGATAAAATAAAATATTAGTGGTGAATTCTACTAATTTTAAAATAAATAAATAAACACATGTAATATGAGTCCCTTCATCATTAATGAACTAGCTCTTACTCACCTAGTCGTATATCAAATAATATTTTACTATTTGATACAATTATTTAGGTCTCACAATAATACTTTACTGTTGTGAGTTTGTTGTAGAATACTCAACCAATAGAATTATAATTTTGATAAAAGAAATATTTCTCTAATTTCATTCATCGACAAAATTGGTCTCCGACTAACCCATTCATTACTTAAAGGCTAAAATATAAAAGATACCCCCACACTTTGATGAAATTGTAAATTATACTCCTATACTTTTTTCATATTTTTATACCCCTGTGCTTTGACTAAATTACAAAATATACCACTCATGGTTTTTTTGGTTAAATTTAACAGAAAAATTAACTCCATCCATTTCCATCAATTTCCCCCAATTTTCTCCATTATTTCCCTCAATTTTCATCCATTTCCCCTTATTTTTAAGCCCTCATTCTCACTTTCAATATATTTTTCAGATCTGATTTTGTTTACTTTCCTTTAATGATTTTTTTGCTTTATTCTTAAAAAAAATCATCTTTATTCTTAAAAAAAAATGCTTCATTCATACTGTGATGAATTTTGCTTCATTCTTAAAAAAACTGTTTCATTCTGAAAAAAATTGCTATTAAAAAATGGTTCATCCTAAAAAAAATCTGCTACTAAAAAAGTTTTCATTATAAGATTTCAATAAACTAAGTTATATATTTTTTTTTTCAATCATATGAATAATACATTTATAATTTATTTCTAATGGGAAATCATTGGGACTTTAGTTTCAGTTCAATAAAAAAATTTAAAGGATGAATAAAAAGTTTGAACTACATTTGTCATGTAACAATCTTCACTACATGTCATAGATTTTTTGGAGAGTCAAGTTTCATCAAATCCTATAGAAAATGTCATTAAAAATGAAGAGTATTTTTACATAATTTGAAAAGAAAAACAAATTTCGGAGAAACGATGAAGAAATTAAAAAATTATAGTAAAAATGAGTTAAAAATACAAAACTCTCTCACAAAAATCTTTAGGATTGCAACGATCCAAAATAAAAGTAACTTGTAAGTAGAACTACCCACCAAAAAAACCTCCAAGTAATAGGGATTATCAGGAATTCCCCACGATGAGAGGTACGGCCTCGGTCCAATGCCACTCAGAAGCAGAAGTTATGGGCTTCCGAGAGCCCCAGCACAGAGCATCACCTCTCCCTTTTTTAATCATATGAATGAAACAGATTCTTTTAAGAATAAAGTAAAAAAAATTCATTACAGTATGAATCAATGAGATTTTTTTTAAGAATAAAGCAGATTTATTTGAGAATAAGCAAAAAAAAATCATTAAAGGAAAATGAAAAAACTAGATCTAGAAAATGTGTTGAAAGTGAAAATGAGAGTTTAAAAATGAGGGGAAATGAATGAAAATAATGAAGGAAATTGAGGGAAATGGATGGAGATGGAAGAAGTTAATTTTTTCTGTTAAATTTAACCAAAAAATGTTATAGAGAGATATATTTTACAATTTAATTAAAGTGTAGGAGTATAAAAATAAAAAAAAAAATATAAAAATATAATTGATAGTTTCATCATAATATATATATATATATATATATATATATATATATATGAGGATATTTTATATTTTAGTCTTAATTAAATGCTAAAAAATCCTATTATGAAACATGTGTACGGATGATTGATAATTCGGCGCAAAATAACTTGCGCCAATACAAACGTTTGCGCCAAATTAACGGTTCCGGGTTGAGATTTGAGGGCCCCATCGGACTCTCCTGAAAGAAACAGAAGCAGCAATCTCTCGTTACTCACGGTTCCGGGTCGGCGGGTCGGGGTGGGTCCTCTTGCTTGTAGGACCCACTGAACCAAGTATTTGAAGATTGAATTGGAGCCACAGAACCAGCTTTCCGTGGCCATCTCAACGTCCTTGCAAGCAGTGTCATAGAGCTCCACGCCATTTCTTTCTTCTTTCTTTGATGAATTTAATTAATTTCTAAGGCCTGGGCTATCTGATCGCTTCTAAGGGCTTTGTTGAACAGCCCGAGCTGTACAAATGGCGAAACTCACCCTCAGGCCAGACGACCTTTGCTTTCTTTCACACAAGAAGTACCCACATAACCCCGCTTTCAGTTTTTCAGTCAGACAGCGTCGCTTGCTTACTGTTCCTCGAAGAACTGGGTTAAGGTTCAGAGTCTTCTGTAGCATAAAGGAAAAAGAGAATTTGAAAGAAAGCAAGAATGTTGATGGGGTACTTACCGGGCTTCGTGTTGATGAAATTGAAGGGACGGGTTTGGTCTCTGATTCTAAGGGTGAATTGGGTCCTGAGAGTGAATGGAATTGGCCTCCATGGAAGAATATTCCTGAAAGATATAAATTAATCGGCACTACTGCACTTGCTTTCGTCATCTGTAACATGGATAAGGTAATCCGTGTGTTCTGGTTGTTTTGATTTCAACTGTGTTCTGTTAGTTAGTGTTGGGTTTTCAGAATAGATTGATTAAGTTTATTTAACTGTGCAGGTGAACTTGAGTATAGCAATAATTCCAATGTCTCACCAGTTTGGTTGGAACTCATCGGTGGCTGGA
This sequence comes from Datisca glomerata, assembly GCA_003255025.1. Classification (NCBI taxonomy): domain Eukaryota; kingdom Viridiplantae; phylum Streptophyta; class Magnoliopsida; order Cucurbitales; family Datiscaceae; genus Datisca; species Datisca glomerata. Next base: position 260,953 of record QANY01001550.1, read on the forward strand.
TTGGTGCAATCATCCTTCTTTTGGGGATATGCATTGAGCCAGTTGCCTGGAGGGTGGCTTGCCAAGATATTTGGTGGAAGGTCAGTCTTCAATGGTCCATTTGTTTAGGCATTTTTATATATCTATATTGTCGGATAGACGATGTTAATATACGAAACTTCGTTGCTTAAAGTAGCGATTACTCTTTCCTTAAGGATTCTTTTTGGAGATTTTTCTGTATATGAGATTCTTAACGATAAAATGTATTTGTTCCCATTCAACCATGCTCATTTTTTCTTGTGTGTCTACTGCAGAAAAGTTCTTGAAATCGGAGTGTTAACTTGGTCCTTGGCCACAGCACTTGTCCCACTTCTTGCTGGTTTTATGCCTGGATTAGTCTTCTCAAGGGTTTTGGTATGTAAGTTCTCCTCTCAAGATTTTTTCTTCAGATTCTTAGCACTTCTCTCAACTCACTTCTTTCTTTTTTCTTTTGTTCCCCTTCCATATTTATAGTTTGAGTCTACACATTAACATATGGAGATGAGATCTTCAGTTACGTTCATGCTCTTATCATTTTTTTCTATAAAAATATATGATTGTCAGATGAACTCTCTCTCTCTCTCTCTCACACACACACACACACATACACACACACACTTTTTATTTAGTAAGAAACATTCATACCCTCTTACATCAAGGTACTTTGAATTCATTGCTTTCTTACTTGGCATTTCCCATCTCTCTGATATATAGGTTGGAATAGGAGAAGGTGTTTCCCCATCAGCTGCAACTGATCTTATTGCCAGGCATGTATGACATCTGTTATACTCGAGAAGCACTCCGAAAATGATATATAGAGTAGTGGGTTCTGTGAATTCTACTTGCTTGTTATCTCTTATTTGCTTTCTTTTCATAGGCTTGCTAAGCAGTTAAATCTATTTGAAATGGTTCGGTTAGTCAAAAGAGCCAACTATTTGCTTTGTTCATATCTTGGATTAACTTTAACGACTATCCATTTAATCTAGTAATTTCCATCTAAGAGAAATATTACATTCTTCTCTTTTTCCCATAATAATAGCATTTGTTGTGTTAATTTTATCATTTTTGTCTATTATACTAGCATGGTAATCTTTACTGATTATCTCTAATGATGATTTAGAATTTTCAATTTAATATATAAAAATATGTCATATTACTTCTCAGCTTATTATAATTGTATGCTGATCCTACCTGGTGCAGGACTATACCATTGCAAGAGCGCTCACGGGCAGTTGCCTTCGTTTTTGGTGGTTTGAGTGTAGGAAGTGTTATGGGGTAGGTTTTGCTTGGAGTTAAATGTTTGCTAGACACAATTAATCTCTTATGTTGGAATAAACATCAGAATTTCATTGGATTTGTTGAGCTTTGAGATTCAACCATTTCTTACATTGAAAAAATTTGCAGGCTTCTTCTGGCTCCTCCTCTTATCCAAAATCTTGGTTGGGAATCTGTGTTTTACATATTTGGTATTTTGGGGATCACATGGTAGGTATTCTCACCATTATTGTACTCAATTGCGATTATGTATGAAGAATTTAATTTGTGTTATGCCATGGATACATGGACATTTCTTCTATTGGGCACAAAAATGATTATTTCTTGCTTTTGTGACATTTTCTCTATGGAGTTGTCTATCCATGTTTGGGGAGCTGGTCATTGTACTAGTAGAATTTTTAACTTGCTAATGTGAAACCATTATGAAGTCTTCACTAATGTTATTGCCAAAATATTTGTGAAGGTTTGTGGGTTTCCAATTTTTTGAAGGACAAGATTCGTTGCCTGCTGAATCTATATCATGTGGGTAATTAGTCTTTCTATCCTTCTGCTTCCATTTATGCTTGAGAGTTTCTAGAGTTTGTTTTCAGTTACTATTTACCATTTGATTACCTTGTCTCTGCATCTGCTACATTTTTTACCTTATGCTTGGTTTTGGTGGTTCTCCATGGATAATGTAGATCAGTAATAAGATTGTATCTTATCAAAGAAGAAAACCTGCATAGTGAATTATGACACTGAATTACTAATTAATAAAGCTACAGATTGTAGATAGAGTAGTAAGAAGGAGCAAATGTGGTATATTATTCTGATAAGACTTTTCTTAGTTAGAAGTTCTTATCGATAACCAAAGAGATTCCTCAAGAATTCCTCCTAGAATTTTATTAGCACAATAGAAATCAGAAGTAACATTACAAGCTTTCGAGATGCTTGTTCTCTCCTATTCCAAACTTTTGAGAGGTTTGGTCTCTCCACAAGAGTCTAGCTCAATAATTTTCTCCACACCCTCAAAACTGACTACTAGTCCTATTTATACAATAAGGATATAAGAGATAACTAACTTATAGGTGAAAATACATAAAAGGACACCCGGAGCATAATCCCTCAAAATAAACCAATTTTCAACTAACAAACTCACTTATTCCTCCTAAAATAAGTATACCGGACCTGGGGCTTATCATTACCCCCCCCCCCTCAAAACCTTCACCTTGTCCTCAAGGTGGAATGCTGGAAATTGGTGTTGAATGGTAGAAAAATCCTCCCAAGGAGCTTCAAAATTCGCTAATGACTTCCATTTTATCAAAACTTATGTTTCACCCGTTGGAGCATTGGGTTTCGGTCGTTGCTGCAGCACATCTTCCACTTCCACCCTTAGTTCTAACTCTGCTGTGACCTGCGGTGGCACGGTTGATGAGGAGCTGACATCTCCCAAGGCTTGGCGGAGTTGTGATACATGGAAAATAGGATGAATGCTAGTGGTAGCTGGCAGGTCCAGCTTGTATACTACGCTTCCAACTCTTTGTGTAATCTGAAATGACCTGTAATACCTCGCTGACAATTTTTCGTTGCTCCTCTTTGCTAATGATCTCTGTCGGTAAGGTCTGATTTTGAGAAACACTCTATCACCAACCTGGAGTTCTTCTACTCTTCGTTTAGAATCTGCATGTTGCTTCATTCTTTGTTGAGCCCGCAATAAGTGAATACAGAGATCATCAAGGACATCATCTCGGGTCCCTAAAATCTCCTCCACTGAAGATACAGCTGCTGTCCCCTTCTTATACTGAATAATGGGTGGCGGATCTCTCCTATATAACACCTTGAATGGTGTGTGCTTTAACGAAGTATGGTAGGGGGTATTATACCAATACTCCGCCCAAGCTAGCCATTTAGACCATTTCTTTGGTTGCTCGTAGGTGAAGCAGCAAGGATACGTCTCCAAACACCTATTGAGCACCTCGGATTGGTCATCAGTTTGTGGATGGTATGCTGTACTTCGCTTGAGCCTTGTCCCTTGGAGTATAAATAATTCCTTCCAAAATTGGCTTAAGAAAATCTGGCCTCTGTCTGTGATAATAGATTGAGGAATGCCATGTAGCTTGACAATCTCTCATAAACTGGTCAGCCACTGTAAATGCAGTAAACGGATGCTTCAGCTGCAAAAAATGAGCATACTTGCTCATTCTATCCACTACCACTAATATAGTATCCCAACCATCCGACTTTGGTAATCCTTCGATGAAGTCCATGGTAACTTCATCCCAAACTTGTGCTGGTAAGGGAATGGGCTGTAGAAGACCGCCTGGGGAGGCTGTCATATGCTTGTTTTGCTGGCATACTGTGCACTCACGGACGTGCTTTTGAACATCTTGTTTCATTCCTTCCCAAAACAGTTCGGCAGCTACTTTTTTGTAAGTTTTTAATTCTTCCGAATGTCCTCCTATGGGAGTGTTGTGAAAATCCATCAAAATTTTTGGGAGCACCTTGGAGGTCTTAGGAATCACTAACCGGTTTTTATAGTACAAAATGTCATCTTGCACCGTAAAACCGTGATGCTGCTGCCTACCGGTTTGCAAATCCTCCTTGAGTCGTGTGAGTAATGTGTCAGCCTCTATTTCCTTCTTACGCTCTGGCCAATGTTGCCATTCAGGTATCCCCATGGCTGACAATTCGCCAATTATCGGCTGTCTAGAGAGTGCATCAGCTACCCTATTGCTAACACTTATACTCAATGTCAAAGTCGATCCCCGTCAATTTAGAGACCCACTTTTGGTATTCTGAGCCAATTACCCTCTGTTCCAGCAAGTATTTGAGGCTTTGCTGATATGTTCTTACCACAAATTTCTGCCCCACTAAATATGGTCGCCACTTGCTCACGGCATAAACTATGGCCATGAGTTCTCTTTCATAAACTGATTTCTTCCATGCTTGAACCCCAAGAACTTGACTGAAATAAGCTATTGGCTTTTGATCTTGCAATAGCACGGCTCCTAACCCATTACCCGAGGCATCGGTTTCAACAACGAACGGCTTGCTGAAATCAGGTATGGATAAGACGGGCACGCTGGCCATGGCATTTTTGAGCTCCTGGAATGCTGTTTCTGATGCTGAAGTCCATCCAAATTGATCTTTTTTTAATTGGTCAGTCAATGGTTGGACCACTCGTGCATAGCCAGCCACAAATTTCTGGTATTATCCGGTAAGACCTAGAAACCCCCTCAATTCCTTGAGATTCTTCGGTGTTGGCCAGCGTTGCATAGCCCTTATCTTTTCCGGATCAGCTGCTACTCCTTCCTTGAATATGATGTGCCCAAGATATGCTACCTTGTAACGTCCGAACTCACATTTGTTTCTGTTGGCGTAGAGATTGTGGCATTCCAAGATGCCAAGCACAATATCTAGATGTTCTTGATGCTTCTCCTCGGTTTTGCTGTAGACGAGGAAGTCATCAAAGAATATTAGAACGTACTGTCGGAGATATGGTCGGAAAATGTCATTCATCAATGACTGAAATGTTGCTGGTGCATTTGTAATTCCGAAGGGCATTACAAGAAACTCGTAATGTCCATCATGCGTCCTAAACGCTGTCTTAGGCACATCCTCCCTCTTGACTCGAATCTGGTGATACTCCGATCTCAAGTCCAATTTAGAAAAAAATACGGCTCCATTTAATTCATCAAGAAGCTCATCAATTACGGGAATGGGATACTTATCTGCTATTGTAGCTCGGTTTAGGGCACGGTAGTCCACACAAAAACGCCAAGATCCGTCCTTTTTCTTCACTAAGAGCACGGGGCTAGAGAGGGGACTGTTACTGATTTGGATGATCCCCGCTTTGAGCATTTCTTGGATCATCTTTTCAATTTCAGCCTTCTGAAAATGCGGATAACGATACGGCCGCACCCTAATAGGGGCTGTCCCTGGATGTAAGGTAATAGCATGCTCATGAGTGCTTGATGGCGGCAATCCTTTTGGCGGCGAGAACACTTCTGGATGTTTGGAAAGAATGCTTTGCAAGAATTGGGGAACCACTCCTTCTTGCTCATCTTCCTTCACCAAGTGGTTGAGCTCAACTATGGCCCCATTCTTCTCAGCTTGTATAGTGCTCAACATTGTTTTAAGTGAAACCAATGTCCTACCGAGAGAAGGATCACCTTGTAGAACTACTCGCTGATTTCCTACCTGAAATTCCATGTTCTGTAGCTTCCAATCCGTATGGGTCATCCCCAAAGTAGCCAACCATTGTAGCCCCAAGATCACGTCCCAGCTGCCTAATTTTAATGGCAAGAAATCGTCCCAAACTTCCAGGCCCTGAAAACGTACATTCACCCCTTCACAAACACCATCATTCTTAACAGAGTCACCATTTCCCATAGCCACTCCATACTCTCCAGTTTTGGTGACTGGAATTTCTAATTTCGACACAATTTCTTTAGAGATGAAATTGTGTGTGGCCCTGGGATCAATTAAAATAATTAGACCGCAAGATCCAATCTGCCCCTTTAGTTTCATTGTCTTAGAAGTTGAAAGACCGGCAACGGAGTTCAAAGAAACCTCCACTTTGTGACTGAGCTAGAGCTCAGCCAAGATATCCCCTTGCTGTTCCTCCAATGAATTTTCCTCATCCTCCTCATAAAGCAGCAGAACATTCATTTCTTTTTGTTTACATCGGTGACCGGGAGCCCACTTTTCGTCGCAGCGGAAACAAAGACCCTTCTCCCTTTTATATTGGACTTGAGCATCTGTGATTCTCTTGACTTCGCTGGCAGGTTTTGAGACTATGGTTCTCCCATCTGAGCTGCCTTTAATTGCACCAGCAAACTGTAATGTGGTTCGGTTGTAAGAATTGCTTCTCGGCGCGAGGTATCCTGCCGAAGATTTGTGTTGAGCAGCTGCCTTTAATTTCTCCTCAATACTTTATGCTATCTCCATTGCCTCATCTATATTTCTTGGTCGCTGGACCCTTAATTCAGTTCTGATTTTGGGAGCAGTCCGTTGATAAAAGTGCCCAATTGCACTTCACTTGATATTTTGTCCAGTAGAGCCAACATTCGAATGAAACTTTTCTTGTATTCCAGCATGGATCCTTCTTGTGTAATGGCCAAGAACTGATCATATAATGACCCTGTTTGTGTATCTCGGAAATGCCTCAACACCATTCGCTTCATTTCCTCCCAACTCAAGATGGTTCGATTCTTGTTCTCATATTGGTACCAAAGGAGAGCATCTCCTGAAAAGGAGATGACTGCAGCCTCTACCTTCTCCTCATCATTATAGTGGTTCAAGCCAAAATATCGCTCCGCTTGGAGGATCCACCCGTCCGGATTAATGCCATCAAAAGTTGGCATTTTTAGTTTCTTGAGTCGCGACTCTTGGCGGTATGAATTCTCACCGAATTGCCTTTCGCTAAAACTTTCACCCACGTTCTTGCTCTTCCAAATATCCCCCACAAACGTTGGAGTAGCCCCTGGTTCTTTTTCCTTGGCAGACGATAACTCTCTTGCACTTTCTTGATTTTCTTTCCCCCCCATCTTGTTTTCTTGGGCTTCCAGGAAAAGTTGCAGCTGCTGCTGTAATTGTTGTTGTAGCTGTTGTCCCAAGTCTTGGATGGATTCTTTCATCGAAGCCATATCTTCTTTCAGCGTCTCCATGCTTCTTCCACCGTACCAGGACGCTCATCCCCCTTTTCTTCAACATCCTCATTCTTCTTAGGTGCCATGACCGCAGCTCACCGCCCCAATTGATAAGACTTTTCTTAGTTAGAAGTTCTTATCGATAACCAAAGAGGTTCCTCAAGAATTCCTCTTAGAATTTTATTAGAACAATAGAAATCAGAAGTAACGTTACAAGCTTTCGAGAGGCTTGTTCTCTCCTATTCCAAACTTTTGAGAGGTTTGGTCTGTCCACAAGAGCCAAGCTCAATAATTCTCCACACCCTCAAAATTGACTACTAGTCCTATTTATACAATAAGGATATAAGAGATAACTAACTTATAGGTGAAAAGAAATAAAAGGACACCCAAAGCATAATCCCTCAAAATAAACCAATTTTCAACTAACAAACTCACTTCTTCCTCCTAAAATAAATATACTGGACCTGGGGCTTATCATATTCATGTTCTTTCTTTAATGTCAAGATTTTTTCATTTAGTGATTCTAATTACTTGTTAAATGTTAGGGTCCCAGTCTCCTTATACGAACAAGTCATGGGATACCTCTCTGAAAAAGTTGGGTGGCTCGCTTAAGGTATGCTGCTTGCTTATTGTTTGCCTTGTTCTTTTCCCCTTATGTCAACAATGTTCAGAAGGGCATGGTTTATGATGAATTAATCCGTTCATCCATTCTGTAATGACTTTGTTCAAGATTCTTGGGGAATTAGCTAGTACTCAAGATTTCTTGTAAGAAATTTATCATCACTAACTGCAGATAAAGAAATCAATGCATACAACTACATAATTTTCTTTTCATTGGATATCTAGTGAAACACTGTTACTCAGATCTCATCCAAGAGGAAATATATTAAATATCTGGAGTTTCTTTTATTTGTTATAAATTATTAACTGAATACATTTCTTTGTCTCTTATTTGTGTAGTTGTAGTTAGATGAGTTGGTTCTTGTTATTAAATCTTGATTTCACCCATGCTATGTCAGCTGTGTTTTCGCTTACTGATTCTTTACTTATAGGATGTTCCATGGAAGGCATTTTTCCGAAGTCCACCAGTATGGGCGATGATATATACTCATTTTTGTGGAAGTTGGGGCCATTATACTTGTTTATCTTGGCTGCCTACTTATTTTAGGTACTTTTCCCAACACTAGCAATTTTTAATTTAGTTTTACATTTTATTTATAGGCTCTTCATACTGGGATTCTAAGTTATGTTTGAACTTGCCAAGAGTGGAGAGCTTTTTCTAGTTCCTGTTCCTAGTCCTACCTGTCACTTTGGTACTTATTTAGTAGTGCAAAAAGTTATCTGACATTTATCGAGCAAGGATTATATACTATGTACGAAATTGTTTACTTAACATAGTAGACACGACTGGCCATCAATTTGACTAGAAACTTTGGTCGTCCAGATCGCTTCAGGCCATCAGCAAAAGAGAATCAGAATTAGGATAAAAATGTTTTTCTTGTATATTCTCTCGTGTTTAAAATTATACAAGAGTTGGGAACAAAAGCCATATTTGAAAGAACAACTCTTTATGATTTTCTGAATTGTCTCTTGAGATCCTTTTAAAATATGGAAATTCTGTGTAAAGACAATGATATGTGATTGATTTGTTGCTCCAGTCCTATACATGACTTTTGAGTTTATAAGTTGTGGAATCAGCGGTAAAAGACGTTCTCAATCGTAGCTAACTGCTATTTTTTCTTCAACTCTCAAGTTGATTAATGCCAGAGTGTTATCAGCTGAAAAAGTTTGTTGAAAAAATCCTACTTGAAGGATTATAAGTTGGATAGTCTTCCTTATGCATGGAAACATATCATACACTTGCTTATTTGTGCATCAACATCCCGTGTATTTATGTCTTCTCCAAATGTATGCTCACTTATTCTGTTGTAGAATTCCCAGTTAACAAGTTTGAATTTTTTTTTGTATGGGGTGCAGTGAGGAGCTGAGTCTTAATTTGACAGAAGCCGCATGGGTAAGCCTAGAAGAAAAATATGTGGTTATGCTTGTTTTGTTTATTATATCATGTTAACAAGTTTGAAATTATTGTGTTTGATATCTCTTGTTTGCATTGACATCATTTATGACAGTGCTTTTCTGAAGAGTTTAATATTATATGACTTGTACAATTTATGCAATTCAGGTTTCCATCCTCCCTCCATTGGCTTCAATAGTTGTGACAAGCTTTGCAGCGCAGTTTGCTGATAACTTGATTGCCAATGGTGTTGAAGCAACTACGGTGTGAATGTCCAGTTAAAAGTTTATTATCTTTGTTTGCCCGATCAGATTGGTTAAGAAAAGAGTAGTTGAGCTATGGAGCGCTCTATTCCAGTTTTAAATCTTATTCATCTGCCATTACGCTTCTATTTCTATAATTTTACGACTAATAATTTCTATTCCAGTTTTGACCTGTTCAATTCTAGAAATATTTTTGCATAATTAGCATTTCTGACTAGCTCATATATTTTAAATAGGTAAGAAAGATTTGCCAAACAATTGCCTTTTTGTCTCCGGCACTTTGCATGACGCTTTCCTCACTGGATCTTGGACTGCCACCTTGGGAAGTAGTAGGGATTCTCACTAGTGGATTAGCCCTCTCAAGCTTTGCATTGTCTGGTAAGTTCCCGAACGATATTACTCTGTTTCTACTAGAAAGGTTATATAACAAATTTTTAGCTTTTACTACATGGAGCTGTAAAGTAAAGAGAACTGTTTGTTCTGTGCAGGACTTTATTGTACGCATCAAGACATGTCGCCTGAGTATGCAAGTATACTTTTGGTATGTATGTTTATGAAATTCCTAACCATAATTACTTAGAAGTCGCTCTTTAGCATTCTATGATCTGTATCATGGGAAGTATAACTGTTTAAAGGTTTTTGTGCTGCTTAGATTGACTCACTATTTAGTGAAATCATGACACTAATTTGCATATTCATTTTCACCCCCACTAATTCCCATCACCGTCCTTATGTGCTAGTGATAAGAGTTCAGTACCCCTCTCCTTAACACCTAGGTTTTAAGAAGTGATCAGGCTAGACTTTGGTATCAGAGCTTGGTTGTGTCTTTATTTGTGTCGGTTTAGTTCAAACTGTTTGGTATGCTGCTTAGTTCAGCAATCGTGTTGTGGTCCAGAAGAGTGTGTTCGAATGTTGTCCCACATTGTCTGTTAAAAGGCACCAATACCTCTCTCCTTAACTTTTAGGTTTTAAGGAGTGATTGACTGAGATTTTCAATTCAAGCTACCCTGAGAAATTAGTATAGCAGCTTTCACCTCTTGGAAAGCTCGACGTAGTGTGACCGTTACTTGTTAAACGAAGAGAAAATCTCCTGAATGATGTAAAAATCTGCATATGCGCAAATTTGGAATTTTATGGGGTGCGGCACCTACATCTTCATTGTCAACAATGCCGAATTCTCTGTCTATTTTATATTTTTCTGTGTTTAACCTACATCTGATTTTGCTTCAAATGCTATAATTTGGAAATCATTTTACGGAATATATGAAAAACTATTTCATGGATATTTTCATTCAGGGTATCACCAATACTGTTGGGGCAGTACCGGGAATCATAGGCGTTGCTCTAACTGGTTTTCTTCTCGATTCAACTCATTCATGGAGTGTAAGTTGTCACTTATTTATTATTATATTTTGGCAGATCATTTATTTCACAAATTTGTTTCTCATACCGATTTTACAAATCACATTTCTGTAAAACAGATATCGTTATTCGCACCATCGATCTTCTTCTACCTGACTGGAACTATCATATGGTTAGTTTTTGCCAGCAGTAAGCCTCAAACCTTCTCCAAAACAGAATGATTCTCTCGGGTAATTTTTTCAATTCCAACTACTAATTCTTTGACAACAATGAGGTTGAAGTTGACCTCCTTTACTTCACAGTATATAGATAAATGTTGCACGTAGATTCCCGGATATGACATTCTGTATAATGTATGATTTTGCCGTACATTCTTATTAGTCTCTTAGTTGGTTACCAGAAAGTGTACCAACTTATTTTGACTTGTATGTACTGTATAGCTGCAGCTCATTTTGTATGATGGATGTAAAGTCAATTGTAAAATGAAAAAGTTGTTGAGGCATGTTGAAGTTTAGCAAGCTTCTGGTTTTGGGAAAGTTTTCTAGTATTGAAAAAATTAGTGTTTCTTTTTATAATTTTTGCTGCCGCCTGTACTAAGATGGTTTTGGGAAATTTTTCTAGTATTGAAAAACTTAGTATTTCTTTGTATAATTTTTGCTGCCGTGTGTACTAAGATGACGTATATTGTTCATATTTTGAAGAAAAAGAATCAGAGCTCTTGAGATTTAGAATTTTTTTGCGCATTGCCAAATGTAGAGGAGGAACCGTAAGAATTCCCCCCCCTCCCATGCCCCCCCTCCCAATCNCCCCCCCCCCCCCCCCCCCAAATAGTATTTGGGTGTCATCTTGTTCGTTTGAACAAGAGTTGTGTTTGAGTTGGATTGTTAGTTCAGATTTCAACAGCCAGATTTCCTTTCATTTTTTCCCAAATTTTCATGGCTTTTCACGAATAGTTGTTGATATGGGTCATTGGTTCTGATCTCAACAGCCTAAACCGGATGAAAATCAAATACTATTAGTGGGGGAGGTGATCCATGTCCGCCAAATATTCCTAATTATGTATGATGGAAGGATGACAAAAATGCATCCTCAAAGCAACATTGGCATAGGAAAAATAAAAGCTATTGCTTTTGTATTTATCACTTTGGAAAATGAATCAAATATCTGAATTCAGAAACGTATTTTCTCTCCCATCTGATGATCACTAATGGCACTGATTTCAGTCCCATTTAATGCCTACCTGCAACTCTGCAAGCGGGGAGAACTATTCTTGGTATATGAGCAAATACAATTGAAAAAGGGGCTATTGTTATTGGTTTTGATGAGTTTACATATAGAGGTTCAAAGGTGGGTATCTCCCCAGATGAATATACTGCTAAAACCTTTCCATTAAGCAACACTGTTTGGCTATTTAAGTTCCCATTCCTTGCTGTAAGATGGTATTCCTCTCTGAGTGTTTGGCTTCTGTTTTGTCGAGGTAGTCGGATAACCTTCGGTTTATGAGACCGGTGTTTGTGATGCGGATTTTTCGTATTGTTGAAGGCCACTTGAGCCTCTACTGTTGTGTTGTCTAAGTTGAGCAACAGTAATGTGATGCCTTTCTGTAAGATGAGACAACAATCTCGGGTTAGAAAAGAGATTGGACATCGTCTTTTTAGGGTGAAGTACAGTTTATACCCTAAGAGTGGATGTTCTTTCGACTTACAGATTGTTTCGCACAATGTGCATAGACTCGTAAGGTTTTCGTCCCATTGAAACTCGTAGATAGTACGTTTCTTCCAATCAAACGATGCCAAAGTAGCGCGCTGTAACGAAACAAACACATGAAATATGATACAAATACTCTTATTGTACAAACACCACTTGAACTATTATTGAAATCGCCCGTATTTTTCTTTCTTTAAAATTTTTAAAAGATCTAAACACAGCCTTAATGTTCAGTAACTAACCTGTAATAGTCTGGATTTGGTTCGAAGGTTGTAGTGTTAAGTAAACCATAGTTCCCCCCAATCAACGTCTGTCTACAGTACGTTTTAGTGTCGTAAGTCGCTGCCATACCGAGTTGATCCAGGTACCTATTAGTAGAGCATTGAAAGCAACACCAATGAGCGTCTATTAGAAAAAAACCGATCATGCAAGTCATAAATTTTAGTCGAGGTACCAGAAGCTAAAAACGAATGCATTTGTCACTCGATTATGACCACTATTGTAAGCTCCTCCAGCCTCCCCAACCCAAGAAGCTGGTGAAGTTGTAGAACTTTTGAGGATGTTTTGGAGGGTTCTAAAGGTATCTGCTTCCCCATCAAGATATGAGGGATCGAGTATTTTCTCAACAAGATGCTCATCAACTCCTATAAAAAAAACGGGGTTATTAATTTTTGTACGTTTTCATTTTGTTCTAATATAGTCATTTTGTCAAAATCTATAGACAATATAATGAAGAAGACGTTTGTACACTCATCGTCAACATGTCCCATTTTTTTACAACATATTCAGTCGATGTGAGATTAAAACCATAAGGACCAAGTTAAGAAAATTAGAAATATAGAGACTAAAAAAATCAAACTAAAAGATATATGACTCGAGATTAAAGAGACTAAATTGAAACTGAGTACAAAGTACAGAGACTGAAAGATACCTGGCCCGAGATTGTAAATGTGGTGAGTGATCACATCTACTGAATTGGTTGCTTTATCTATGAATTCTTTAAACCAATCTTTGTCAAAGAATCCTCCTGGTGCTATCATAAGCGGCTTTGGTTCAATACCTCTGTAGATGTTTTGCACTATGTTCTTCAGAGCAATTGTATCGGAAGCATACTGATCAGCGGATACGCTCGTTCCGACTCCGTTACCGCTTAATTCATTCCCTAACAAATAATGTATTGATTCAAATTAAGTTATCATAATGAAATCTTAAAAAGATGCTATGACTTTAATCATAACAATGATCAGAACCATGTAATTCTTTCTTACCGAGCTCCCAACCGAAGACGGAGTAATTCTTTTCGACGGTATAACGTATGAGAGATTCAGCGTTTGTATAGTTCCAAGCTCCAACTGCAGGACCATCAGATGATATCTTCCGTCCGGTGAGCGCATTTAACCCGAAAATAACCTTAGCTCTGAATTAAAACACACAACATGATATACTTAAACTAATCTAAACTCGTGAGAGAAAAGTTGAAAATTTTCATTACCCTGACGTATTGAAAAACGTGTTGAGCTGATCCCATCGGTACAAAGGCAAACAACCTTGGCTGAAACCAAACAAATCTGATGTGTTTGTAGAAAAGGGAGTGCAAGGCTGCTGATTATCTTCAGTTCCATATATTAGCTTATCTTGCAAAGTGCCACCTAATCTTATCTTTAGCGGCGAAAAAGCTGTGCGTTTTCAGAAGTTAATCGACGTCGTTTACAATTGTTGTAAATTAAAGAGATGTAGAGTGTAACAATATGATGTAGAGGAGGTGTTACCTTTAATGGCATTTGATAGAAACTTGTTTTTTAGATCCTGCATATGAAGATAGTCAAACAAATCTCGTTCATTAGCTCGAGTTATTAGTGTTAATTAACAGTGATGAAATGATCATGCGAAAATATAGAGCTAGTTTTATGAAATACAAGGTTAAGTTTTTTTTGTCTTGGGAGATTCAAGAACTTTAGAGATGACCCTTAGTTTGACAAGACAGAGTCAATTTTTCAAGAAATTATAGAGAACAGCGATCATAATATGATTGCTCTCCTGATAACTGTCACATAGACTGTTGGGGCCCGCTTTTGTGACATAGATGTGTCCAGCTGTCTATGAGTCATCAGGAGAGACAATCACTACCTTCACTTTTGTCTAAAAATATTTTGAGTGGTTCACTTTGACAGCTAGAGCTTAAGACTAACAAATAACAATCCTTACGTTTAAAATTCGGGAGAACATAAAGAATATGTCATTTTAAGAAGAAAAATAGCCAATGATGAAAGAAAATAAAATATAAACACTCAAATCTCAAAAAAAAATGACGCCACAAAACAAGCCTCCCGCGCCCAGCGAAATTAAACGCAATGTTCAGAAAATTTATATAATATGTACCGTATATATTAATATGCCTGCAATATATATTTTATGAGGAGAGGACTTGAAGTAATTTACCGTGGGTGGCGCGGTAATTTTTTTTGGACACATGGTTTATTTATTTATTTTGAGATACATGGAGGGACTATTTTTTATGATTTTTTTAACATGACTTACACGGTGATCATTACTATTTAAAATTCTGTATAGTGCCAATCAAGGCTTATTTTTTTAAAACAATAATTACTATCTTCACTCCCGTCTAAAAGTAGATGAAGTGAGACGTAGTCTCTTTTTACAGGCATACGAGTAATTTTGTACATCAGATGAATATTAAATTAAACTGCATTTTAATATCTATTTTCTCTACCCTTTTATGATTTTATCCGAAGAACTGAGTTATATGTCACATGATTACTAATTAATCCTTAGCTGAAGTAAATTTATAATTATTATTATAGTACGATGTGACTTAAAGAATCGGCTTAGAATGTCATATTGACACAACTGATCATGTTCAAAAGAAAAAAACGCAACCCATTTTCTCCCTCATGGACAGAGAAAGTCACAACAACTCAACACAAAAGAAAAAGAAACCAGAAAACCTAAAGAATACAACCAAGCTTTCGTAATATTATTACACAACAATCTTCAGATAAGAAACATGTTTTCGGATTTTTAGTTTTATAAAACTCGTTTTCAAATTACAAGTAAAAGTAGCATTTCCAAAATGTAGGGAAGAGAAAGACATACCAAATTGAGGAGAGAAGCATGATCCCAACTACAGGTGCCATAGTCACATTTCTCAGGAGGCCACCAATCCAACGTTGCACAAACAAAATCACTATCAATCTTACCAATACCAACTTTCCCATCAACAAAAACCATGCCTTCAACTCCCACAGTCTTCGAGCTAACAGAAATGAAGGAGAAACTGAAGAAACAGAGCCAGAAACAAAACCCCATAACCCAAATCCTGAAACCCATTTTGAAGATTGAATCAAACGGGCAAGATCTGAACCTCAAATGGGTTTCTTAAGTCTGTGTAAGGTTTGCCATTTTAGGAAAAGAGAGAAAAGGGTGTGTTTTTAATCAGAGAAAGAAAGGTATAAGTGTGGGAAAATGAAGAAACTTTGATACTTGGAAATGCAATTGAAACAAAGAAAAGGCAGAAAAAAGAAATGATTTTTATCAGTTGGGGGGGGGGGGGGGGGGGGGTG